>CAIGQZ010034990.1:5026661-5038476 GCA_903798205.1 Danio tinwini | reverse complement strand
AGACTAAAGAACAGCGTCTTCCCCAGAGCTGTCTTCCTTTTGAACTCTGCTCCCCACTGACTTTTTGCCCCCCTTATACACCCCCCACTCTCCTCTCCTCATAACTCAGACTCCTCATAATTACTGCACTACTTAACATTTGCACATTTAAAAATTGCACATATTCATTGCACTGATTCATTCACTTATTTGAACTGTACATACCTACTGCACATGTACATTTGTAAATTATGTACACACCCACTGGACATATACATTTGTAATTGTTTATCTATCTGCACAACACAACCTGTATATAATGTTCATAGTACATCCATTTGTAAATATCACCATAGTTTTTCTATAACTGCACTTTATAACTTATACCTGTATCCTGCACTTGCTGCTATTGCACTCCTGGTTAGACCTAAACTGCATTTCGTTTCCTTGTACTTGTACATGTGTGATGACAATAAAGTTGAATCTAATCTAATCTAATTCATTAGTGCAACCACGCACAAGAATGAATATACCTGTAACTTTGGTTACATTTAAAAAGGATAAAAATGCAGTGAAATATGCTTACAGTATGATGCACTGAGCCTTTATTTTATAATGAATTTTATATCCAGGCCTGAAGTCAAATGTTGTCATCTTTCTCTATTTATCATTCTGCGTGCACTAAACACTCATCTGAAGGCTTGGAGACGCCTTTGGCTGCTTTTTTTTTAAAAGTGAGCCTGAATCTTTAATATTGCAAAGCAAATGTGCGGATGCCTGAGGGGCTTCTGAACATCTGAACAGCCTTTTCTGATGCATTTCCAATGAAAGATGATATTCCATCTTTGCTCTTTATGCTGTGGGAATGATAAGTCACAAAGGCCCAAAGATCAATCCCACACCATCTGACACTTCATAATAGCACATGTGATCCCAAATACATAGCTTTCACTGTTTGCAGTATGCGCTTAAATATTGCGGTAAACACCCACACTGTTGAATTATAGATCAGAGGGTGATGATTCTACAGGGTTTAAAGCTGAATCTTTATTATTATTGGATAAAAAAAACATACAACATCTTTGCACAGTAATATATGGGTGCTGAATCCATCTATCATAAACATAAACAGAGTATTTTCTATAAAGTTAAGTCAGAAATATTAGTCCCCCTGTTTTTTCTTCAATTTCTGCTTAACAGAGATTTTTTTCAACACATTTCTAAGCATAATATGTAGTTTTAATAACTCATCTCTAATAACTGATTTCTTTTATCTTTACCATGATGACAGTCCATAATATTTGACTAGATATTTTTTTATAATACTAGTATTCAGCTTAAAGTGACATTTAAAGTGACATACGCTACGGCATTTAAAGTGACATACACTACGGACAATTTTAGCCTACCCAATTTACCTTTACCGCATGTCTTTGGACTGTGGGGGAAACCGGAGCACCCGGAGGAAACCCACGCAAATGCAGGGAGAACATGCAAACTCCACACAGAAACGCCAACTGACCCAGTCGAGGCTTGAATCAGCAACCTTCTTGCTGTGAGGCGACAGCACTACCTACTGCGCCACTGCGTCACCTGTTCTGTAGACAATCCAATACAAATATTGCTTAAGGGGACTAATCATATTGACCTAAAAATGCTTAAAAATGTAAACTGATTTTATTCTAGCCAAAATAAAACAAATAAGACTTTAGAAAAAATATTATAGGAAATACTGTAAAAAATTCCTTTCTTATTTGGGAAATATTCGAAAAAGAAAAATCATTGGAAGGTGAATAAACGTGACTTCAACTGTATGTATTTGAAGGTTAGATTAGCTTTTTTGTTGTGAAACTGTAGCATATTTATCATGCTGTCAGATTTTAATATGTATTGTGCCTTAAAGCATGGAAGTTTTTTTATATGGGGTTTTCAGGCATCCAATAAGAGATATAGATGCTGAGGGTGTAAATTTCCATTTTGTACCTGTTACAGTCACCAACGATCCAACCTGAGCAGATCGCTGGTATGTATACACTGATTGCTACGGACTACAAATCCACCACATTATGGACTACAAAACCCAGTCATGCATCACACACACACACACACACACACACACATTCACACTCATACACTACGGCCAATATAGTTCCTCTAATTCAGTTATAGCGCATGTATTTGGACTGTGTGGGAAACCAGGTCACCCGGAGGAGAAACACGCTGACAGTACTAACCGCTGAGCCACCGTGTCACTATTATTATTATTATCATCACTATTATTATTATTATTAACATTATTATTATTATTACTATCATATTATTATTATTATTATTATTATTAACATGATGATGATTATTAACTAGTGTTATTATTATTATTATTATTATTATTATTATTATTATTATTATTATTAACATTATTATTATTACTATTATATTATTATTAACATTATTATTATTGTTATTGTTATTATTACTATCATAATTATTATTAACACAATTATTATTAGTAATAATAATAATAATATTAATATCATAATTTTTATTATTATTATTATTAACATTGTTGTTGTTGTTAATATTTATACACTTCTTTGCACAAAAAGCTAAAAATTGGGCTCTTAAAATATGACCAACCACTGTGCTAAAAATGTATATTACAAATATGACAAAGCTGGAAAGTATAATTATCATATTAATAGAATAATATCTATTTACTTAATGAAATATGCAGGACGACATGGTGGCTCAGTGGTTATTACTGTTGCCTCGCAGCAAGAAGGTCACTGGTTTGAGTCAGTTGGCATTTCTGTGTGGAGTTTGCAGTGTGTCTCGCCGTGTTGGTGTGGGTTTCATCCGGGTGGTCCAGTTTCCCCTACAGTCCAAACACATAGGAATTGGATAAACTAAATTGGCTGTAGTATATATGTGCGTGTGTGTGAATGAGTGTGTATGGGTGTTTCCCAGTACTGGGTTGCAGCTGGAAGGGCATCCACTGCGTAAAACATATCCCGGAATAGTTGGTGGTTCATTCTGCTGTGGCGACCCCTGATGAAAATAAATGGACTAAGCCAAAGGAAAATGCATGAATATTAATATTTAATAATATTTTTGATATTACTCTATTCAAATTGTATTTTATATTTTCATTGGGGTGTACAGTCCATAATATTTGACTAGATATTTTTCAAGACACTAGTATTCAGCTTAAAGTGACATTTAAAGGCGTAACTAGGTTAACTAAGCAAATTAGGGTTAGAGCCAAAAAGATTAGAGCCAAAAAGATTCAAATGGCTGCGTCCGCTCGTACGCAAAGAATAAGGTAAATAACAGTGGTTTATTCTGTAGACAATCCAAAACAAACGATGCTTAAGGGGGCTAATAATATTGACCTTAAATGATTTAAAAAAAAAAAATTAAACCACTTTTATTCTAGCCGAAATAAAACAAAAGACTTTCTCCAGAAAGAAAAATATTATAGTAAATACTGTGAGAAATTCCTGAATCTGTCCAACGTCATTTAACAAAGGAATAAGGGCAAATAACTATATGCACCAATATCTTATTGTAACATTATATAGAAATTAATTATTCAAAAGAGAGATCTGTAAGAACTGTACTCATTTATACTAGGCACTCTATACACACACACACACACAGACTTGTTTCTATATCCTGGTGGGGACTCTTGTAGACGTAATGATGTTTATGCTTTACAAACCGTATATTCTATCCCCTAATTCATCTGCATTTTTACACTTTCAAAATACTTTATTCTGTCTGAATTATAAGCATGCTTTCCCAAAGGGACCTCAATTTTGGTCCCCACTGTGACACATGCACCCATGAGTCTGTGTGCATTCACGTTGAAGTCCCCACTAGGATATAAAAACGAGTACAAACACGTTTGATTGTTATTTGCAATGACTAATACTAATTAAAGCAGCACAGCATCCAAATAAGCTTCCACACACACACACACACGTACACGCAGACACACACGCACACATGCTAATATAAAACATCTCTAGTAGGATATTGCATTCAGAAACGATGCAATCAGTTTAGTGTTTTCCCCCCAAACACAGTTTAATTAATTGTTAGGTTGCCTTATATATGAATGCATTGTGAAGCAGCGTTCATGCTGTCAGATGGTGGGTGGACACTAAAGTGGAGAAATTCTCAAAAATCACAATATGCAGTGGAGTGAGTCAACACCACCCCAGACGCCCACCATATGCAGGTGCCAATAAATGAATGTTTTTGCAATGCTACATACAGCAGGGGGAATAAATATTGAACACCTCATGTTTTTTTCCTGGGAATTATATTTTTAAAGGAGCTTTTATATGGAATTGAACCAGGTTTTGGTAAAAACTCAAACAATAAAAACATAAAAATACAACAAAACACACAAAATCTGAAATATGAGTTCTGTGTAATAAGAATGGAATGGCTCAAGGAGAAAGTGCTGAACTACTGAAATGTTTAATACTTTAATACAAAAGGCTTTTTGATGATGGCAGCTTAAAGACGCCTCTCATATGGAGAATGAAGTCACATGCATTGCTCAGGTGTGAGTTTTTCAAAGACTTCAACAGAGTGTTAAAATCTTGATGGTTCTGTGGGTCTCGTCTATCAAATCTGAGGTTTTTGTATTTTCTATTGGATTCAGGTCAGGTGCACTATATATTGTTTAACTCTGGTTTGCACTCATTGCCATATGCCCTTAACTGTAATTGTATTGCTCATAAAATTTTATTTTTTACTTAAATTTTTTGCGTACATCTTATGTATATATTTATTTTTTAATGCATATATTTTTTAGACTACATTCTATAATTGTATTTATTGTATATTCTTTTTACAACCCTACTTTTTGTATTTTTGTATTAATATTATATGTTAGGCACCTAGGGTCTGAGAGTAACGGAATTTCGATTCTCTGTATGTCCTGTACATGTGGTTGAATTGACAATAAAGCTGACTTTGACTTGACTTTGAGGTGTTTGGCTGGGCCATTCTGCAGCTTGAATTTCTTTCTCTGAAAGTATTTGAGAGTCTCCTTGGCTGTGTTTTGGATCATTGTCTTGCTGAAAAGTCCACCCTGGTTTCATCTTGATCATCTTTTAATGTACTGTAGTTGGACTGAAGCAGCTAATATTCATTTACACTGAGGAAGGGCAGAGGGTTGCTGAAGAACTGCTGAGGGACTTCATCTGGGCTTTCCACTGCCTTTCTACAACTTGCTTCATGTCTTCATGAGTATTTTTCCCTTACATAACTAACTTATGTAAACTAATTAGTTTTATTTTCTTTGCAAATATGGATATTTTTGGTTGCTACCAACTTCTGGTGAACAATCAAGTCAACAGCACCTTTAGAAATATGTTTTCTGAGAACATTTAATACTTTTAAACCCCCCCTCCGCCACTGCTACAATTCATCAAATGTGGATAGCAAATGGTTTTTGCATTCACACTGTGTGCCGAGGGAAGGGTTTTTTAATTCCGCGGTGTCCGGGCCTTAAAGTCTCTTAGGAATCAGTTTCACGCTGTGTGGCTCTAGAAAGGTGAGTCCCTGCTCTGATGGGGGCCATGTGTAATTTATTTCATTTTCCCAGATGCCATTTACCCTCCCATCCGCTTCCACAGACATGCTGTGTTTACTCAAACATTAGAGGAACTGATTTAAACAAGGCCTGTAATAGAAACACTGTGATCGAGGAAAAGATCGAGGATTTGTTAGCATAAAAACACTGCTGTTTTTTTTTTGCTTTTTATTAAACACAGCTGAACTCTCAAACAAAAATGTAAAAAAGCAAGTACACAAGTTGAATGATAATAGTTATAATAGACCCTTTTCACATTTCTGGGTTTCTCAGTACTGAAAGTCGTCATAGTTGGGTAAACTATGAGCACGGTGAATGGGAGAGTACAACAAATACTTTTTTATACAATTTTATTTGCTAAAATAATTGAAGAAAAACTTACACAGTGGTGTAATCAAGACTTTCAGAACAAGGAGAAAAATAGTGTGAGGCTGATAATGCCAGCAAGAAGAGAGAATAACGCCAAATTTACTGTCCTGCCCCCGTAGACACACCTTGCAAAAGCGGTTATTCGTTTTTTTTTTTTTTTGTAATTTGATGTATATAATATATACATAAATACATATATAAATGTACATGAGTTTAAAAAAAAATCTAAATATTAAAAACTTTCAAGGATTTATGATGCTGATGACCGGTAAACGCGTCATAACAGCATACCTGCATACCTGTCAACCCTCCCGGTTTTCTTAGGAGTCTCCCGTATTTCATACCCATCTCCAGCCACCCTCCCGTTTTGTTATTTCTCATGAAAAATTTCATTCCTCACGGTCCTCAGCTTTTAGGTGCAGTCTGTGTAGTCCCCACCCCCTGGTCACCAACTTTGGTATAATATCCGATCACAGCAGTCACCCGAAACCCGCTCCATAATACAGTTACTAACAACACAGTACAGTTACTAACACAGTTCTCAACAGTGTTATTCAGACACCTCACCCCCGAACAGACACCTTAAGTCCCCCCACCGAATTTTCAAAGACAAATGTTGGCAGGTATGCATAACAGTCTTGTGAAAAGGGTCCATAGAAGTAATAATAAAAAAATAATAATCCACATACCAACCAAGTGGAAGTTCATTCACAGATTTTTTTTTTGTTTTTGTTTCCAGAATAGACACATTTCTAACTTTTTTCCTTTCGTTCTCATTTCCATAATGTCAACACGTCTTAAAACACAAGCGCAAACACATACTGCAGGCATGTAGGACTACTCCTCAACATTCGGTTATAAACATTAACCTAACTAGTACTCCCAGTAGTAAACTCATTGCAGTTTATTTCCACTGTTCAGTTCTCAAATATATGATGCACTTCAACAACAACAAGATGTCAGACACAAAAAAAGGGGATGTCGGAACAAGTCTGGTCTCAGATGTGAAAGGTGCTTTGCACAACAGTCACTCTGATATTGTACGGACAGAACACTTTTATCATGGTCAGCTGTGGGGGAGAAGATGAAGGAGAGTGAATTATAAAACACTGAAGTTTGCTTTTGAACACCACAATTATAAATTGGCTGATTTAGGTCTGGAAAATGGAGCACCGAAGTGCTTTAATGTTGTAGCAAATACTTCAAAAAATGCCTTTCTTTCTTTTTCTTAGTTGTAGTCCAAATATCAACTAATTCATAAAGCAAGAAGTAAAAAATATTGTTGTGTGTTCCGAAATAATGAGTCAAAGTTAAGTGGGATTTTCCATAAAACAAGCAAAGTAATCTGTAAGTAAAGAACTTAAAGAACTTTAGTCCAAATAATAACACAAAAACCCAAGTAAGAAAAGCAATTTTTACAGTTTTCTCCTTAACAGTTTCCATCAGGTGATTTGATTGCTCTGTACTTTAAATTTTTTTGAGCTGTGTCAAAGAAAAGCCTCCATTTTGGCTTCTTGGTCATGTATCCATAATCTCCCGCGCTGGAGTGGGTTCATGCGGAAGGGTAGTAGCATTGGGAAGAGCTTGTCCGTGGTGTCCCACAGAGTTCTGCTGGACTTCCATAGGAATACCACCTGCGTTTTCTCGATTCGGGAATTCCCTGGACTGTTTCCGGTACTCCAGAAAGGTGCATGCCTTGGTTGCGATAGCTACAACGTTCTTGCCAACAAAAATAGTGGAAACCCGGCTGTCCTGAAAAAGCACCATGTTGACCCCACGAATTAGGATGGTGACAATATTGATGGTGACCAAACTGAGAAGAGGATAAAGCATCATCTTCTGTGGAGAAATATGGTCACCCTGTACGCTGATCTCACTTAGGGATACGCAGGGAAGGATTAGAAGCAAAATGTAGCAGTAGAAGAACATCAGACCTTCAGCCCAAATGGGCAAACCCGTCCGCTGCGGCTCCCAAAGGTTTGCCTGCATATCCAGCAAGTCCAGCAAGTCCAAAGCCACCCAGAAGAGTCGCCCCCTCATGTCCTCCTTTCTTCGAAAGGTACGAACGTATTCCATGCTATCCAGAGCCACTAGTACCAAGTAGAGACCTGGCACACAAATGGACAGCAACAAAGTCAAAGCTTTCCTTGCCACAGTTTCCAGACTCTTGCGATCAGCCTTACAGTTCTGGAAGACAAAGTAAAGCTTGATCTCTAATACGAAGATATAGAGGAACCAAAGGATCATGGCGTATCCTCGGCGAGCTGTCCGCACTTCTGCTCCGACCCAAACCGCCACATAACGGAGGACAATAAGGAAACAAACATCCCCTACCAGGACTATGATACAGACACCAATCTTGCGTGGGCCTTGGTTTTGTTCCACTAGGTAGGCATCCATGAAAGCCATGCTGGTCATAATGACGAAGGTTGTAAGACACACATGCCGCTTGTCCGGTGGTGGCAACACCATGCTGAGGGCCACCACCGCATGCACACACTCACGACAATGTTGTCCACTTCGTTGCACTTTGGGTTTGAAGGGTTTTTTAAATTCCAGATGGTTGAAACTGCTACTTTTTCAGCTCAATTTGATGAACTTTGAAGGCATTTGCATTCCCAGTAGTATGAAGAATAATAAAAAAGTCCAATGCAGGATTACAACTTTCTTAAATACCAAGAAAATGTTGTTTTACAGTTTTGGTGTTTGCTTGGTTTTACTCCGGTTTGAAGTTTTTTTTTTTTTTTTTTTTTTTTTAATTCCAGTTGGTTGAAACTGCAGTTTTTGCAACTCAATTTGATAAACTTTGAAAAGTCAATGCAGGATTTCTTTGCACTGGAATTGCAACTCTCTTAAAGACCAACGAAATTTTGTTTTGCAGTTTTGTTGTTTGCTTGGTTGTACTTGGGTTTAAAAAGATTCTTATAATTCCAGAAGGTTGAAACGGCTGCTTTTTCAACCCAATTTGATGAACTTTGAAGACATTTGCATTCTCAATAGTATTAGAATGATAAAAAGTCCAATGCAGGATTACTTTGCACTGGAAATGCAACTCTCTTAAAGACCAAGGAAATGTTGTTTCACAGTTTTGGTACTTGGGTTTGAAGGATTTTTAAGCTTTGAAGGCTTTCACATTCCCAGTATTAAACTTGACCCTAAAATAACGTAAAAAGAAACTGCTCTACTGAAAAGCCGATTGCTGTTCTTTGACTCACTGCTTTGCCTTATTTTGCAAATATGAAGAGTGTTAAAGTCAAATGCAGGATTTCTTTGCGCTGGAAATGTAACTCTCTTAAAGAACAAGGAAATGCTGTTTCACAATTTTGTTGTTTGCTTGGTTGTATTTGCATTTAAAGGATTCTTTTCATTCCAGAAGGTTAAAATGGCTGCTTTTTCAGCTCAATTTTATGGACTTTGAAGGCATTTGCATTGGAACAAAGTGAAAAGAAATTGTTCTACCAAAAAGTCAATTGCTGTTGTTTGACACTGCTTTGCTTTGTTTCTAAATATTAAGAAACAGTGATAGATGACATAAAAAAAACTCCAATGCAGGATTGCGCTGCACTTGAAATGCAACTCTCTTAAAGACCATGGAAATGTTGTTTCACAGTTGTGTAGTTTCCTTTGTTGTACTTGGGTTTAAAGGATTCTTCAAGTGGCATTTCAAGCTTTGTTAGGCTTATGGAGCAACCACTTTTTCATTCTATTTCTGTGAACTTTGAAGGAAATTGGATTTCATAAATGTGGCTCAGGAACAAAGAGGCAAAAAAGGCAATTCCTCTTGATTCACTTCTCTTTGCAAGATTAATAGATTTTTAATCTGAAGATGTAGGGTTAAATTATCCAAAATTTTAAATAAACGAGAAGACAAACTAAAACATCCAATGCAGGATTACTTTCCCAAAGAAACTCAAAGCGGTGGCTTTATCATCCAAGATCTGTGAACTCTGAGGATATTTGAATTTCTAATATTCTGTACACATGACCCAGGAACAAAGTGAAATGAACTTATTTTACCAAAAGCCAATTGCTCTCGACTGCCAGTTTGATTCACACTGCTTTGCAAGGTTTGAATTGAATACAAATCGGAAGGAGCAGCGTTAATTAATGCAAAGTTCCAAAAAAAAATCCAAATGCAGCAATACTTTGCAATTGAAAACAACTCTTGAAGACCAAAGACACCAGGATTCAAGCTTTGAAGGGCTGGTTGGAAGAGATACTTCATTCCAGTTCTATGCAACATGAAGGTGTTTGCATTTCAAATATTTCATAAACTTGACCCAGGAACAAAAAGAAAATAAATGATCCCAGTAAAAATCAATTGATCTCCACTGACAGTTTGATTTACACTGCTTTGCAAAGCTTGTATTGAGAAAAAAGAAACAGTTGTCAAAATATATTAAAACGTTTGCAATGAAAATGCAACTCTTAGAGGCAGAAGAGATCTAGTTTCACAAGCATGGCCTTGGCAGATGATTCTTCTCCTACACACTAAATGAAAGAAAAATCTGCCCATTAATCAGTAGCTTGTATTGATCCTGTAAGACCGCACTCCTGCCCTATCTCAAAGAGACGCCATAACTTTCCTTTTTTTCACGGTCATGCTATTAGAAGGTGATCCGAGGATACATGGGCTTTCCCGGAAGCTTTGCACGCATGCAATTTGCTCAATTGATGATAGTTAATTTTCTTCTTAGAAGTAAATGGAGCACAAGAAGGAAATGTTCAGACTGTGTATATGGTCTACAATTACAGAATCAGAGTTGGTTTTGGTAGGTCAATTTCTCCGGTGCACTCGAGAAATCTTCAGACTGTAGATTCGATGCAATTACCAGGCAGCATTTGTTTGTGTCTGCCAATGTGGAATTGCTCAGCAGTGAAGCATTGACTCTTGAGGGGCTGGTGGGCTCTATCCATAGATCATCCAGACATGGGGTCAGCGGCTCCAGGGGCTCCACATCTGCCTATGGATCCCCCTGCGGGACTCTTTTTTACTGGGCTTCAGTTTCATCCTTGCCTGCTTTTCTGACACAACCTGGAACGAGAAAGGGAAAGAAGAGGAGCTGTCAGCATAAAGTGGATAATAAATCACAGATCACCACTAGGAGCCAATTGCACATCCGCTCCTGCCATTGTGTCAGCATCATTTAATGACATGTGATAACAGCGTTGTGGAAATACAACCCTTACACACGTCCACTTATTCATTTGAATACTGTATGAGGCATGCAATTATCTAAGACCGTGTTCCAGCATTGATTTTATTTTATTTTTTTACTTTACAAGCCAAGAACTGTGAAAGGAATCCTCTCATCTCCATAGATGCAGTTTTTGATGTTAGAAATGATACAGATTTTATAATGTGCTCTTTTATTTCACTTGTAGTAAGTGCAGATGTGGTGTCTTTGATCGTTTAGAAAAAAATCTAATCGCAGATGAATATTTCATTGCTAAAAACGGCTCTTTCATCACTCAGCAGACATAACTGGGTTCTCGGTTTTGTTTTGTTAAAGTAGCAGTTTTGGCTTTTAATGTTTCCTGTGAAATACCTTAAATAATGAATGCAATTGATTCAGTGTAGTTGACGTACAGTCCAGTGGTGGACAGTATTTAAAGGTCACTACCTAAGTACATATGTTAAGTGTCTGTCATTTAACAGAGTGTATTTATTTTAGAAAATTAGTTCTTTCACTTCACAACATTCCAAAGTTAAATATTTTATAAATGTAGCGGAGTAAAGTTATTTCATAGTGAGTTTTCATTAAAAAAAAATACCCCTCCTGATTCATGTGATCCATTCAGAGTGAGTCTCCAGTAAACAACTCACTGATTCAAATGATCCATTCAGAGTGAGTC
>CAIGQZ010034990.1:4981416-5007318 GCA_903798205.1 Danio tinwini | reverse complement strand
TCAGTCAGTCAGTCAGTCAGTCAGTCAGTCAGTCAGTCAGTCAGTCAAATGCAGATTCGCCAGGTCTCGAAACGCTTCTGAACTGCTCGATGCTTTGAATCGCTTTAGTCACATGACCATGTGTTGCGAAACACTTTAGTCACGTGACCTGGGCATTTCGGATCATGCTTCGGTGCATGCTTCGAAACACTTGCGCTTCAGGATCTCAACACTGTGTTAAAATGTCAGTTTCACGTCAGCCATTTCTATTCCTAGCCTTGTTCCGTGTTTATCCTACCTGCTTACCTGTATTGATCGTTTGCCTGTTTCTCGGCTACGCCTTTTGGATTTACGCATGTTCCCATTTGCTCCTGTGATTGACCCTTGCCTGCCTGACTAATTATTTCTAAATAAAACTGCCCTTGTATTCTCAACTCCACTGCCAGCATCCCCTCAATTACATGGCGTATGTAAAATAATCATCTTTTTGGTTTGAAATAAGTTTGTTTAACTCAACCCTTTGGCAGATTATTTAATTTGTTGTAAGAAAAAACTTTCTTAATTTTGATTTATTATTTCTGAAAGCAAGACAATATTTTTTTGTTGTGTAAAAAATGCTTCTTGATTTAAGAAATTTCCGATATTTAGATTAGAAACAAGAAAAAAATTCTAAGTAAGAATTGGCAAGCATGTCTGCGTCAAGCACACACGTATGGTCCAGCACAGCCTCGCCACGATCAAATAGCCCTTGCCGTGGCTGACGCGCACCTCTCAACGCCTAGTGCAAGATCTGTGATTGGTCAGTTTGGGTAGCGGTGACAAGTGTGGGCGGTGCTGAGAGCCGTGAGCCTGATGGAGTGAGTGTTTACAAGTGTCGAGTCTGGTGAAGGAGCTCCAGATGGAAACATTTGTTTTGTGTTTACCTTATGATTATAGTTTTTGCACGTCCGCCGGTTCCTGCCTTTGAATGAGCCAGTTTTAGCTTCTTGTACAGTAAGGTAGCGTTCAGAAAAAAATAAACACCCATTAAGAAATGACACAGAGGTACATAACTGTGGCGAGGGGGCGTGGCCGAGAGCCGTGGGAGCGAAACGAGGCCCGCCACAGATGAGATGCACCTGTGGCGCGCACCTGCTTTCAATCCCACGGAAGGAGCTCTGGACTATAAGAGGAGGAACGATGGCAGAGGACAGAGAGAGAGGACCGGGCCCGGACATGTTTTACTTTTGCTTTCAGTTTGACGGCAGTCTCCGTGAGGAGCTGCCGTCCGTTTGTTTTGATTTAGACGGCAGTCTCCGTGAGGAGCTGCCGTCCCCTTTTATTAATAAATATTTATTTAAACCAGCGTCGGTTCTCCGCCTCCTTCTTCCCGGCGGCCAGGTGGCCGTAAACTTTATTACAGTGGTGCCGAAACCCGGGAGAAGGAGGGACACGTCGTCCAGTTGCCCTCGCCGCTGAGGAGGAGGGCGAGTGTTCGGGAGTTAACCCGAGTGGGGGAGAAACCCGTTCGTCTGCCAGAGTGCCGGGGCGGCCTGAGGCTGGCGAGGAAGGATCTGCCTGCTGCCGTCTCCCAGCATGGGGAGGAGCAGGGGACGCGGGGCTCCCCACCGGATGGGAAAGAGCTGAAGGGAGCCATCCCAGAAAGCCCGGGGGGAGTCGCCGCGATCCGCCATGATGCCGAAGCCTGCGTCCTCCACCGAAGCGGGAGCTGAGCAGGAGATCAGAAATGCCGCCAGCCAGTCAGGAGAACCACTGCCGGACACCAGAAGACGGACGGGTGGATAGATTCCTCCACAGGGCTCCCAGCATGTCGTCACTTCTCTCAGTTGGTTGAGGACCGAGTGGCAGCGTGTCTGGAGAACCGAACCCCATTTTTTTTTTCCTCTCTCCCCTCTCTGTCTACTCTGTCTTTCCTCCTTTTTTCTCCATCTCCTTTTCTCTCGGCCCGTCTCATATAGGTCTCGCGGGTGCTGTGGCGCCAAATCCCCCCCCCCCCGGAGTATGCACAGCCACGGGGTGCCCCCGGCCTGTGAGGGGAGATGGGGGTATGTGGCGAGGGGGCGTGGCCGAGAGCCGTGGGAGCGAAACGAGGCCCGCCACAGATGAGATGCACCTGTGGCGCGCACCTGCCTTCAATCCCACGGAAGGAGCTCTGGACTATAAGAGGAGGAACGATGGCAGAGGACAGAGAGAGAGGACCGGGCCCGGACATGTTTTACTTTTGCTTTCAGTTTGACGGCAGTCTCCGTGAGGAGCTGCCGTCCCCTTTTATTAATAAATATTTATTTAGCTAAAGTTCGTCGGTTCTCCGCCTCCTTCTTCCCGTAACTTTATTACAATAACCTACTGCCAGGTACAGTTTTGGAAGTGTTAAAGCACTGCAACACAAACAGCAAACAGAAGTATTTACAGCTCCTGAGTTTTAACATTTTTAATCAATTCAGCCGATCTCCAGGTCTGGCGGGAGCGCTTTTTAGCTTAGCTTAGCATAGTTAATTGAATTGGATTAGACCGTTAGCATCTCACTCAAAAATGACTAAATAGTTTTGATATTTTTGCTATTTAAAGCTCGACTCTTTTAAGCAGGGGTGTCCAAACTTGGTCCTGGAGGGCCGGTGTCCTGCATATTTTAGTTTCAACCCCAATTAAACACACCTGAACCAGCTAATCAAGCTCTTTCTAGGTATACTAGAAACTTTCAGGGAGGTGTGTGAAGGAAGTTGGAGCTAAACTATGCAGGACCACGGCCCTCCAGGACCGAGTTTGGACACCCCTGCTTTTAAGTGTTGATGCTAAGTACTGTTTTCAGGTCCTGTGTAATATATTTGCTGAATTGAAGATAATTTAAAATAAGCATGTTGCCATTTAGAGTCATTTAGACCAGTGTTTCCCAATCATGTTCCTGAAGGCACACCAACAGTACACATTTTCAACCTCTCCCTAACCAAACAAACCTGAATCAACTCATCAGAACATAAGAGAAGACTCCAAATCCTGAAATCAATGGATCAGATAAAGGAAACATTCAAAATATGTACAGTTGGTGTGCCTCCAGGAACAGGGTTGGGAAACACTGATTTAGGCAACACAATGCTAATTCGTTAGCTAATGAAGAGTTCAAAAGCAAGCAATATGGAGGAATTACTTTTTTTTTTCCAAAGCTCTAACTTTTGAAACGTTGTCAGACCTTACAAGAATATAATAAATATATTTTTTTACTCAACCCTATATAATAAATTATGCACATGCAGAGAAACTGTTGAATTTAAAGTAGTCTCTATTGTTTTCCATATCTGTATATAAAAAATAAGGAACCGTAATTGCAACAAAATGTATGTCAACATGTGTCAGTGTAAAATTTCTAGGTTTTGGGTTCAAATTCCCTCTTAATACTCTTTTATTCTACTATATACTCTTTATTCTGTAAAATTTATACTGCTGTACAGCCAACTTTGCTCTCTTAATGAACTGTTGGCCAGTTCCTGACTTTTTTGTTCTTGAATAAACTGCATTGTGGGCCCGGTTTTATGTCCAAAATAAAATAATCTGGCTGTGGCTGCCAGAGTTGATGCTAACTTACAAAAGCAGCCAGTCACTCTGTCAAAATGTTTGGGACATTAGTGAATCACTTGGCTCCGGTGCCAATGTTTAGACATCATTGCAGTCACATTCAACACTAGTAAGTAAGTCTACAGCTTCCGTCTGTGTTTTAGCAGCTTACAGTACTTTAATGACTTGCCAGAATGTACAGTGTTGTCTCCATTACTTTGACATGGCTTCCAGATGCTGTGCCGGCACTTCTGTTGGCATAGCAGATGTCCATTGACATCCTTCATAATTATGTGTGGCTGTGCGATAATGAGGAGATATGCCGTATGCTATATTGTTTTTGAGTATTGCGATAATGTTTTGTACCATATAACATTTCCTTAGAGAAATGCTATTTTATTAGCTACTTTAAACTATTAAATAGTACTATCTATATATTTTGTATTATTAGTTATTAAATATGTTTTATTGTTGTTATTATTTTTAAAAAGTATTAACGTAAACCGTCAAAGGTAGCCTCAGACACCATTGTTTTTTATTCTCATGTAAATTCCCTGAGTGTAAAACCCTGGTGAAAAACAGGCAAATCAGAACACAAAGCAGACTGTTGCGTGACCTACGGGCCACATCCTCAAGATTTGCATGTACTTTAGGCCATGTTTTGCATCATTCAAACCTGAAAGGCTGCAGCCAAAACACAGACTGATATTTTGTATACGGAATCATTAATAAGCCTGCCCCAGTCCAACTTTTAAGATTATTAATCTTTGTTTTTAAGTTTATCAAAGTTTATATTAAACCTAGCATGTTTTTGGGACCTAGCATGTATTTGATTTTAAAAACAGGAGATGCAGCAAAGACAAAGCTAGCCACATCAGGTTGTTTTCTATACGTTATTAAGAAACGACCCTTCAGAGCTCATCAAAATGTAAAATGCAGGATATACAGATTATGACAAATTTATTTAGCGCCACCCCAAACAGGCATTAAGGTATGTTTATTTGAACATTTTGTCTTGTATGTCATGATTATTGGGAAATTTGTGAAATATGTTTGCAATTGTGTGTGTGTGTGTGTGTGTGTGTGTGTGTGTGTGTGTGTGTGTAATCCAGCCCCTGGATTAACATCTATCTCGATCCTGGAACATCATTTCGGAAAATGTAATCCATACCTTTTCCCTACCCCTAAACCCAACCATAACTGTAAATTATTCCCAAAATCAGAGGGGAATAATAGTTGGATAACAATCATGTAGAAGTGCGTAAACCAATCCTTAAGCCTAAACTTAACATTAATGGTAAACTTATCCCTTAATTCTGATTGGCTGATTGGAATGTTATTCCAGGATCAATATATAGATGTTAATCCAGGAGCATGTCCTACTGGCAAAAATAGGTTGGCGAAGAGCACTGAGAGCTACATCAGAGCAGAGCTCATTAATATTCACAACCTTTCCAAATATGGTCAATAAGGACTTAAGTAATAATTTTTTTAACTTTAATGTGCATGACGTAGCAAGGACTCTCCACCAGAGAGTGTGTGCTCATAAACTCGAAGCGATTTTATTTATTTATTTATTTTATTTATTTATTTTTTTCAGTGATTTTTTTCGTTTAGTGTTAGTTTTTCATTTATTGTTAATTTTTATTGTAATTTAGTTAACGAAAATGATTTTTGACCAGTAGTTTTTAGTGTAAGTTTACTAAAATAACCTTGGAGCCCATCTGGGCTGCGTTCCCGAAAACCATGGTTAAAACTAAAGTCGCAAGTTGTGTCATTACAAACATAGTTCATTGATTTGGCGTTTCCCGAATCCATCGTTCCAACAAACATTTGCAAACTGCGTTGCAAACTTGTATGCTTGTGAATACACCTTTAGAGCTGTAGCTAGAAACAGTTCCTGGCTGTGTTCTTTCAAAGACTATAGAATACACAAGACATGTCACTCGTATACTTTTGAATAGGGAAAAAGCCCCACCTTCTAGTGCAGGAGCCAATCAGCGATTGGTATATAGTGAATAAAGCCCGCCTTCTAGTACAGGAGCCAATGATTGATCACTATAGAATGACAATTCTCTGGGGGAGGGGCTCGGTCCAGACGTGACTTACTGCAGATTTTGTGTGATACGAACATTTAGAAACAAAACTTATACAATTAGTTTGTCTTCAGTTAAAAATATTACAATTTCTTGTGCACGGATGCTTCAAACACTTACACAATCACACGCCTTAAGCCTTGTTCACACTACCAGCGACTCGCAGCGGCAAATCGACAAACGACCGTTCATTTCAACGGAGAGTGAGAAATCCGGCGATCTCTATCAACGTGTCGAGTGATGCGACAGTTGAGAATTCCTTAATTTTATGCAAATTAAGAGCGACAGCCAATAGGAGCACCAGTAGAGCTTACAAGGTCCTCTCTCTGCTTGCTCAGAGGCCGGTTGTATTCTCCGCGCTGTAGACCTTCACAGACCTGCGTTTTTGTAGGGATGCTCAAAATAACCGATTAACCCAAAGGGTGCGTTTTTAACCAATTAGTGGTATCAGTTAAATGATTAAAAAATATTATTTTATGTGTTTTAAAAAGTTTGGCTGCATAAGGGAACGAACACTGCGAACACGCTTGAGAGGGCCATCTTATTAGTGGTTTACTAACGGCTGTGAGTGTTTTGCGTGCTGCTTATGCGCCCTACTTGCCTTAAAGTTTTTGCCGTTGCACGCTGTGCTCTTGCAATAATAAGTAAGTGAAATAAAAGTCAACCCTGAACGTTACGTCAGTCGCGTCTTTTTCATTCTTCAATCAAATGAAAGCAGAGGCAGGGTTTCCATTGAGGTGACTGCAGGGTTTGTGTTGTCAAGAGAACTACAGAGACTTTTAAAGATAGAGGAGAGACAAGTGGTCGCTGTTCAAGTTGTCCAGAGCTGTGTGACATTACAAATCTTGAATATCACAATATTTTTAAATATTACAATTATAACAACATCGACAGCAATACTCACGCACAACACGCAGCTGATTCAGCCTTTGCCTAGTGACATAAAAAAAGAGCACTGCGCTTCTTTTTTTTTCCTGTCAACAAAAAAGGCAGTGTGGTGCGCCTAGTGTTTCTGGAATGAAAATACGTGTTTGGTGTGATCCTAAATGTGCAACACATATTCGTGGGACGGTAACACGTGCAACCAACCATGCCTACAGACGTATTTTGCCAAAGAAGCAAAATGAAAGAATATATTGCTGGTCACAGTTTGACACAGATGAGTTGATGCTAAACCAGCACTGATGCTCATTTGCTCTGTCCTGGATCTGCGTCATAAACTCAACGAATAGGCTATTGATGATTTAGTGTACAACCAACAAACCAAATTTGGAAAATTACAGTTATTAATAGTTCTTATATAAGATCCATTTTTAAAATAGCCTACATAGCCTAATCTATGAATGAAACACATCCAAAGATTTCTTGATCTTTGCATAATGATAACTCCGCACAAAACTGAGGCTTTTATTTTATAGCTTATAAAACAGGTATGCAAATTATTGCAGTATTATATATAAACAAAAAATTGTTAGCTGCTACAGCAGGGCTATTTAATTAGTTTGTCATGGGGGCCAGTTCATGAAAAGCATCCCGAATGAGGGACCGGAGAAATATGACTTGCAATATGAATGATGACACAACAGCATATAAGAGCCCATATGCTGCATTATTGCTCCTTAAGACACCGTTGTATTTTTCTACAATAAAATGTTAATAAATTGTATTTTGAAACTACATAACATCATGACATTGTATAATGTGGCTTTTTTACAAACATTCAAATGTCGCATTTCAGAGCACAAAAAAATCAGTGCATTGATTATATCTTCTTCTACATTCAGACACATTAATATGCCATGTTTTGAACTGCATAACAATTAGGGATGCAACGATTATAGATTTTGGTTGTCCGATTATATAGTCTGAAGAATAATCATGGTTTTACGGTTATCATTTCTAATGTAAATTTAAGCTTAATATTAGCAAAGTATTTAAATGAACGGTTGTTATGATCTGCGTTCATTCATGATAAGCATTTATATCATTTGTAATAATTCGTCTAACATATTTTTTGTTTACATTGTACTGAAAGCCACACACAACTCTCACCACTACGGCATGAGATGTGTTCCACTCGATGCGTCTGGAAGGCGCGAGCTCATCGCTCTGCTTGCGCACGCATATTGGCATATATTCTAATTGTGGAGAGGTAAGCATGATCGAATACCCAATGAGAGTGGAGAGCATGTTAGGAGCCCGGCGGCTAATCAGCAGGCCAATCAGAAATAATAAATAACACCTGTTTATTCTAGTGATTGGGCTGGAGAGACACCCTTCTTAAGGAGAGAAGGAGCAGCCGGGAGAGAGAGAGGAGAGAACACACACACACACTCACACAGCTACACGTGTGGTGTGATCATACAAAAATAAAAATATTGTATTACCTTATATCGCCGACCCTGTCTTCTTCTTCCCTCATACAAACGAACTTTACTACACTAATATTGGAAATAACAAACTTGCACACGGAAAAGACGCAATATGTGAACGGCCCGCGATATGTGAATCAAGTGTGCGTGCGTATTAGCCTTGGTGTAGCTATAAACTCTGAACTTTAAACTAGCGCACAGGTGGCATAACTTGCAGCAGTTGGTCTGCTCGCACCACTCACTCGCTTAATGTCAGGTGACTTAGCCTTCAACTGCAGCTCGTGCTGTATTGAACAGATGCACGTCACTTCATAACTATAGCAGACATTTTTCGACTGAACAAAATTTATTTTTTATGTCTTAGTTGCACTATTTGGAGGGTCAGAACAAATTACCTTGCTGGGTCAAGTTCGGCCCGCGGGCCACCAATTGAATAGCCCTGTGCTACAGTATAGTAGCCTATACTTCACAAAAAGTCAACATATAAGCCTCGTCGTTGCCTTTCATCACACACATGAACTGCGAGTGAGACAGAGGAAGTAAAAGCACACAAGCTCTAAGGTAAAACCAGTATTTAATATTTAATGTGTTACACAAAATAGACATGTCAAGTTTTTTTTTTATTAAATTATAATTTAAAATTAATCTGACCAGTTAACTGTTAATATTTGGTTAACGAGCGGCGGTTGCCAAAATTAACCGAAATGAGCATCCCTAGTTTGCAGCAGATCGCCACCCAGAGCGACAGCCAGCTACAAAGTTGCTGCTAGTGTGAACGAGGCACTAAAAAACACAAACACAATCAACTGTGGCTCCTGGTCAACTATAATCTTGATTCGACATTGCAGATCCTGTGATGTGACTATTGCAGATGCGCACATTGCGATATTAATGCCGAAACAATATATTATGCAGCACTAGTAGAAATCGAGATAGATCAAATCGAATTGAAAATGCTGTTTTACAAGCCATTATAAAAAGTAAACACAATAATGTGAAACCTGTGCATAATGAAGTATAAAGACATCTCTGAAGTGTTAAATATTCATCAAAATGTTTTCCTCGAGGACTATGTGTGTGCTGTTAGTCGGTTTGTTTGCTTGCCACTAAATGAAAATCAAAAATGCTGTTTTTGTGTTCGTTCCTAAAGCAGGCTGTGCCAGCTGTTTACCCCGAGAGCCAGTTTTTTTTCATCCCCTAGCGAAAATAATTAAAAATGTATATTAATTCGAAGGCATTAGCAAGGTCATGAAAACGCTGGCACGCCAGAGCACTCTCATTAACTTCTGTGTAATTATTCATGGCTTATTCTCATTTGGTCATTCTAAAGAAACTAGACTAGTCGGGTCGTGGAAATGAAATGATGAAAACACACCACTGCTGGGCATCCGTATGCTGAGAACGGATTTAAATCAAGCGGAATCACTTCTCGGCATTGACCTGGAGTCATTTCAGAAGTAAAGCAGATAATTCGCTCTGACCAGTCGAGGGCAAACATCACTGTTATTATTCCTCATTCTTGGTGGTTTCATCAAACTGATAAGCCACTTTGGCATGCAACTCATCTTTGAGCATTTGAAATGGGTGACCAAGATGCTTTTTAAGCCCAAAACCTGGAAACAGCTATACTGCTATAGGCTTGTTGCACTTATAATCGTTCTCTTGCAGATTATTCACACTCAAAATGCTTCAGATTAAATCCTGAAAGTGCTTCAAAAGATTGAAAGTGCATTAGGAGGCTTGTGACAGTTTTGGTGAATTTTGTTCATAATCTATGTTTAGATTTTGACTTTAGGCTTCAAAAGTTGAGTTTAAAGTGAAGATTATAAAAATGTGTATTTATGTGTGCCTCACAAGGGTGAGTGGGCTTGATAGAACCTGTAGGAAACACAACACTTGCACCAGTTTTGCACATTTGCACCAGACCCTTTCTTACAATCACTCCATATCTCTCTTTTCAAGAGTTCACACTTAGCTGATGATTGATTCTAAAGCTAGTTTGGCATGCTGGCCCAGGAGAGAGCCCTGAGCTCAAAAGATCCTCGAGCCCAGGGCTCCCTCCTGTTGCAAGGCGAGAGGGGAGTTTAAGCTCAGGTAGAACTCGAAAACTCCCCAGTTGTAGAAACTAATGAACAGATAGTGATTGCTCTTAAGATATAACTACCTACTTAGTGCATGTCTATGGTGCCGATTTGGATTAGTCAATTAACATAAGTTGCATGTTTTTGGACGGTGGGAGGAAACAGGGGACCGGGGGGAATCCCATGCGAGCACAGGGAGAATGTGCAAGCTCCGCACAGAGATGTCAGCTGGTTTAGTAATGACCAGAATCAAAGACGTTCTTGCTGTGAGGCAACAGTGCTAACCACTGGACCACCGTGCCACCCATTTAGGAAAGGTGGAGGAGTATTTTATATATGGAGACATTTTAGATCATTTTATTCTCCATTTAGAGAGGAAGAGTCTGTCTGAGTTGATTTAAAGCATCCAGTTGCATTCCACTTTGCGCTTTGTAATTGTAATGCCAGTCATTTGTTTGATTTTTCATTTTTTAGGAGGCACGCATCGTGATGATTTCATTTTTGCCTTTGAGTAAGTTGATTTGTTCTTAACATCGTCTCTGTTCAAATGTCAGTCCAAATACTTTCCTTATGCACAAAGGATAAAAGGGATCAAAGCTTGTATGTATGAATAATTCATCCTCAAAGTGAAGAGAATAAGAGTGATTTCTCTCTCCTGTCACTCAAACTTGCTGAGAAAAACAAATGCTATAAAAGTTCAGAGAGTTACACTGCTTGTTGTACTTGCTTGATGCTATAAGTTGAATAACTGGTAAATAAAATTAGTTGTGGTTTTAAGCTTGAACGTGTAACTAGTTCAGGTTTATGTGTTGTATATGTAATTCACACATCATTTGTAAATATAATATGAGACCGTGAAGCATAAAAATATTCTTGTTGCATGGGTATATATTTTTTTGGAGTAGCCATAAACGTAGTATGTGTCAAAATGACAAAAATCATTGTAATATTAAGTAACGATCATGTTTTTTTTGTAAAATGTATCAAAACTTAATTTTTGATTAGTTATTAATATGCATTGCTTAGGGCTCTATTATACACCCTGTGCAATAAGGCGCAAGTCGTGTATGGCGCGATTTGTTGCAATTTTCAGACCAGCGCAAATGTATTTCACATTTTGCTCAATGTTGTTTAAATAGCAAATCTATTTGCTCCACTTTGTATGGCCTCGTGAATTAGTTTTAATCTTTTTAAAAATTATCGTCACCATTTTTCTTTCCTGTTATAATTATAAGACAAATAAAAAAAGAAAAATAAATAAATGAAGGAATAAGCAAATAAATCAACTAAAAGAATAAAATGAATAGTTAAATAAATGAATGAATGAATAAATAAATAAATAAATGAAGGAATCAATAAATCAAATGAATGAAGAAATAACTAACTAAATAAATAAATAAAGGAATGAAAGGAGGAAGGAATAGTTAAATGAATGCATAAATCAATGACTGAATAAAGGAATAAATGAATAAATCAATAAAGGAAGGAATAAATAAATCAAATGAATGAAGAAGAAATAGTTGAATAAATGAATGAATGAATGAATGAATGAATAAAAAATAAAGGAATAAATAAATCAAATGAATGAATGAAGGAATAATTAAATAAATCATATAAATAAAAAAGAAAAGGAGGAAGGAATAGTTAAATGAATGAATGAATGAATGAATAAAGGAATAAATGAATGCATAAAAGTAGGAATAAAAAAATACATCAAATGAATGGATGAATAAAAGAATGAAGGAATAATTAAAATAAATCATATAAATAAAAAATAAAAGAAGAAATAGTTGAATGAATGAATGAATGAATGACTGATTGATTGAATAAAAAATAAAGGAATAAATAAATCAAATGAATGAAGGAATAATTAAATCATATAAATGCTAAATAAAAGAAGGAAAGAAGGAATAGTTAAATAAATGAATGAATGAATGAATGAATAAATGAAGGAATAAATAAATCAAATGAACGAATGAAGAAAGAAATAACTAAATAAATCATATATAAAAATAAATAAATAATAAATAAATGAAATTATGAAAGGAATAGTTAAATGAATGAATGAGTGAATGAATGAATGAATGAATAAATAAATAAATGAAAGAATATATAATTCAAATGAAGGAATGAATGAATGAAAGAATGAATAAAGGAATAAATAAAAAAGGAATAAAATAAATCAAATGAATAAAAGAATGAATGAATAAAAAATGAATGAAGAAAGGAAAAAATTAAATCATATAAATAAATAAGAATACAAGAATGAAAGAATAAATAAATAAATAAATAAATAAATAAATAAAGGGAAACATGAATGAAGGAATTATTAAATGAATAAATTAATAGATAAAGTGAAAAAGTTGTATAAATAATTACATAAATACAACATTTATTGGAGCTCATAAAATATAACTGAATAAACTCTAATTGCTACATTCAAGTTTCATCATTTCAATTTATTTAGTGTAGTATCCATGCCTCCTGAATACTAAACATGCATTTATTAAAGCAGACTTAAAAAAAACACAGAAACAATGACACTTTTTTTTGCCGTTATTGCTGTCTTTATTATATTTTTAATTAATCCAGTTCTACCAGACATTACTTCTGTTATTTAGGCGTTGATGAAGCGGATGAAAAGGACACCTGATGAAAAACAACTAGATAGCGATCAATAAAAATGATAGATTATGACTTGTTCGCACTGAACGCATTGATTTGTAGGACACGTAATGTTGTTCATTTATTTAATGATGAGCTTTGCTCGCCCTCAGGACAATAAATGTTCTTTTCCAGCGATCATTACAGTCTTTAATCTTACATTGTCAATATACTTTTTTTTACCGCCTCCTGTAATTCATTTGATATTTTTAGCTTTTGTCTGTTTTGCTCTGCTGAACATTTCTCAGCTTTGCTACATGCATTTCCTTTTCCTGTATAATATTATGGAAGGCGAACTCCGTACACAGCGCAAATAAATAAATGATCAAATAAATGTGTGTGTTTGTATTTAGAGATTAGAAATGCATCGGCTAATAGTTAATACGGAATAATCACAGTTTAAAAGTTCACACTTAGCTGATGATTGATAATAAAAGCTTATTTGGCACGCTGTCCCAGGAGAGAGCCCTGAGCTTATGAGATCCTCGAGCCCTGGGCTCCCTCCCGTTTGCAGGGCGAGAGGGGAGTTTGAGCTCAGGTAGATCTCAATAAACTCGCCCGGCTTATTCTAGCTGAATGATGGATATGGATGACTGAGGAGAGGTGTACTTAGAGCTTAGAGCTTGACTATGGTATCAATTTTGTATGTTCAATTTACTTAGGGTGCAAGTTATTTGGACTGTGGGAGGAAACCGGGGAAAACCCACGCGAGCACAGGGAGAACAAGCAAAACTCTACACAGAAATGCCGTCCGGTTCAGTAGGGACCAGCGGCATTCTTGCTGTAAGGCAACAGTGCTAATCACTGGACTGCCGTGTCAACCATCTGAAAAGGAGGGAAAGTAGAGGTGGGTGGGTTCTTCAAGACAAAGATACTGAGATAAGAAAACTCTGGTTATTTATAGTGAGTTAGGAGTCAGCTGATTGGAGCTGACGCTGGAACAGCTGAGAACAATCATAAGCACGTGATCCTCGAAATTTGTTTATACATAAACTTCACATATCACGATGATTTTTACGTCCATTTTTTTTCAAAACACTACTAGTTTAGAAAATTGCATGAAAACAATTTTAAAGTGTTATTTATTGCTGCTCAGTAAGCAAATAATACAGCACAAAATAATAATAATAAAAACAATCAATAGTCCATTTCTCTTTAGAGTTAAAAATAAGTGAAAAATATTTGTAGCATTTAAACTTAAGTAATAATTTTACTCAAAAAAAAAAATAAATTACAGAACAATGAATAAATAAATCAATAAAAATAAGAATAAATAAAAAATAGTATTTGTCTAATGTAAATTTAAGCATACACTCTTAGAAATAAAGCTGCCACTGGGGTGGTACCTTTTCAAAAGGTACACATTTGTACTTGAAGGGTCCATATTGTTACCTCAAAAGTATATATTAGTACCTAAAAGTTTTAAAAGGAACACTTTTGTACTTTTTAGGTACCAATATGTACCCTTGAGGTATTAATATGGATCTTGTAGGTACACATTTGTACCTTCTTAAAAAGGTACCACCCCAGTGACAGCTCGTGTACCTTTATTTCTAAGAGTGTATTAGGTAAGTATTTCCCTTTTAAAGACAACAAATGTAGTAAGCTGCTGAACATCTGTCTGCCACTTTTGATCAACTATACCACAAATTTGTAAAATGTGTATATTCCATACAAAGTATGAAGCCGATCGGTCAGTTCTTGTCATGTGACTCGCGGTGTGCTCAGGCCATTCTTTCAACTAGGTGCGCCTGGAAAGTATGAGTGTGCGTATTAGCCTCTGTGTAGAAGCTCTGAACTTTAAACTAGTACACAGTTGGCATAACTTTGTTTAGTTGCAGCAAATTTTGATCGGTGTAGAAATGCGATATGATTATTATCCGTGACGAATTAAAGAGTGGCTAATAGTGAATCCAGTTAATTACTGCATCCCTATATATAAAATCCCTTAAAGTAAATCTAATATTCATTTATTTTCTTAGTCTCTATTTCAGAGGTCACCACAGTGGAATAAACCGGCAACTATTCCAGCATATGTTTCAGGCAGTGGATGCCCTTCCAGCTGCAACCCAATACTGGGAAACACCCATACATACTCATTCACAGACACATTTATACACTATGGCCAATTTAGGTTATTCAATTCCTCTATAGCGCATGTGTTTGAACTGTAGGGGATACTGGAGCACCCAGAGGAAACCCACGCCGGTGACCTTCTTGCTGTGAGGAAACAATGCTAACCACTATATATACTGACCACTTGCTGATATATATATATATTATATTGTGTATTTACTTATTTATTAATTAATTTATTAATTAATTAATTTATTGTTTTATTAATGCAGGAACTTGTGGATTTATTTGCTTATTTATTTGTTTACTGATTTATTTATGCAGGAATTTGTGCATTTATTTATGTATTTATTTATTTGCATATTTATTGTTTCATTTATGCAGGAGTTTGTGCATTTATTTATGTATTTATTTGCATATTTATTTATTGTTTTATTTATGCAGGAGTTTGTGGATTAATTTACTTATTTGCGTATTTATTTGTTTGTTGTTTTAATGCTGGAGTTTGTGGATTAATTTACTTTATTTATTTATTTATTTATTTATTTGCATATTTATTTATATTTATTGTTTCATTTATGCAGGAATTTGTGGATTAAAATATTTATTTATTTATTTATGTATTTATGTATTTGCGTATTTATTTGTTTATTTATTGTTTAATTAATGCAGGAATTTGTGGATTTATTTACTTTATTTATTTTTGTTTATTTGTTTTTTTCTTTTTGCAGGTTTCGTCCTCCATATATTATGCCTGCTCCTAAACACTAAGGCCATGTTTGAGTTTGCCAATACAGAAAAGACAAAGAAGATATAAATAATTTCCTGTTCTCTTGCACAGAGTAAAATAAATCAGCTCAGCCCTTTTGTCAACTGTTTGGCACTTAGGAAAACTTTGCCTTGAAGTGTGCAGAGTTTATAGGCAGTGTGCGCTAATAAATACTAGCATCGGATGAGAAGGGTATATTAAAAACCTTACATAAATAAAGCATGCACAGTCAGAGCAGATAGAGTAAATAAATGTTCTGAGTTTTAGAGGACGTCACAGTTAAGACTGGAAGATTGTACGTTTTCATTGAAGATTTTAACGAGTATTACCGTCAAAGCCAACATGATAAATTCTTTCAAATGTAAATGAGTCAATGCATTAGTCTGTACGCTGTCAAAGAGCACCATAAAAAAAAAGTACATGAGGAACTTGTCGGAAACAGTCAGAGACATGACTGCTGGGAAGTCTGAAACTTGCAAGAACTATAATTTTCACTGGACATTTTGTTTTGATATACTTGTATTTTTATTGGTTTTAAGCATTCCATTTTTAGTGGATGTGTAATTTCCAACACTCTTATTTCTGAAGGAAATGTTGTTTTGATAAAACAGTAAGACAAAGAACAGATTGGATATTGAAAAACAGAGCTGTGTATATATATATATATATATATATATATATATATATATATATATCAAAAAAAATCTGCACGTACAGAATTCCGCAGAATTTTAGCCCATCATTAATTCTGTTTATTTACTTGAGTAAATGTGTGTAGATCTATTTTTTTCAGTTTTTAAATTACAGTAATATTATTGACTAATATAAAAATGTTCATCTGATTTATGTACAATGCAGTTTGTACAATAATATTTTCTGTCTTTTAATAGATATATTACATGAGAGACTTGCTTTGTTTACCAAATAAAGTAAATCTAATTGGATTTGCATTTTAAACATTAAATAAAAAGCACGAAACAGCCTTTTTAATTGTTGCTTCTAAGTGTGAGCAATAATATCACAGATTCTAGCTTTAGTATGCTAATGAATAAGTATGGACTCATTAATAAAAATAAGCCACTACAGCAAACTAATTGTTCACTTTGCTTTAAGTAAATGACTCTCATCCAGACAATTATGCAGTAATTTGCTCCACTGTACAGTAATGTCATCTGGAACGAGCTTCGAGTTGTGTGATTTATTTAACAGTGCAATGCTTAATGAATGAATACATAATTCTAAATAAAACCTTTGAAATAGTTAACATCCCACTCGCTTTCAGAAAGCTAAACTCCTCTCTGGATTCAATATGCTTATTTGTTTTTTTTTTTATGTCTTAGTTGCAAGTCTGATGAATGTTTTAAAATTGTTTTGTTGTTCATCGAGTAACAGATTTAAAGGTGCAGTGTGTAAGTTTGACACCCAGTGGTTAAACTAGGTATTGCATCTCTGGTTCAAAACACACGCGAGCGCAGGTTGCCAGATTGAGGAGAGCGTGGAGCGTGCCTGACTATCGAGGCTGATTGAAGTCGTGTTCTGAAAAGCAACGACACACAATAGAAGGAATATTTTCTATATTAAAAGGAGTTTTTGTTCTAACCAACACCTGTAATGTATATTTTAGAAACGGCTTCTATTTCTCACAGCTGGACAATGATCACCTCAGGTACACCTCATGTGCTTTTAGTGTTAAATAATAACAATGTGAGTTTGAATGGCATTTTACATGACATTTATTGTCATATACTGAAAGCAGCAGCAGATAGTTCACCTCAGATCTTGAAAATATAATAAACCATTTGAGATTGAACTTCAGAACTGTGACTCTACATTTAATAATGTTAAAAAGGTTTCAAGAGTTCGCACTTAGATATTGTTTGACAAATGTTAGCTGGTTTGGCATGCTGTCCCGGGAGAGAACCCTGAGCTCGGAGATAGTTGAGCCCAGGGCTCCCGCCTGGTCTATGGAGCATATAAGGGGAGTAACGAGATCAGGTGGTTCTCGAGAGCTCCCCGTGGTAAAAGAAGAAAAAGGGGGGAAGAAGGGGTGGATGGGGGGCTTCTTCGAAAATGAAGATAAGGGAGTGATTTTTCTAGGCTACTTATAGTGAGTTTGAATTGGTCTGATTGGCTAGCTAATGATTGTAGATGAGAGATCAGCTGCGGTCAATCATATCACGTGTTCCTCTCGAAATTTGTTTGTGAAACTTCACTTAATATTAATTACATAATAAACTTTACCATTTCGCTAGAGTGCACTATTCTGTGCTTCTGAATAGCTGTGTTTACATTTCTGTCGTGTTTCGTCTGGTGCAAATGTAGCGTATTGTTAGGAACAACACAGTCTCACGGTAATTCGTAACTTTTTAATTTTGTGGCTAATTTGTATGAATTTGTACAATCTAATTCACCCAATGACTGTTGGGTTTAGGGGCAGGGTTGGGTGACACGCCTCCTTTTAAAATTTTACGTTTTCGTACAACTGAACACGTATGAATTCATACGAATTAGCCACTAAACTGACACAACGTAAAATACTTTTGTTTCCTCGTGAGATCAGGCTTAGGACACAGGGATACAATGTAACCTGCTCACCTAATGTTTACGTTCATAATATTTATATTATTTGCTAATTAATTATGGCCTCATGTAGATTTCAATTGCAGGCGCATACTCTGAGTGACTGAATGAATGAAATACGCTGTTTTCCACCAAGGCAACCCGGGGTGCTGAAATATAATTGGCTAAACTGGCATTGGGCTGGTTAAATGAACCAAAACAAAGACAGCCGTTCCGGCATATAGCGCACATTTTCAAAACAGAATATCTGACTTCAGCATTGTTTTTCAGATAAACAGGAATGTTCACTTAACATGTTTCTTAAAATGTCTGCGCACACGGTGTTTTATGCTTTAGAAGAGTCAAAAACTTACATACAGCACCTTTAAGGATGCATTTTAAAAATTTGCTTAGAAAAACGTTCATTTTATACTTTTGTTTATCATCATTGGTGAAATTATTAAATTTATGTAGAGTATGCAGTTAAAATATTAGCATAGTTCGGTTTATTTTATATTATTACTCAACTGCTATGAATATAACCTTTGTTATTTCATTTAATTAAATTCAATACATCTTTATTTCTCTAGCGCTATGTGAATGTATATATTTTCGTTTTTTCCTATTATGCGATAGGATATCATGTGATCCGTAAGTGTACAAATACTGTAGGAACACCTGATTGTTATGAACACTGTCTGATGAAGAGCCGTGTGGCTCGAAACGTTACACGCTTTGTGTCAGCCTTTTTAATTTAATAAATTTGCATTTTTGGAGCTTTGGTGTTGCCGCCTTTGTTGAATATATAATTTTGCACTTTTGCGTTTTTTGGCTGAGCACCCAGTTAAGAGGGATCTGCGTGCTTTTTTTTTTATTGAATATCACTTGAGAAATATTTAAAAAAATAATTAAATATTGCACAAGGAGGGCAAATAATTTTGCTCTTAACTGTATGTTGAAATAGCCCATCAGAGGTTAATGTTGGTCAGAACCAGTGATGGGAATAACGGCGCTATAAATAAACGACGTTACTAACGGCGATACTTTTTTCAGTAACGAGTAATCAAATGAGTTACTGTTTCCCCCGTTACAACGCCGTGTGTGTGTTTGGGGCTGGGGCGGGACCAAGCGGCAACCTCTCGCTCTCCCTCGGGAAGCCCATACGGAAGTAACTGAAACTGCAATTCCCTGAAATTCCGCTAGTCCTGGCTCCATAATAGAGCAAATTTCTATTGAGCCCACTGTTAAAATGGCCAACTTTACAGCAGAAAAAAAGGTGTTTACAGCCTGGTAAAAAGAACGATTTTGGTTCATATAGCTAATATTACCCTTCATGACAACTGTGAGGGGGGTGAATTTTTTTAAAACTCATCCATTTTCTTTATATTAGGTTATATTATTTTTGCATAGTTAAGGGCGTGGCCAATTCAGTGACAACTTGCTCTCGCTGGTCGCCGTCACGTCACCTCAGCTGGTTAGCCACTGATCTCAGCATATTAATCGTATTTTTGTGTTGTTTTATATGGCTTTACACAGTCAGTTGCCTTTTGGAATTATTTCTTACAATTATCAGATGATATGGCATGCTGTGCACTTAATTGTGCTCACAAACCATTCACATGGCCTCCGTTTCTCATGGTGAGTAAAATTATATACTTATATACCATCTCTAATAGTGTATTTGTTTTATTTAAGATCATTTAAATGTTCTTTAGACCTGTAATGCACTCCAGAATCTGACAGATTTATTAGCTGTAGGCTCTAGAACAGTCATCTGAAGCTTTGTCATACAATTTTGCCTGGATTTTATCAACAGCCCTGCATTTACTAACACAGACCATATCCGAAGTGTTCGGAAGTAATTTGCACTTTTCTCCTGTTGAAAAACATTGTAAGAACAATGTCTATAGTGGCTCAATGTGTAATACATTAAGCCACTAAGCATTGTGCTTAAAGTTACTTTCCTTGGTGAAATAGTCACTTTTATAGTTATGTAACTCAGTTACTATTTGTGAGAAGTAATTAGTAACTATAATTAAGTACTCTTTTAAAGGAACATGTTCAACACTGGTCAGAATTAGGCATGGGCTGGTGTAAGATTCTTACGGTAAAAATATCACAGTTTAAGGATATTGTGATTACTGCTCTAAAATATATTCTTTTTAAATATCTGGGTAAAAAACTATATTATTTTTAAGTATTTTATTTGTAAGTATTTTCCCCTTTAAACACAACATATTTTATTTTGAGAAGCATTTATAATATTTTGGAGCAGTAAACATGTCAGGCTAAATAATTCTAATTAATCAATAGCTATGTTTCCATCCAAAAATGCAAATTAACTCCACGTGCAAATCTGGAATATCGCATAAAAGACGTGCGAATAAAGCAGCGTTTCCATCCAACGTGTCAAAGCGAACAAAATCATCACTTCCTGACTAACTGGCACCAAATATCAACTGTAAAAAACGGAATCTGCTGTGGTAAGAGAAGCTGCTTGAATCTTTTGTTCATTTAATGATAATAACACGAATACTGAAACGCTTAAGGCGTTTTAGAATGACCAAAACAACATTTCAGATCTTTTACAGTGTGCTCAGCCTGCTGGTTTGTCCATTCACACACATTTTTATCATTACATGATCTCTTAACAAAATCACAAGACCTTTTTTAATGCACATACTGGAATTTGTGCGGTAAAAGTGTTTCCATCATAGTTTAAGCACATCTTCTCATTAAATAAGAAGTGTATCCTACTCAGTTATGTGCATATGTTTTTTATAAGCATTTTAAAAATGTACGCACATCTTGGCGTTTCCATCAATCATTTTTTTTATGCACATATGCAAAATACACATAAAAATAGGAGGATAGCATAGCTATTGACTTCTGCTGTTTTGATTAGTTTAAAAAACACAGATTTCTTTACAATTTAAAGTGAAGTTTCACAAACTAATTTCGAGAGGAGCACGTGATATGATTGAGCACCTCTGGCTTCTCATCTGTAATCAGTAATAATCCAATCAGAACGATCCAAGCATACTATATATGGATCATTTTCTCCCTACTGCTCTATCTTCCTTTTGGAAGAATCCCCCCTTCCACCCTATCTCCTCCTTTTCCTCCCTTTTTCTAAGGGGAGCTCTCGAGACCTACCTCATCTCGGATTCCCTGATATGCTTATTGACCAGGCGGGAGCTGGCATGCTGTTCCGGGAGAGAACCTTGAGCTCGGAGATACTTGAGCTCAAGGTTCTCTCCCGGAACAGCATGCCAAACCTGCTTAAATGCTAAGCATATCTAAGTGGGAACTCTTGAAACAGCATTTTTGGAGATTTTTTTTCTGCTGGAGATGCTGTTGTTCTAAATAACAACAACAACAAAAAAAAAACATAAATAAAAGCTCTTATACATACCTTAGGAACGGTATAGCAGACAATTTTGGCGGTTTTAAAACTTTGACTTTTCCAAACCGTGATATACCTTGAAAATGTTTATCGTCCCATGCCCAGTCAGAATCCACTCATTATTCTTCAAAACAAAACTAGATGTAATTAAATATATGGATTTGACTTTTTACACCTCTCCTACGCAGTACTCATGTAATTCACACACTGGTAAGCAAAAATAAACAACAACCATTTAAAATGAATATAAAAGCAGTTGATTAAAGACAAACACACCGGGGGTGAAGATTTAATCGCTGTGGTGGATAAATCTGCTCTGTATTCACCAAACACATCCAGCTCAGATAATCACGCTTTCCTTTTCTCTTCAGAGCCTCAATTAATGCATGGAATTGTGATTATAGCAGTTATTCCACCTTCAGTGCTTACAGATTAACTCAACCAAGGTAAAGCCAATGTCAAACCCACTCAGAAAATGATGTTTGCTGTTATTTTTTTTCATACTCATTTAAAATAAGCAGAAACACCACAAATACTTGAGTTTTTTTGAGACAACTTAATTGGTTTATCTTCAATCCGCTTAAATTTGTAAAAACTAATAAGTTAACATGATTTCTTTGTTGTCTCAACACAAATCGATCATGTTGAACCCAGCATGTTTTACAGTGCAGTTCAGATCAAGATCAATCCATTCCTTCACTCTAAGAAATGCTGGGTTATTTAATGTCAAATTTGGTTAAATTTGGTTTTATTAAGGGTGCGGCAGGTGATTGTCTTCAGAAACATTGTTTTGTTGTGCTGGTTGAAAGTCTCTTCACATTCCAATAGTGATGATTAAATGATTTAAATGTATTTATATTAGTGGTGGGCCATTGTCGGCGCTAACGCAAGACTCTTATCGGCTACTAGAAAAATATCGCTGTTAATCTATTCTTAAAGTTGGGTTGGGAGCTGGGTCTATTCTACGCAAGCTATGATGACCCTCACCTTGACATTTTAGCGCGGATATATACCTGGACAGTGAGCCGTCTGACAAAAAAGTGCCCTTCTGAATCAAATCAGCAGGATGACCTTCTGGATCTTTCACTTACTTCGAAGACATAACTGACTACGCTTACGTGTGTGTAGTCCTTTACTGACAGCCGCGTGTGTATATCTTGTTGGAAAATATGACGAAAAGTCCTACATGACGGTAATAGTTTGATTGCGGTGTTTACTTCAATAATGCCACTAATATCTGCATACTTCACGTCTTAATTCCATTTCTGTTTAGTTCAGTGATGACTTTAGTCAGAGTAGGGTCATCAAAAATGGCTGTTTGGACCTCATGTAGGCCTACAGCTCAACATTGATGTTGAGCTGAATAAACAGTGAGTAAACACAAGTACATCTTACTGAGCATCATTTATTTTCATCACCAATTATCATAGTAGAACAGTTCCTCAAGCAGCTTGTGATGCATTTTGGAAACAGGAGATGAGCCCCTGGTCTAATGCGCCACCTGACTTGAGAAACCCGTTCTCAAAGACTTACTTTTAGTCATTATTTGGGTAGCACACATATTCTGAATGCCTTCGGCAGAATTCAAATGAGCCATTTTAATCTAGATTAATTCCAAGATTATAGTGAGATTAATCTAGATTTAAAAAATTAATCTATGCCCACCTATAATTTATATGTATTTTTATATTCTGGGTAAGACATAAGACTAAAATTTGACAAGCCAACAATTCCCATAATCCTGATGAGTAGCCCAAACTGTCTGTTCAATACGGACAATTTAGTTTACTCAATTCACCTAAAGCGCATGTGTTTAGACTTGAGCACCCGGAGGAAACCCACGTCTTCACGGGGAGAACATGCAAACTCCATACAGAAATGCCAACTGACCCAGCCGAGGCTCGAACCAGCGACCTTCTTGCTGTGAGGTAATTGTGCTACCCACTGCGCCATCGTGCATGATCAAAATCATCACATTTAATTTACTTAATGCATATGTTTATTTATTTATTTATTTATTTATTCAAATTTACACAAAATAATAATATAAATATAATAATATAAATAATAATAAAATAATCATTTAAAATTCAAATATTTTCTAACATTATAAATGATCAAAATCATTCATTTTTATTCATTAATTTTACTTCGGCTTAGTCTTTATTTCAGAGGGCGCCACAGCAGAAAGAACCGCCAACTATTCCAGCATATGTTTTGCACAGCGAATGCCCTTCCAAGCGCAACACAGTACACCCATACACACTCATTCACACACACACACACTCATACACTACGGTATTATTAGATCACTCAATTCCCCTATAGCGCATATGTTTGGACTGTGGGGGAAACCGGAGCACTCGGAGGAAACCCACGCCAACACGGGCAGAACATGCAAACTCAACACAGAAATGCCAACGGACCTAGCCTGGACTCAAACCAGTGACCTTCTTACTGTGAGGCGACATTGCTAACCACTGAGCCACCGTGCCGCCATTATCTAAATCATACTTTTAATCAACCTAATGCATACATTTGTTCATTTATTTATAAAAAGCTTATATATTTATCCACATTTGAAATATTATTACCATTGTAGCCTCATTTTATGCATGTACGTTTTATGCCATGGTGTTTTATTATCTGTGAAGGTGGTGCATGTATAATAGCTACTTAAACTTGACAACTATTCAGAGTTTTATGCACGATGCCTTTGGAAATAATGGCAAACCTCAACATATTTTGCATTAACACTGAAGCAGCCATAAACACTCCGGCTAATCTAATCAGATCAATGATTAATGTTTAATTCGCATTGAAGCTCACGCCGAGCCAATGACAGCGACGAGTCTCACGGCAGCATTACAAATCACAGATTTACACATTTATTAACATCAAAATGAGCGGAAGTGTCATTACTCTGGCTGGAAGCAGAATGGAAAGCTCTCTCTGCGTGTGTTTCTCAAGGTCAGAGCTGATCTAAACCAATGCAAACTAATGGAAAGTCATGTCTAAAGGCTGAAGGAAAAAAGCTGCTCGAGCGTAATCACCATTAATACGTTTGAAACCTAACAATCTGTGACTGCTGCTGAATGCTTTAGTGAAAATGAACTGCTGATTGGGGCAGATTCAATGCAGCAACAAAACGTGTAAGTAATTGCATGAGTAATCATATTAAATTCATATTAAAATTTGCACACTGGAATTCAAATCATTTGACGTAGATATGTTATGCTATTTTTGAGTGTTGCTTTTCATGTAGTGCGTGAGTTTCAAAGATCGACACGCATATTGTTGCTCTGGTCTTTCAAAAGAAAGAAGTGATTCTAATATGGCTGAAACTAGAAAAGTTCGTAGACAAACTTTATGGTGGATTGAGAGCCTCGTCTGAAAGTCTAAAGTAGTTTAAATAACTGAAGTAGTTTTTAAGAAGTTTGAAACAGTCGACATAGATAACTACATATATGTTAGCATGTTTCTAGCATGGATTGGCATGTTTCTTGCTAGGCGGTTGTTAGGGGGTTCTGACTAGTTGCTAAGGCGTTACAAGGGTGTTCTAAGTGCTTGCTAAGGTGTTGCTAGGTGGTGGCTATGGTGTTCTGAGTGGTTGCTAGGCGGAAAGTTTATTTGCAGCGCTAATTTAAGTATATTTGTATCATGCCTAGTTTTTTTTCCTTATATGAATTCTTGCCAACACCATTTAAGTGAAAAGGTTGCGCAGTGACTTGTCTGGCTCAGGATCTGGACCGTTTTTTTCCCTGTCTGCCAATCAGCTTAATTCTGTCTGCACATCAGGATTTGGACACAACCGACAGGGTCAATTGATTCCAGGCCATTACTGTATGTGTGCATCCGTGTCTTTTACTGCGGGTGACAACAGGGGTCAGATGGAGGCCAGTGTAATGTGCCAATTTCAGAGAAACTGTGATTGTGGAGGCTTTGCCAACAGTGTGTTTGGATGAATCCGGCACTTTATGGGGAGGGGGGATCTGCCAACAGTCTGAGAGGCAAAGTGCAATTAAGAAGTTCATTAGGCAGCTGAGAAGAAACTTGATGCTACAGTGATATTCATCTTGAGATATAGAAAGTCATGAGTATTTTTCAGGGCTGCACGATATAGGAAACATCTGATATTGCAATTTTGTATTTTTTTTTCTGCAATAAATTTTGAAATACAAATAAAACTTTGGCAGATGATTTGAATACATCTATTTTGCATTTTTTCTAAGAAGTTTAGCAGTATTTAGGTACAGAAATGCAATAATCAAATGAAAAATAATATTTTTAATAACTCATCTCTAATCACTGATTTATTTTATCTTTGTCATAATGACAGTAAATAATATTT
>CAIGQZ010034990.1:4949348-4981016 GCA_903798205.1 Danio tinwini | reverse complement strand
TGTGTGTGTATGTGTGTATGTATTTGTATATGTAATGTGCCAAATGCCATTGACAAACTGTGATTGTGGAGGCTTTGCCAACAGTCTGTTTGGATGAAACCTGCACTTTATGGAGAAAAAAAGATCTCGCAACAGTCTAAGTGGCAAAGTGCAATTAAGACTGAGAAGTTAATTAGACAGCTGAGAAGAAACTTGATGCTACAGTGATATTAATCTTGAGATATTGACCTTCACGTTATGATTCATCTTCATCGCCCTTTTGGCTTTTTGGCTCCAGACTTCCGGTCTCATTCACTTCTATTGATTTTTAGACAATAAAAACAGCTCGTTATGCTGCTTGATGTTGCACACTGACATTTTGGTATTATATTATTCTACTTTTCATGTATAGTCTTGAACATAATTGTTTGTAGAGCGAGCGGTTTGATTGTTTTCTGCCTTTTATCATTCCTAGTCATTTCTACCATTGGCTACTGAATTAGAAGTTCTAAAATAATTGCAAAAAACGAGTGCACTTCCCCATCAATAGATCATCAAGGATTGGTGGAAAGTAATGGATTACAAATGCTCAAATTACTCTAATCCAGTGTTTCCCAACCCTGTTCCTTGAGGCACACCAACAGCACACAATCTGGATGTCTCCCTTATCTGCCCCATTAACTTCAGGTTTTGGAGTCTCTTCTAATGTTCTGATGAGTTGATTCAGGTGTGTTTAAATAGGAATATATTGAAAATGTGTATTGTTGGTGTGCCTTCAGGAACAGGGTTGGGAAACACTGCAGTTTTTCCTGGGGAATTGTAGCTACTTTACGGAGTCTTTTAAAATGCGTTCTTTTGGGTGTATTTTCATTTAACCTGCAGTCAGAACTTTTATATGTTTTTTTTTTTTGTCTAGAGCAATTTCAGCATTATGCATGTGACATTTTGCAGTGAAAACTTAAAACATAAATTCAGAGAATGTATATGTTAACTTTATATTGAAACATCTGTTTATATTTTCCTAAACGACTCACCACAGAGATTAGTGATCAGAAAAATATCAATGTTCAATCAGTTGTTTTAAATGAGATGAGAAATGGGAAATAAACATGCGTTATGGATGTGACCAAAAAAAGCATGCGAGCTTAAAACTTACTTTGTAGAAATTCTGTGAAATAAACTGCACAACCCCCCAAAAACAATGCTATTCAAAATGATAAGAGGAGGCTCACTATTGAATAAACATGAGTGATTTTATTTAGTTTGACATTTTTGCAGTAAAAGCTTGGTTATGGATGTGAACTGGCACTTTAAATGAAGACGCAAAAGCCGCTAAGCGCCACTTCCACCAAAAATGAGCTAATGATATTGAGCAAATGCTTTAGGCACGTAATACACATAAGAACAATTCAGAAGGCGCGAATCGAATCATATGTTTTCAATGTAGCAGCGCACTGATACGCTGGCTTTTATGAGGAGACTGTTTTATTTCGATTCAGAAGTAGGTTTTAAAAGATGGAGTTCGGTGAACTGGATGAGCCTGTCTGACTGTCAGTGGATGGCAAATGAAAACACCCCTCACCTCAAAACTCTGTGCATTATAAGAAAAAGAAAACACACTATACAGTCGAAAGTGTAACATGCATTCATAACGTGTTTTTCGCGCAGCTGCGATACTTTGAATGAGTCCGATTTACTATACATTAAATGGCAACTGCGTTTCACGAAAGACGACGTTAAGATGCCTTTCTTTTATCCAACATGGACGCTGTGAGGATAAACAAGAGAAGAAAAAGAGACCAAGACTTTAAGTAAGGTGAGGATGAATAAATGACAGCTTCTAAAAGTGTCTGAGAGACATCCCCTTTTTCCCCAGTAGGCCTACCTTGTGTTTTATTTGCTAATGTAAGCTATTTTATAAAAGATATAAATAAAACTATACATTATTTATATTACTTCATATTACCTATATGTCTGATAAGCTTTTTATATTAATGGACAATGCACAGATATTAATGTTTCACAATGTTTTTAAACTACATTAGTTGAATCTAACAAGCATACAATGTTTACGTTGCTCTACTTACACTAATTCTAAATCCCAAATATCAGAAATGACACCAGATTGTTAAGATTTAATGTCATTTTTAATGTTATTGATTAATGCACTTACTTGACAGATTTCATTGACTCATTTTCCTTCTGCGTAGTCCCTGGTTTATCAAGGGTCACCCCAGCGGAATGAACCGCCACTTACTTGATAGATGTATTTTTAGGTTGTTTGTGTAATGTTTTATGTTTTTTAAAATAATTTCTAATTGCATTTTTACTGATTTTTCAACTAAATGCACTGTATTGTTCCAATAGGTGGTGTTACGACTAAAGTTTATTATTATTATATATATATTTTTATTACGCATTACGTATGTCTTTTTAATTGTCCCGCCTTCTTGTTGTTTTTTCTGTTATCCCATAGGCTCCCGTTCCAGCGTAATTCGTGCTCTGGTTGGCTGCTGGTCTCGGAGGCCTATATAAAAAGGAACATCCGGCAGGGCTCGAGGAGCTCATTTGTTGTGCGACGGTTGCTGAGAGTGGAGCTCCTGGATTTCCCTTACCCCTCCGGCCAACGACCAATATTCAGTCTTGTTACTCTTGTTCATACGTTTAATCTTTTTGAGAGTTGAGCTTGTAGGGGTGGCCTGCCTATTTATTTCATTACTTTTGACTATGTTTATGTTTAGGGAGAAAGGTAAGCTTCATGTATTTTTCTTTAAACATTTATAGGTAATTTAGTTCACTTAATTTGCAGATTCTTTTGTTTGTTATTTTGGCCTGGGGTCACCCTGAAGAGATGCTCACTTAAAATGACTATTTCTCTATAATAAATCTATTTAATTACTCTCAACTGAGTGTCCGAGTTTGGTTGTCGGCCGAAGGGGATCTTTTGTCTTAAGTTTTGTTTTTGTTTGGGAAATCCACCACAGCAACACATTTGTTTTTCCGTTTATTATGCTCATGTTGTTTTCCCCTAGACGTGGGGCGTAATAGGTGGATTTAGAGGTTTTTGAAAAAAAAAAAAGCATAAGTGGATTAAGCTGGTTTTGATGCAAAAGAAAATCTACCTTGTTAAAAACCAGAGAATTGTCTAAAGTGACATTTTTGGAAAAAATAAATGTTATTTTATTTACCAGCTAATAACCTTATTACATATAACATGAAACTTCTAAACCTAATCAGAGGAGCCTGATAGAAAATGCCCATTTACAAGAACTGAGATCTGACGGATTTAGAGCATGGGTGACCAACCCTGTTCCTGGCGATCGACCTTCCTGCAGATTTTAGCTCCAACCCTGATCAAACAGACCTGAACCAATTAATTAGAACCTGATGAGCACTTGATAAATTCCAGGCAGGTGTGTTTGATATGGGCTGCAACTGAAAACTGCAGGAAGGGCGATCTCCAGGAATAAGGTTGAGCACCCCTGATTTAGAGGGTTTTACATCTGAACTCTTCAAATATCAAATATAAAAATCTAATATAATTGTTTGAAAACAGTGAGAGAGACATTTTTGAGTATTTTTAAAGTACTGTAAAATACTTGCTTACACAAAGAGCTTGTAAATGGTTTTGCTATTTAATTTTTTTCAGGGCAAGGTTGCTATTTGCATGGAATAGTAGAATAACCAGTTCCCTTGAATCCTATCCATTAAAGTCACACATAAACAAATCACATCAGACAGACCTCAAGACACAGATGCTTCATAAATGCATCAAACATGTACAAAGCATTAAAAGTGTGTAAGAAGAGGCAAAATCATCTCAAGATGATGATAATTACGATGATGTCTACTGTATGATGACTGAAATCTCAAAATGACCTTAAACAACCACTAAATGCACTACAGAATGTTACGTTTTCAAACAAATGCACAAATTTCATGTATTCTATCAATGCTGCGTTTTGTTCTGCAGTTTACGGCACCACCTGCTGGACACTCATACTATGTTATTTAGGGGTCAGAGGTCATAACCTGTGTTAACATATTGACACAGATAGATTTATTGATTTACAAAGATTTCCTTCTACATGTAAACGCATCAACCTGCTTATAGGTGCATATATTAAAGAGGCCTTATTACACATTAAAGAGGGTCATAGTTTTATGGGTCTCTAACAACAGGCTGATCTGCATGCAAGGTCAAAAAAGACTTTCATGGTCTTATTATATGAATTTATTTTTACATAATTATCCCAGCGACTCCCATATGAATCGTTCAGCGATTCATTTGTTCCCAAACCCCTCCTTAGCGCAAAGAAATCTGATCGGACCGATGGCAGCCTGTTGCGATTGGTCGACAGCATTCAGCGCGAGACAGTAAAATGACGCGATTTAGCGCGATTTATCAAGCCCCCAGGTCGCCAACATTTGTATAGGATCTGATCGCAGCAGAAGCCCGAAACACGCTTCATAGTAAACTTACTAACACCACAGTAAACAGTACCCGGTTCTCAACAGTATTATTCAGACACTTCAGCCCCGAAAGCAGTGCAGTTAAACACCAGCATATTGCTCTATTCTTAACTATGACACACATTCAGGATCGGTGGCCATAGCAACGACAAACGGCAGTGGAACGAGCTCACGAAAGCATTTAAATCTGTAAACAAAGTAGCACGCGTCACGTTTTCAACGTGGCATTAGACGCGATATGAGAATATAAAGAGTTAACCTGATACAGTACCCGGTTACAAGTAACAAAACATGTAGATCATTTCTATTTGCAGTCATTGCTGTGGCACCTCTTGCGTGAAGTGTTATATATTCTCAGGGCTTACCTGTACTCTGCTTTGCCCAACAATCACATCCCCAGCCGGGGGGTTGTAGCGCCCAACAGCACTCCTCCTCTGTCCTTTGACAAGCTATCTCTGCGGGCTCCCATCGCGCTCACCCTGAGCCTTTGTAAGCCTTTCCAGTGCTGCGCACTAGCCCGAAGCCCAGCGTGCAGCAGCCTGCCTTTGTTTGACTTTGTGCCTAATAAACTCATTATTTTGCCTGCACCCCTGGTGTCTTGTCTGTCCATTACAAGATGGAGGAAATAACTTATCCATGAGCTGTGTACTGATAGATTGCCCATTGTAAGCGTGCAGATTGCTGAACCACTCCTTTCCCTCACACTTCCAATAATATCCAGGTAAGCACAGCGTCTTCATGACTTCAGGATCTGTTTGTCTTTGCTGCTGTGTTAGTGGGCGGGTCGCAGGTTTAAAGTTGCGTGCGCAACAATTATGTTTCGTATCTACGTCACGCCGAAACAGCTAAAGATTCGGTATCAAGACGATTCATTTAAACCACTATGAGTCGACTCTTTTATAGATGAATCAATAGTTTTAAAAACTGTCCACTTTCAGATTTAAGCTTTAGCTGGATATTTCACTTCACTAAGAGCTGTGTTACACACTACATGGAAGGTCATTCTCAAAAACCCATAATAGGGGCTCTTTAATTTAAAGTCTTCTCACTTTTTAAATTTGAAATATGAGATGAATTTAGTTTATGAATGCGAAATAATTTAACTTGCATTTAGAAACACACTTCAAAGAAAATGTCACTGATGTAAGCTACATTTTTAATCTGCAGGTTGTAAGGTGGAATAGTTATGTGTTAAAATAATCTGTTTTGCTGCTTCAGGACCTGGAAGAGTTGCTGTGATAAATGGAACCATGAATTCTGCTATTTACCAAACTATTCTAAAGGAGCTATGTCCAGCCATTTGTTAGTGACCTCAAGCTAACTAAATGCACTACAGAATGTTACGTGTTTAAACAAATTCACAAATCACATTTATCAGTGCTGCAGGAGTTTGGTTTGTGGCGCCATTTGCTGGACACTCAAAACATGTTATTCAGGAGTCAAAGGTCTTAACCTGAGCGTTAACATATCAGCACAGCTAGATTTTTTTGGTTTACACAGATTTCGCTCCACATGTAAATGCATCAACCTGCTTTCTGTCTGCTTATTATAGATGCATATAGTAATTTAATGTGTTCTCACTTTAAATTGTTCTCATATTTTAAATTTATAGTTTATGAATGGCAAATAATTTAACTTGCATTTAGAAACACACTTTAAAGAAAATGTCATTGATGTAAGCTACATCAGTAATCTGCAGGTTGTAAGTTGGAATAATTTTCACAGTTTAATACTGACTACTCTTGGGTAGGGTTGGGTATCGTTTGGGGTTATTTCGATACCCGTGCTAAATCGATACTTTTAAAATGGTACCAGTGCCAAAACCGAGCCTGAACTAATACTTTTGAGCCACAAAATTATAGTGAGCGACTCTAAAAAAATCTTTTATTTAACAAAAATATATATTTTTACCATTTTAGAACAATATAATTAAAGTTTAAAGCAGGGGTTCTCAACCTTTTTCACTTTGGGGCCCACTTTTTTCTCTGATAAATTTTTTTTATGACATTTTTTCTAAAATGTATGAAATGCTCATTTAAACCTTTAAAATATTACACAGTACATTTGTTGTGCTATCTATCTATCTATCTATCTATCTATCTATCTATCTATCTATCTATCTATCTATCTATCTATCTATCTATCTATCTATCTATCTATCTATCTATCTATCTATCTATCTATCTATCTATCTATCTATCTATCTATCTATCTATCTATCTATCTATCTATCTATCTATCTATCTATCTATCTATCTATCTATCTATCTATCTATAACAACAGGGAGATTGCAAAAGATCAGCTAGTACTTTAAACTGGACTGACTGAATATCTACTATTAAATATCTACTAACAACTATAAAGACAAATGTAAAATACAGTAAAACACCCTAAATCTGTTGAAACATGATGATCTGATGGCGGTTGAGTTTGCAGCTGGATATTATTGGGAGATTGCTGACAGGATCAGTGAACAGCTCCACCAGAGCGCGTCTGAAGCTCATATGCAAGTTAATTTTAAAGTTTAATTTTTAAATTTTAAGTGAAAAATCTACTTTTCAAGCTGTTTGGACAGACATATGTGTAGGTATAGTGTATAGACTATCATATTGGGGTGATATAAACACACTCAGTCCTTTTTTTTCAATTTAACAACATAAAAACCGTGGACCAATTGGAGCTGTTTTGAGATCGACCGCAACTTGACGTAGGAGTGCGGTCCCCCCGCCCACCAATATTGATTGACAGGTGTGCATTACCATATCCTCAGTATGTTGTTTCACGTCCGCCATTTTCAGCGTGTGAGTCAAAGCGACGTCACCAAAGAAACACCCTTGCTCTATTTTTAGATGGAAAGCCGAAGTCACACTAGAGTTTGAGCTTGCAAAAATCGGTCGTACGGTGCATGCGAAAAGGGGCGGGATTAAACAAGATGAATAGACATTTTAAAAAGCGAGCGATTGCTCCATGTTTTAAATTTCTGTTCAGAGAGGTCATGTTTTGATCCTGGATTGGTCTCACGCAGTTAAGTGATGCGATTTCGCAGGTCAGAGTTCACCAAGCTTGAACTTTGCACCGCAGCAACCTGCAAAACTCTGACACATGACCCTGCGTTTCCGGTCAGACGCATTTGCGTGCGTATGAATGGAAGTCTATGGGGAGAAAAGCCCAGTGTGACCGCCGCTTAAGGCTCATTGGGCTCAACATTCGCCACGTTATCGCTCTCCTCGCTCCCAGTGCTTGTGAGTTTTGGTGGGTTTGCATACATGTGTACTTTTTATTGTGTCTTCCTTAAACTTCAGCGGTTGCATTTCTCGCAGTCACAGAAGCTCCCTGTCATCTTAACTAGGTACAGCTGGAAAGTGCGAGCGCGCTGCCTCACGTGCTCGTCCCTCCATTGGAAATAACGAACTAACGACGCGCAGCGCCATGCATTTTGCGTTGTGGCAGATGAAAGTGACGACCATGGGGTTTGCTCACTATTCTGCCGCCTAGGTCGCCTCTATGGATGCGCTGGCCCTGCTCAGGACACTGTTCATATTTCTGCAGCGCCACAGAGCGTAATCTGAATAGTTTCATTTTAAATAACATGCGAATGTGCGCGTCTGGTGTGCCGCGTCGTGGCTCTGAGCGGCGCATCCGGTGTATGACGCCCTTTAGTTATAGCCTCAAGCAAGTCGTACACACCGTGGCATGCATTTCTGAATTCTAAACATAAGTTTCTATCAGGTGACACACACCGGCGCTGCAAGTTTGCGATACTTTCAACTGTCATGTGCGCGCCATGTCGCTGTGCATCCAGTGTGTGATGCCCTTCAGTCAAAGTTAATTCAGTGTGCTTTATTAGTCTCGGTGTAGGCTACAAGCTCAGAGCTTTAAACTAGCACACAGCTGGCTGTAAAACTATACAAACACAAATGATTTTGTAGTCTCTGCTTGGTCTGTGTCCGAGTTGTACATGTACAGCTGAATGCTGGTACTCTCACTCATGTTGCTTCTCTCTGTCTGCCTGTCTATTGCAATACACAAAGCGGGGGAGCTCTTGCCTCCGCCCCCTTGTTAACTTGGGCGGGACGTCGAAACTAATTTTCATGTGAAGCAACACGCCCCTAAAACAACAAACTGTGTACACGCCCCCAAAATGACACTTTTTAACACATAATAATAAAAAAATCTGAATTGTGTTTTGAACTGAACCTAAACTGGCACACTCAGAAGAACCATAATATTAATATTACATCTTAAAAAAGGGGTAAAATAGGTGCCCTTTAAAGTATACATGCATATTTTATATATTTAAATTTAATTGCATTAATGTATTTCTTTTGATCATTTATTTGTTTGCATTATGCAATTAACATTACATAAGCTTACTACCCCTGTGACAAACTGAGGTATTTGATGCGAGTATTAAGTAAGGACTGGTGGAATTTGAAACCGCACGCACAATGGAAAGAAAAACCCTTTACATTTCGTGATGCAGGTGTCTGCTGTTTTTTAAGGTCATCAGAAATTGCTGTTTACATGGTAAAGTCTTAATCAGAGTATTCTCTTGTCCATATAAACGTACTCGGTGAAAGTGCCAGATGATGTTGCAAGCTGTCAAAGACAGTGTATTCCTCTGTCTTTAAGTTGATTTCATCCGCCTTCAAATGTTTAAAGTTTGATGTGTTTCCCCCCTTACATGCAACTTTTGTAAAGCATCTGCTTCACTTTGCTGTGTCAGAATCATTTCTTGTAAAATACAGCCACACTTTAGAACACTTAGTGTAAGCAAATTTGATGAACACGATAATGTGTATTGATAAATCTGAAGGGAGTTACACCGGTGTGTTCCCTAAGCAACAAGAACAAACGCATAACATCACTGACGGTGTCCACATTCCTCAAAGTGGTTTAGAATTAAATGTTTATAGATGGTGTGATGCAATGCATACCTATGTGTGCCTTTGATGTACCCCTTGATGCTTCTTACGTCCTTAACGGAGCACCAGTGGCACCGAAATTCATATGCTGATTCGGTCTGGTGCATGCCCAACCCTCTTAAGTACTCTTAGAAAGGCTACTTTTTACTATAATTAGTGTTTTACAACAGATACTTTTGTTCTACTTGCATGAATTGATTGGCATGTAATGATACTTTTACTTGAGTATGATTTTGCAGTGCTCTTTCCACCACTAATAGAAGGTAATCTGGCTAACTGATTGTCTTTTTTTCCACATGCAGGAACACTGGATTCTGCCGACAGCACCCAATTTGGACCAAAATATCTGAACAGAAGAACAAAGTCTGGAGGAGGAGAGCGAAACGCAGGCCAGACGCTGATAATGGAGGCGCAGCTGTTTCTCCTCAACTGGAAATACGGCAGCTTGAAAAGAATCTCAAGGATGAATTGGGGTGAGTGATCTAATGTGCATTTATTTGCATTTGACCGGTGACTGATGAGCTGAACGTCCTAAAACTCTCTCTGAAGATTTGCACCTATTTATAGAAATAACACCTTTTTTTGGGGTCATTTATGCAAAACAAAAAACAAATCCAAACTACAGTCTTTTTATTTTAAATGTGTAATAAATGTTATCAGCAGTTTATTAAATAAGACAAAACATGTTTTTTACTCATTAACATAACTACATAAATCATAAATAAATTGGTTACTCAATTTCTATGTATACAGAAGTGTGAAAAAGAGTTTGCCCCCTTACTGATTTCTTATTTTTTGCATGGTTGTTACACATTGATGTTTCAGATCCTCAAACAAATTTAAATATTGGTCAAAGATAACAATCATTCAGTTGTTAAATTAAGGTTCTTATTATTAAGAGAACACATAATCCCAAACTACATATGCCTGTGAGGAAAACTGTTTGCCCACCAGTGATCTAGCCTAGTTCAGATTGCTGGAGAACTACAATATGCAACTTTAATGAACTAAAACTCCCAGAAGTTTTTGCACACACACACCAGTTCCTGATTTCCTCTGATTGCACACACATAGCTGGACTGTAAATACACCTCACTCACACACACACACACACACACACTTAGCTGAGTCTTGTAAGCTGAAAGTGAGCAATTCTCCTTGTTTAGCCTTGCCGTGTTCATGACCCTTGCCTTGTTTATTGTTTTCTGTTGTCTTGTTGCCTGTCCCGACCATTCGCCTGTACTTTTACTACACGTTTGGATTTTCTGCATGCTCCTGTTTGTCCCTGTTTTAACCCTTACCTGCCTGATGATTCTGTTTAATAAAGCTGCACGTGGATCCTGAACTCTGTTGTCCCCGACTACGCTCTGCTTTATCACACCTGAGTTCAATTTCTCTAGCCACATCCAGCCCTGATTACTGCCACAGCTGTTCCCAATTAAGTAATCACTTAAATAGGACCTTCCTAACAAAGTTAAGTAGAACAAAAGATCCTCAAAAGCTAGACATCATGCTGAGATTAAAAGAAATTCAAAACAAATGAGAAAGAAAATAATTGAGATTTGGAAAGTTATAAAGCCACTTCTAAAGCTTTGGGACTGCAGCAAACCACAGTTAATGCCATTATCTACAAATGGCAAAAACATGGAACAGTGGAGAACCTTTTCAGGAGTGGCTAAACGACCAAAATTACCCCAAGAGCACAGCAACAACTCATCCAAGAGGTCACAAAAGACCCCACAACAACATCCAAAGAACTGCAGGCCTCACTTGCTTCAGTTAGGAACAGTGTTCATGACTCCACCATAAAAAAAGAACATAAAGGCTCGTCTCAGTTTGCCAGAAAACATCTTGGTGATGCCCAAAACTTTGAGGAAAATACTCTGTTGTGAACTGACGAGACAAAAGTTGACTTTTTCGGAAGGTGTGCGTCTCTTTATGTGTGGCGTAAATGTTACACCACATTTCAGAAAACGAACATCATACCAAACAATAAAATGTGATGCTCTGGAGCTTTTTTGCTGCCTTAGGACCTGGAAGACATGCTATGATAAATGAAATCATGAATTCTGCTGTGTACCAAAATATCCTGAAGAAAATTGTCTGGCCATCTGTTAGTGACCTCAAACTGAAGCGAACTTGAGTTCTGCACCACTTCTGAATGGGTGAAGAGAAAGAAAATGAAATCATTGGAGTGGCCTAGTCAAAGTCCTGATCTAAACCCAATTGAGATGCTCTGGCATAATTTTAAAAAGGTGGTTTATGCTCAAAAACCCTCCAAAGTGGCTGAATTACAACAGTTCTGCAAGGATGAGTGAGCCAAAACTCCTTCACAGTGCTGTAACAGACTCATTGCAAGATATCGAAAATACTTGATTGCGTTTGTTTCTAAGGGTTGCCTGACCCGTTATTCAGTTTAGGGGGCAAATACTTTTTCACACGCTTATGTAGTTTTGTATATTGTTTCTTTATAGTATAAAGAGTTAATTTCTGATGCCGACACATTGACAGGTTTTATGAGAATCACTCTTATAGGAAAAAAAACAATTAGACAAATTTTTCTATTAATGTGCGAGTCTTTTTCAGGCAAGGCCTTTTCACTGCTGTGCTGCTTCATTAAATGGCTCACACGCTGTCTTTGTTTTCGATAAGTATCCAAAGTGTCAGTCATTAATTATCTGCTCATTTGCATTTGTGCACGTGACGAGCGCGAGTCTCTGCCTGTCAAAACAACACACACTTTCACACGCTGAATCTCTGACAGCTGACGTGCTTTCAGTCAGTGCAGATTCTGCTTTTCTCTGGAATCAAAGGCATAATGAGGGAACAAGTGCCGCTGAAAAGCTTTAGATGAAAGAAGAGGAAAAAAAACAGCATAGAACGGAAAGATGACTTTATAGACAGACGCGCTCAACATGTCAACATGAAACACAGTCATTGAAATGTGATGTGTTTTACTAGTAAAACAGGATATTCTGTGAGGAAATTGCCTCGGGAAAGTGCAGTCTGTATGGTGATGGATTTATAGAAAGAAACTTGTTATATGAGCCTTATGTTATTTTGTTTTATTGTGACATGGAGAATTTTGGGTACAATTGTTATGAAAATACTATTAAAATGGTCACATTTTATAATACATTAACGCTTTTTAATTAGTGTATTTATAATACGTTTAGTTAGTGTGTTAAATGTATTTACACAACAGTTCTATCTGGTTCTCGAATCTGATTGGCTGATAGCCGTGCGATATTCTGCAGTAACTAGTATGGCCTCTTCACCCTTGTGTATTACTCTGCCCACATAGAGTGACAGCAGATCAATAAACTCACCACAGTTTGTTAAATATTGCAGCTGTTGGACAACATCATGAGGCTTTTTTAGGTGAGAATGTGGTTGTTTAGATTGCGACTATGCAGTTTATTTATAAGGATAGTGGCTATTTTATATATTTATAATTTCGGATTTAGCATGTCGGCGGCCATCAGCCTGTCATACTGTGCAGAGCAAAGAAATTGATGGATGACGAACACAAGATGGCAACAGAGACCGCATAGTACGTCCTTAGATGACAAAAATTCTGCGTTTTCTTTTTGTATTTCAAACTACAGCTGATCAAATCCTTATAAAACAGATAACTGACATTCTAAGTCAATCTCTCTCTTGTATTTTGTAGTGCTGTATTAATACTATAGTAATCTGGTAGTGTTTGCTTTGCTTTGGCTTTTTCAGGGTTAATTATTGTGATCTCTCGATTGCAACAGAGAAATACTGGGAAATCTCTGTAGACTGATGGCATTCCATGCTGTTCAGCCTTATAATCTTAAAATGTAAGCAAAATCACCTGTTTTGTCATCACTTTAGACATTACGCTAGAGAATCATTCAAATACTAGCTCTAAAGGGACGTTGGTGAAGTAGCAACGGTTTCTGCTGTTCTGACGTCAGCTGCAGATGTGAATGAGTGGAGGAAGAAAGTGGTTCCTCTTACAAAAGGATTTTTAAACTCTCCATGTTTGAGTTTATTTTCTTATACACACAATTATGTCGTCAAAGTGTTGTACAAATGTAATATCAAACTTGTAGCAGTGCGATATGGCTGTATATTGTCACTGGTGGGACACTAAGGCATTCGGCCTGCGGCCTTGAGCCAACGCATGCCTCCCACCAGGCACGATATACAGCCATATTGCACTGCTACTTGTGTAATATTGCTAATTTATAAACAATACAGCATTTATTATCATGGTTTAACATTTTCTAATGCATTGTTTAAATTCAAAGTTTGTTAAATTTAATTCTTAATTAACAAGAAATAACAATGAATGACTTCATTTTCATTAATGTTAAGAAAGATGAATAAAAAATGTGATAGTTGTATTGTTCATTGTTTGTTTGTTGGTGAATACTAATAACTAAAAACTAATAATACTGGAAACTAATGGAAGTTTATTGTGAAGTGTTGAAAATAATACTGTAATTGACAATGTTATAAATATTACAATGTAATGTTTATTAATAAAGTAAAGGATCTACTTAAAATTGTTGTAAATTTGATGATGCTAAAAGCAAAATAAAATAAATATAAAGTATATAAAATGTCAAGTTTTGAAAAATAATAGTGTAAATGAAAAAGTTAAATTTATTAAAAATGTAACATTATTTAATAAAATAAACAATCTACTTAAAATTGTAGTAAATTTGAAAATTTTGCTAAATAAAAGTTAACATCAAAATAAAATAGCATAGAAAACACAATGTACAATTGTACAAAAAGGTTAGTAATACTACTACTACTACTACTAATAATAATAATGATGATTAATAATTAATCATTTAATAATAATAAATAATTGTGCCAAATGACAACCTCTTTATTTAAAATTTGTAATAACGTTTTTCAACGTTATGCAGAAAAAGACAAAAATTGTGATTTACTCAAACACATAACTTTATAAATCATAAATTAAAAGGCTACTTTATTAACATACTTTTAATAATTTTATATTTTTAAATCTACTTAAAAGTTGTTGTAAATTGCAAATACATACAATTAATCAATAAGGAATAAAGTACAAAATGTAATAAATATGTGATTTAATACTATAATGTAAAATCACACACCCATACACACATCCTTATCTGTACATGTAAACGAACGCTTAAATGCAATTAATTAGTTTTTATAAGCATTGATTATGAATTGTGTTTAGAAACAATTTAAAAAATGCTTCATGGAATTAATAGGAATATGTATAATTTTGTGGAATTTGCATTAAAGGGCACCTATTTTACCCTTTTTTCAAGATTTAAGATGAGTCTTTTATGTCTCCAGAGTGTGTCTGTAAAGTTTCATCTTAAAACATCCATCAGATTATTTATTCAGAATATTGGATTTTCTGCTCTGAACGCACTGTAGCTGTTTTTGTGGCCTATGCCTTTAATGCTGGTTCTCCCCGCCCACCGTTCTTTATACACCGTTCACCAGCCTTTATTTATCACTACGGAGCGCGTCAGCTGGCAGTCATGCACCTCTATATGACTGTTTTGAGGATTGCATATAAGAGGAGACGGCACCTGTAATAACAGGAAAGGGAATCCTGCAATTTTTATATGTGTTTTCATGCCTAAACAAAGCGAAAGCACAGAACAGACTCACCTTTAAGAGCAAAGGGCGGCCCCTGGTGGTTTGGCGGTATGGGTTGCGTATAGGGAGGCTCTGCTCTTTAATGTTTATTGCCACCCTTCAGAGAAAGACTGAAAATACGGGAGAAATACGGGAAAATACCTTTACGGGATGATAGCGGGATTGAACTGTAAAATACTGCAGAATCCCGGGAAAAACGGAAGGGTTGACAGGTATGGGCTGTAGTGATAAAGAAGGTGAAATTGCTGCAATTCATTACACACATGCACTGTTCGTGATCACATTTGATGATGATTGATGATCACAGAGTGCTGAACAGATCTTTTAATCCTGGTTGCTTTGCGCACGTCCTGTCTTGTTGGTATGATTATTCGTGTTACTACAGAGACATGCTAATATGCAGCTGTCAATCAATTCAGTGGGCGGGGAAACCACACTCCTACGTCATGTTGCGGTCAGCCTGAATATGGGAGGAATTTGGATCCTATTTTTGATGTCAGGAAATTAGAAAAAAGATACCACTTGGGTTTTTATCACCCCAATACGACTGGACACACGTTATACCTATACACAGTTCTGTCCAAACAGCTTACAAACGATGATTTTCATCATAGGTGCCCTTTAAATCCACTTATTAATTGAGAGTCTATGTGTTTCTGGAGTTGATTGTAATGTTTGCGGTGATGATTTGACTGTTTGCACAATCTGCACATGCTCACAGATGGAGCGTCTTTCTGTAACGCAATCTGCTTTGTCCTCATGAAACGAGTGGAGTTTTTCTAGTATTAATCCACCAGAAACAGACAGAAAGCAGTTTTACATTCCTCCCAGCACACTGACAGGACATGATCACTACACCGAAAACAGACAACAAAAAGAGCATTAAAAATACAACATGCTCACGCACCAACAGGAAGAACTGTATTTCTAAGGTGTTTTATTTACTTTTTACTCATACTTTGAGGAATATTTACAACAGATACCTTTACTCACACTACATGTTTGGGCAAGCAATGGTACTTTTACTTGAGTAGGATCAGTACTCTTTCCACCATTGGTCCTAACTACATGCATTGCAATAAAAACTGTCTTTTGCATGTTAAAATGAGTTTCTGTCATAAGCATTTGCCACAGCGATGATGAGCGGTGCTTGGATGAGATCAAAATCTGGCTATCGCACAATGTTTTATCTTTAAATGAGGATAAAACAGAGGTGATTGTCTTTAGCCCTACTGATAACGTTCAGGCCACTTGCCTAGATCTGGGCTGCTTATCTGCCTTCAGATCCCCCCCGTGTCCACAATCTGGGTGTCATCCTTGATGAGTCATTAAAACAAACAGATCAGTTTGGTTATTGGCTCCAGTTTTTATCATCTTCGTTTGCTGTCCAAAGTCAAACATTTCTTAAATCCCACCGCTCTAGAGATGTCTGTTCACGCTTTTATTACATCCCGGATAGACTACTGCAATGCACTTTACTGTGGCACTTCAAAATCACAAATTTCCCGCCTTCAGTTGGTCCAAAATGCTGCTGCTAGATTTATTTGTAATAGCAGAAAATATGACCACATTACCCGTCTTCTAAGGGGCCTCCATTGCCTGCCTGTCCAATTCAGAATTGATTTTAAAGTGCTTTTACTGGTATATAAATCCCTCCATAATCTAGCCCAGGGGTGGGCAAACTTGGTCCTGGAGGGCCGGTGTCCTGCATAGTTTAGCTCCAACTCTAATCAAACACACCCGAACATGTTAGCCAGTGCCTTCAAGATCACTAATTATCTATAAACAGGTGTGTTTGCTCAGAGTTGGAGCTAAACTGTGCAGGACACCAGCCCTCCAGGACCGAGTTTGCCCATCCCTGATCTAGCCCCATCCTATCTCTCAGAGCTGCTTCATTCTTACACTCCTGTGAGATCTCTTAGGGCTTACTCACACTATGCTATCCGAACCGTGCCCAGGCCCGTTTCCCTGATCGTTTGAGAAGTGTGAGTGCTATGAATCGGGCTCAGGCGTCCAACTATGACATCTGATTGACGTGGAACTCTAATGTCATTAGGACTTTGCATTTTGTTTGGAAATGAAAATTGGGTTGACGTCAAAGCTCAACGTCAGGCCAACGTCAATGTCCAATGTCCAACTTAATACCAAGCAAACATCAACGTCTAATGATGTTACAGCTTGACATTCTGTGAACGTTACCTCTATGACATATATCAGACATTGGATTTTGGTTGCCGTACCTGATGAATAAATGTCAGTATTTGACGTCAATATGACGTTAGTTTAAGATGTTGGCTCGATGTTGGATTTTAGTCACTTTCAAGCAACCTAACATCAACCAAATATCAACGTTATTTGCCGTCATTATTGGACATCAAAATAACGTTGTCCTTAGCTGCTGGCTTGACATTTAATTTTGGTCACCTGACATCACAACCTAAATCTAACCTAATATTAACGTCTCATGATGTTGTGTGCCTGCTGGGCAATAACTAAATGCACTACAGAATGTTACGTTTACACACACATGCACAAATTACATGTAAACACATCAGCTTTTCTCAACCTAATACTCACTACTCTTGAGTACTTTGAAAAGAGCTACTTTTTACTCATACTTTAAGTAATATTTACAGCAGATATGTTTACTCTACTTGCACTACATTTTTAGGCAAGTAGTACTTTTACTTGAGTATGATTTTTTTTTAGTTCTCTTTTCACCACTGACAGCGATTAACCGTAAATTGACTTTCCCAGAATTCCCTGCATGGCACATCACTTTTTATGCTTTTTGTTGACATTACTATGGATCTTTTAAGTTGTTTCCTCATTAGTTATGTACATTAGATGTTTATTTTACATCTGATGTTGATAAACAATGTTTATTTTATGACTTTAATTGTATGCATGTTACCATACTGGTGTTTAGTAGCTATGTAAATGACACTGAGCACCTTCTATACACTAATACACTTTTCTGCATGTGGGAAAAGTTTGTGATAAGCATCGGTTCATTATTTCTTATCACCACCTGCATATGGCTGTGTTAACATGTTTGTCTGTGTAACAAAAGATGTGTGTAAGTCGGTAATTCAAAATACAGACATATTACCTTTTATAAATTGGTTAAATATGGTTGTTTACTGTAAAAACGAGAAATTACTTTTACGGTGTGTACTGTATTTTTAACAGTAAAATACTGGAAACTACAGCTGCCGTTTTTTTTTTCCGTAAATTTTATGAATTTATTTTTTACAGTGTATGTATGCATTCCCTCATTCATTCATTTATTGTTATGTCATTTTATTTTTACTGTTAAATTATCACGTATTTTTAAATGCCAAACACTTTTTTCACTTATTTTTAAGGGTGCTTTCACACTTGGTTCAATTGCCTGGACCGTACCCAAGTTCGATTGTCCCCCCTTGCCACCTTCTCGGTTGGTTTGTGTTCACAATGTCTCTTTTCCTTCTAAACCCCGGTACGCTTGCATTATCGAGCTGCTGTTTTGTTTACGGCTGTTGCTAGGTGACGGTCACGAAAGCAAATCGGCAAAATGAAAAGACTTCCGCACATCACAAACAATTTGCTTTTGCTGAATCTTTTAATTTTGGACATACTGAAAGCGACTCGCGTCCATCTGCGGCAAAAATATTATAAACATTTAGAAAATCACAGTGTCTGCAGAAGCTGTTTTTGGAGGGGACAAGCAGACATCACTGTGTATCACTGTCTTTGCCCTGCCTCAGTCCTGCTTGTCACCAAGGTAATTTACGTGACACACACACTCACACACACAAACACGAATGAACGTTATAAAAACGATAGTTTGTTGTACAGTTGACGGTTCACTTCCGTTATTTGGTATGATTGCATTCACATCAGAAGGGAACCATAGCAGAGTTTGCATGAACCGTACCCCAGACCACCTCTTTCAGGCGGACTCGGGTACGGTTCACAGGTGCGCACCCGAGTTCAGAAGACACGTTCACACTAGATAAACGTACCGTACTATGATGTCAAACAAACTCAGGTGCAGACCAAAAGTGCTAGTGTGAAAGCACCCTTAGTCAAAAAAGAGAAACTGACTATTGTTTATTATTATTTGCACTGCACTGCAGTGTTTGGGTGTTCTGTGTTCCATACAAAGTCTGAAGCTGCTCGGTTAGTTTTTATTGCGTTGCTTGCGGCATTCTAACGATGTTTTCAAGAAATCTCAGTGTTATGTTTGATGAAAACTTAAAATTTGACAAACAGATCAGTACTGTCATAAAATCCTGCTTTTACCACCTCAGACAACTGTCTAAAGTCAAGCCATTTCTATCCCCGAGAAATTTTGAAACGGTGATTCATGCCTTCATAACAACACGTCTAGATTACTGTAACTCTCTCTATTTTGGTATTTCTCAGTCTTCTCTTTCTCGTCTGCAGCTGGTACAAAATGCGGCTGCTAGACTACTTTCTGGCACCCGCAAGTATGAGTCAGTAACTTTTAGCTGCACTTCACTAGTTACCCATAAAATACAAAATTGATTTAAAAATTTTATTATTTGTTTACAAAGCAGTCAACAACCTTGCTCCTTAGTATCTTACAGACTTGCTTTGTCTGTATACCCCCTCCCGATCATTGAGACTTACTCACTGTGCCCAGAACACGCCTTAAAAAAACGAGGTAATTGAGCGTTTGCTGTTGCTGGTCCTAAACTCTGGAACAGTCTACCACTTCACATTAGACTTTCCCCCTCCATTTCTGTGTTTAAGTCTGTTTTAAAGACCTTTCTCTCGCTTTTAATACTCCTTGATTACTGTTTTATTGCTTTTTTTTGTTAAATGTTTCTTTCATATTCTGCTTCTCTGTCTTTAGTACTCCTATGTACAGCACTTTGGTTCACCTTGGTTGTTTTTAAATGTGCTTTATAAATAAATATTGTATTGTATTGTATGTTTTCAACTGAGTGCTTGCGAGCGATGCTCACATTATGCGTACGCAAACCGCACACCTCCACTGAAAACAACAAACTTGTGCACGGAAAACAGGTGATATGTGAACGGCGGATATCATTTGCTACTGTATCTCCAGCAGTTGATCTATTTCTTGCACAGACATGCTAGATTCACCTGATTTGTTGACAATTGGCTTGCGGATCCACTCCTGTGGATCCGCAGTTCCTTCACTGGGCCTTTTCCCCTTCGCAACAAAACTTTCCGAAGACGTCTGTTTTTGCTAGCTTGTGGATTAAATATTGGCGCTTAAGTGACCAAGATGTAACTGAAAGAATACAGTCGTTTTTCAAAATAAAATATTTTTCAGAATAAAAGACTCAGATAATAAATAAAACCGATATAATTAAGGTTTTTTTTTGTGCGTCCCAGTACCAATTGAGCCCTAACATACCTAGATAACCTAATTACCCCAGTTAAGCCTTTAAATGTCACTTTAAGCTGAATACTAGTATCTTGAAAAATATCTAGTCAAATATTATGTGCTGTCATCATGACAAATATCAAATAAATTATTTAAAAAAATAATAAAAAATATAATTAGAAATGAGTTATTAAAACGATTATGTTTAGAAATGTGTTGAAAAAATCTTTCTGCTAAATAAAAAAATATATATATACAAGAGGGCTCATTATTCTGACTTCAACTGTATATGTGAACGCTTTTAGGTGTATATTTTGGTCTTGTCCACACTGAGATTTCACATTTTGTCCTGCAAAAATGAAGCTTTAATTGGATGCTGTCCCATGTGGATAAATTAGGAAACACAGTTTTTACTGTTGTACAGATGTTTTATATCATTGTGTCATTCCCTTTCACAAACAGCTAAAAATTAATGTTAATGTGTAGAGTTTTCCAGTACATTCCTGCAACACCGCCAGAGCATTTGATCATTGCAAAACATTGTTTTTGTGTTTTTGAACCTGACATGAAATGGTGTCTGTGATCTTGATGCACCAGTAAACTGTGGAAGAGTTTGCCAATAAATTGGTCATGCCAAAAGAAAATAGCTTGTAAAGTTTGCTTAAAAGTTTGTTTTCATGACTTTTTTTTTATGCATACACAGTTAGATCAGTTTTAGCATTTTCCACTGTTGGAGTGTGTAGTAGACAAGTCTTTTTTATTGAATTTTTCAGAAAACCTTTATAACATATCAACTCAAACATATACAAGAACAAAGTGCATGAAAAATAAATAAATAAACAAATTAGGAAAAAAAATACAAGGTGAAATAATACTAATTAAAAAAGAAAAGAAAAAGGTTAATAATAATAATAATAATAATAATAATAATAATAATAATAATAATCTGTTCTCAAAATATGACAGGAATGGTCTAAAAGGTTATTATTTGAGCCTTGGGTGCTATATTTGAGTTTTTCTAGCTTTAGATATGCCATGACATTTTCTACCCATTTACTATGTGTTGGTGGTTTAGTTGACTTCCACTGCAAAAGTATAAGCTTTCGGGCCAACAAAGAAGAGAAAGCTAGTGCATTTAATTGACCTGCTGGCAGTGCAAGTTTTTCAGGTGTCACACCAAATATTGCTATTACTGGATCTGGTTGTATCTTCTTTTCACATATATAAGAAAAAGTCTCAAAAACCGCAGACCAAAATGGTCTTAGGGATGGACACGTCCAGAACATATGACCCAAGGTGGCCTCATCTCCGTGGCGCATAGAACATGTTGGATCAATTTCTGGGAATATTCTTGACAATTTGCTTTTAGAAAAGTGCAGCCTAATTATCTTAAATTGTAATAAACCGTGTTTGTCACAGATAGATGTTGAGTGAATTTGCTTAATTGTTGATTGCCAGACTGCCTCTGGAACTATATTTCCTAAGTCATCTTCCCACTGTTTCTTTAAAAAAAAATCTAAAGACGTTGCGGCTGCTCTTTGAATCAGACTGTACACTTTTGATATCAGACCACCCTCAGATGCACTTAGGTTAAAGATCTCCTCAATCCAGCAGCTTATGGGAGGAGCTGAACGTGTACTAAAATACCTTTTCACTAGGCTTCTTACCTGTAGATATCTGAAGAAATGTGATTTAGGATTATCCAATTCTTTAGTCATATGTGCAAATGACATAAAATGACTTCCTTGAAAAAAAGTCCCTTGCATATCTGAGTCCCTTTCTAAACCAGATCTAAAAAGCATGATCAATTAAGGATGGTGGAAACAATGCATTGGAAGGGGTAATAAAGAAAGTGCTTGTTTTTGCTTAAAATGTGTCCTAAACTGAGCTCATATCTTTAATAAACCATTGATCGGATGATTGATTGGCAGATACTTTCTATTAAGTGGTAGTGGGGCACAAAGCATTGAGAATAGAGAAACTGTCTTACAGGATGCCTGCTCCATCTCTACCCATACAGGTTCATTCTCCTGATTATCATGATCTGTCAGATAAACAATTTTTTCAATGTTACATGACCTATAGTAATACGTTAAGTTGGGCAACGCCAGTCCCCCAACTTCTTTCTGCCTTTCTAAAAAAAGGTTTCCTAATTCGTGGAATGCTTTTTTGATTGCATATAAAAGAAGACACCTGTTTGTCCAGCTCCTTAAAGAAAGATTTAAGGATAAATATTGGGACATTTTGAAACAAAAACAAAAACATTGGCAAAATAGACATCTTAACCGTATTAATTCTGCCTGCAAGAGAGATAGGCAATAAAGACCATCGGTTTAAATCTAGTTTGTTTTTTTCTATCACTGCATCAAAGTTACATCTAAATCGCTGTTTATACAGTTGCAATCAGAATTATTGAACCCCCTTTGATTTTTTTTTTCTTTTTTAAATATTTCCCAAATGATGTTTAACAGAACAAGGACATTTTCACAGTGTGTTTGATAATATTTTTTTCTTCTGGAGAAAGTCTTATTTGTTTTATTTTGGCTAGAATAAAAACAGTTTTTAATTTTTAAAACCCATTTTAAAGTCAAAATTATTAACCCCTTTAAGCTATTTATTTTTCCATAGTCTACAGAACAAACCATCGCTATACAATAACTTGCCTAATTACCCTAACCTGCCTAGTTAACCTAATTAACCTAGTTAAGCCTTTAAATGTCACCAAAACACAGCTCCAACGTCATCGTTAAATTTGCTGATGACACAACGGTGGTGGGCCTAATCACAGATAATGATGAGACGGCCTACAGAGAGGAGGTGCACACTCTGACGCAGTGGTGTCAGGAAAACCACCTCTCACTCAACATCAGCAAAACCAAGGAGCTGGTGGTGGATTTCAGGAGAGAGAAGAATGAACACACTCCCATCACCATCAACGGGACACCAGTGGAGAGAGTCAGCACTTTCAAGTTTCTTGGAGTACACATCGCTGAGGATCTGACATGGACTGCTCACACAGACACAGTGTTGAGGAAGGCACAACAACGCCTCTTCTTCCTCAGGCGCCTCAGGAGGTCTGGAATGAGCCCCCACATCCTCCGCTCGTTCTACACCTGCACCGTGGAGAGCATCCTCACTGGCTGCATCACCACCTGGTGCGGCAACAGTACCAGCAGCAATCGCAAAGGTCTACATAGGATTGTGCGAACTGCTGGACGTGTAGTAGGAGGTGAGCTTCCCTCCCTCCAGGACATCTACACCAGGAGGTGCATGAGGAAAGCCAAGAGAATCATCAGCGACTCCAGCCACCCAAGCCATAGACTTTTCTCTCTGCTACCCTCAGGCAGACGGTTCCGCAGCATTCGGTCACGCACCAGCCGACTGAAGGAAAGTTTCTTCCCTCAGACTATCAGGCTGATGAACACTTAACACACCCCACACAAACTCTCTCATACCCCACACCATAAAGATGTAGCATGCACTGCACTTTAACCAATCCATACTTAAACAATACTGCCTACAACTATGTGTACACCTATCCATTGTACGCATCACTGTCAACATTGCCAAATTTACACTGTCTTGTTTTTTTTTGTGAGTATGTTGTTGTATTTTGCACTGTCGCTGTATTTGCACTGTCTGTATTTTGCACTGTCGTTGTATTTGCACTGTCTGTTTTTTTTTTTTTTTGCACTGTCTGTATTTTGCACTGTCGTTGTATTTGCACTATCTGTATTTTCCACTGTCTGGAGCCAGCACCTAAGCTTTTCACTCATCATAGCACACGTGCTGCTGATGATGTGACAATAAAAGTGATTTGATTTGATTTGATTTAAGCTGTGTAGAAGTGTCTTGAAAAATATCTAGTCAAATATTATTTACTGTCATCATTTCAAAGATAAAATAAATCAGTTATTAGAGATGAGTTATTAAAACTATTATGTTTAGAAATGTGTTGAAAAAATCTCTCCGTTAAACAGAAATTGGGGGAAAAAATAAACAGGGGGCTAATAAATCAGGGGGTTGAATAATTCTGATTGCAACTACTGGTCACTGAAATCCCCAGCTACTTAAAAGATATATTACTAATTTTAAATGGAAATTTACTGAGGTCTGACTGCTTTGCTTTCTTATTAATTGGAAATAATATACTTTTACTGAAATTGATTTTATATCCTGAAACTGCCCCAAAGCTTTTTATAAGATCTATCGTTTTGGGTATGGAACTATCATGATTGGATATGTATATAATGAGATCATCTGCGTACAGTGAAACCTTGTGAGTCTTCCCACTCCTATAATGCCTAGCAGGTCTGACTCTTTCCTTAAAGCTATAGCTAGTGGCTCTATTGCTCACTGTAGGAGTGTGGATGAGAGGTTTTGAATATGCTTGAAAATACTGAATGTTTAGGTCAGGGGTGCCCAAACTTTTTCCTATGTAGGGCCAAAAAACAAATTAATTAAAGATGGTGGGCTGGAGGTAAATATATCAAAATGTATTACATTAAAATTGTAATGGTAATTTATTAATTTATTTATCATTAATTTTCCTTCAGCTTATATTTCAGATGTCGCCACAGAGGAATGAACCGCCAACTATTCCAGCATAAGTTTTACACAGCATATTCCATCATATGTTTTATTATATTAATAATTATGCATTTTTGTACATTTTATAATAAACTTCAGTGACGCAGTGGGAAGCACATTCGCCTCACAGTAAGAAGGTCGCTGGTTCGAGCCTCGGCTGGATCAGTTGGCATTTCTGTGTGGAGTTTGCATGTTCTTCCAGTGTTGGCGAGGGTTTCCTTCGGGTGCTCTGGTTTCCCCCACTGTCCATAGACATGTACTACAGGTGAAAGTGTGTGTGAATGAGTGTGGATGTTTTCCAGTGATGGGTTGCGGCTGGAAGGGCATTCTCTGCGTAAAACATATGCTAGATAAGTTGGCGGTTCATTCCACTGTGGCGACCCCAGATTAATAAAGGGACTAAACCGAAAAGAAAACGAATGAATGAATAATAAACTTCTTACAATAAGAAACATGAACAATCCTATTTATAACTCAATTGTCTTCTCAAAACCTGCATGATGTCTTCTGCAGTGTCCTTTGTCCATCGAGTGACAGTAGTTCTGTTTCCAGTTAAAGATGCAAATTAAATGTATGCACAAAACTTTTTTATTGCATAAAAGACATGCAAATAAAGCAACGTCTCCATCTAACAGGTCAAAGAGAACAAATTGTCACTTCCAGATTAACTGGTGCCAAATATCAACAGTAAAAACGAAACTTGCTGCGGTGGGAGGAGCTCCGTGAATCTTTTCTTCATTTAATAAATGACTTGCGCCTCAGAAGACGATGCAGACATGCGATGACTGCGTAATTTGAAGGCGTGAGACGGGGAGCACAGCCACTCTTGAATCTGGATGTTATTAATAATATAATAACACTGATACTAAACTGGTTCAGGCATTTTAGAATGACCAAAACAACATTTCAGATGCTTTACAGTGTGCTCAGCCTGCTGGTTTGTCCATTCACACATTTTTTTATCATCACATGATCTCTTATAACAAAATCACATGACTTTTTTTAATGCACATACTGGAATTTGTTCGGTAAAAGTGATTCCATCATAGTTTGTGCATCTTTTCTTATCGTATATAAAGTTTGTTCTACTCAGTTATGTGCATATATTTTTTTATGTGCATTTTCAAAATTTGTGCGCATCTTGGTGTTTCTATACACCAATTTTTTATTATTTTTTTATGTGCATATCCAAATAATCCTAAATTTAAAAAATCTGATTTATTCACAACATTTAATTGACATTGGGATGCTTTTTTGTAGCTCGACAATTAAACAAACAGAAGGTTAAGTTCAATTAGAAATGACAATCTCTGTTAAACACGTTCCCCCAACATTCCCCATCATTCTCTATCTCTTCTCAGATGGTATATTGGGCTCAAATCAAATGATACCATGAGCCAACTTTGGCCTATGGACCCTAGTTTGGGCATCTCTAGTTTAGATGTTTTGAAAGCAAAGAAATTCATTGAAATCATAAGAAATGTCACTTCTCTTTCAGAGTGTAGACCCATTTCAATTATGAGCTTTTAATGATCAATTATAGGCACACACACACACACACCACTTGTACAGCTATCTACAGGGTTGTCCATTTATATTAATACATCTTAATAAATTACATAGACAATTGCCTTCAGATGACCTCAAAGATAAAAGTCTAATGGGGTCAAATCGGGAGACCATTCAACTGGTCCACGATGACACTGTATTCAGGTAACTGTATTCAAACCATTGAAACCATTGCCACTTTATTAAGGTGTATCCATATAAATGTCCCACCCTGTACATGTGGACTTCCCATAGACGTAATGATTTTTAAACTGCACATAGTGTATTTGTTTTACTTCCTACCCCTAAACCAAGACTCACAGGATACAGTCTGCAGTTTTACATTTTCATAATACTCCATTTGGTGTTATTTATGAGCCATTTTCCTCATGGGGACCCAAAAATGTCCTCAAAAAGGTCAGCATTTACTGGTATTGCTAAAGGTGTGGGGATATTTGATCCTCACCACGTAAGGAATACAACGCACACACATACAAATGACTGACAGATTTTTTGTATTTTGCCATATGGATGAACATCAGATGTTTATCTGTGACAGACACTCTCCATATTGTGTATATAATTCTTGTTCCTATAGATATCAGCCAGATCGCAGATGTTTTCCTCTAAAAAAGAGCCTGTAGTTTCATGCGTGTCCTTCTAGAGATTCAGAAGTGTCTCAAATTAGACTTGAAGATGCTAAAATTAACCACCATCCTGTTACAGACTTGAATTTCTTACGTCATGGCAATCGTTTGCTTGATTTGAAATGCACAGATCTAATATTGTCTTCAGAGGTTTGTATTAAACATTGTAGAATATAATTATTTAATTATAATGTATTAATTATAGTTAATTATAATTATTTAATTATGACGTCATTATTTTTGTTGGGTTTTATTACATATTACTGGTGCAAAATGTACAACTCAAACACACAACTAATTCAAAACTACATACGTACAACTGAAACAGAAATGACTAGCCTAAATAAAATAAAAAATAAAGCAAGAAGAAGAACCACATTTAACAGGAGAAACTGTGGACACAAGAGAAAGCTGTCTGATAGGGATGTCCAGGTGTTAATCCCAGTTGTAGCCAAAAAACCTAAAACCAAATCTGCCCAACTCACTGCAGACTTAACCTTCCTGTTGTGTTCGGGTCAAATCTGACCAATTTACAACTTAAATCACTCATTAATATTGTGTTTTACATCTGATTGCCTTGATTGATTGATTGATTTTGATAATTTTAACAAAAATATACAAACAAGTCCAGTTAGACTAATTCATACATATTTTAAAAACTGCTGAGGATAAAATACACAGCTTATTTCCATTGTGGTCCTCGATATTCTTAAAAAAATGAATGAGCAAATCATAAATGAAAGTGCAAACATCATCAGCTCAGCAACTCGGCACAACAAAATCCTCAACTTCAACTGTAAAACAACCACTTTTTAACTTCCCTTCTAAAACACTCTCAATTTGAATCTCTTTAAAAATCGTAGGTAAAACAATCCAAGCAACAAAGCTAGTACACACAAAATAATTTCTGCCTGATTCACTCTTAAATCTATAAGGATAAATATCCCTATTACTTGCATGACAGTGACATTACAGAATGACAGTGTACCTCACTAACTAAAACATAATAGTTAAAAGGTCATTATACAGTTGAAGTCAGAATTATCAGCCCCATTGAATTATTAGTGCCCCTGTTTATTTTTTTCCCCCCAATTTCTGTTGAACTGAGAAGTTTTTTTCAACATTTCTAAACATAATAGTTTTAAAAATTCATTCTACTAACTGATTTACTTTATCTTTGCCATGATTACGAAGTATGCTATCCATATCAGATGCAGAAAAGCTAGTTCATGCTTTTATGACTTCTAGGCTGCATCCTCTATTAACAAACTTCAGCTAGTACAAAATGCAGCTGCCAGAGCTCTTACCAGGTCTAGAAAATATGATCATATCACCCCAATTTTATCCTCCTTACACTGGCTGCCTGTTAAGTTTCGTATTGAATATAAAATATTGCTTCTTACCTATAAAGCTTCAAATATTCTAGCTCCTGTTTATCTAACCAACCTTCTGTCTCGCTACAATCCAAGCCGCTCTTTAAGATCTCAAAACTCAGGGCTTCTGGTAGTACCTAGAATAGCAAAGTCAAGTAAAGGAGGTTGAGCTTTCTCATTTATGGCCCCTAAACCGTGAAATCTTTTTAGCAAAGCATACACTCAGTGCATCACTTAGTGGTATGACACATGATTGTGCCCCAGGCAGGTTTTTGCATCTCGTTTATATACACTATGAACAGCAGCTACGCTAATTGTTCTCTTTATTCTCTATTTCCACCTGGGGGTACTCATCCCGAGGCCCTCAGACTATGCAGCGCCACTTATGCGATCCAAGACCAGCTACGAGATGATCCTAAGATCTTAATAATCCTGGATGAGGCTATATACTGAGCAGCTGCTGTGGTGGTCATGGTGGAGTGAAAGCATGAGACTGATTCCCCTGACGCTCCAAGGACAGACGATTCTTCGCTGAGGTCCAGCTTCCGGCGCCTAGACTGCAGCTCTGCACAAGGAGAAATGGTCATGCCCAACTGAGCCTGGTTTCTCTCTAGGTTTTTTAAATCTTCACTTTCGCCAAATGGTGAAGTTTTGTCCTCGCCGCTGTCGCCACTGGCTTGCATGGTTCGGGATCTGTAGAGCTGCGCATCGATGCATTTGCTCTTCAGTGTTTGGACTCTCAGTAGTGATTATTAACCCACACTGAACTGAGCTAAACTGAACTGAACTTAAACACTGTAAACTGAACTGACACTGTTTCAATTCACTATAATCTTCTGTGTGAAGCTGCTTTGACATAATCTACATTTTATAAGCGCTATACAAATAAAGGTGAATTGAATTGAATTGAAATGATGACAGTAAATAATATTTTTCTAGATATTTTTCAAGACACTTCTATACAGCTTAAAGTGACATTTAAAGGCCTAACTAGGTAAATTAGGTTAAATAGGCAGGTTAGGATAATAAGGCAAGTTATTGTATAATGATGGTTTGTTCTGTAAACTATCGAAGAAAAAAAATTGCTTAATGGGGTTAATAATTTTGACCTTAAAATGGCTTTTAAAAAATTAAAAACTGATTTTATTCTAGCCGTTTTCAGAAAGAAAAAATATTATCAGACATTCTGTGAAAATGTCCTTGCTCTGTTAAACATAATTTGGGAAATATAAAAAAAATAAATAAATAAAGAATTAACTAATAATTCTGACTTTAACTGTACATGGCTAGGCTGCTATAGCCAAACCTTTGGTCATTTGTGTCAATGCCAAACGTCGGTTTCAATCTTTTCAAGCAGAGAAAATCTTGGGCTGTGGACAATGTGAAACATGTATGGTTCTCCGAGTCCACCTGCGCTATATTTCCCACATCTGGGGGAGTCACGGTGTGGGAAAACCCCAAAGGAGCCGTTATTCAAACATTGTATCCTAAAGGTGGTGCTGTGTATCAGGATGATAACACAGAAATACATGCAGCAAAACTAGTGACAAAGTGGTTTGATGAACATGAAAGTGAAGTTGAACATCTCCCACGGCCTGCACAGTCACCAGATCTAAATACTATTGAGCCTCTTTGGGGTGTTTTGGAGGAGCGAGTCAGAAAACGTTCTCTTGCGTGTGAGAGATCTGCAGAGTGGATGATCAACATCAACAGCCTGAGGTATCAAGACATTTGTGCTGCCCATTACATTACAAACTACAGGAGAGGGCAGATTCTCCAGCAGGATAGCGCTCCTCATACTTCAGCCTCCACATTAAATCTCCTGAAAGCAAAGAAGGTCAAGGTGCTCCAGGATTGGCCAGCCCAGTCACCAGACATGAACATTATTGAGCATGTCTGGGGTAAGATGGAGAAGGCATTGAAGATGAATCCAAAGAATCTTGATGAACTCTGGGAGTCCTGCAAGAACGCTTTCTTCACCATTCCAGATGACTTTATTAATAAGTGATTTGAGTCATTCAGAGATGTATGGATGCAGGCCTCCAAACTCATGATGGAGTCAGACACAATATTCATTCTGTTTCCACTGCAGCATGACTTTATATTCTATACTGGACATTATTTCTGTTCAGTGACAAGACTTTTGTCTAAGCAAAGTCAGACCTTTCTGTCCTAATTTAATAATTAAAAATCAAGGCATGATCATATTTTATTGTGGTCAAATTAGCATAATCTAGAGGCCTTTGCCTTTAATATAAGCCACTTCTGATACCAAATGATCAACTAGAAGTCAAGTTATTTGTTGTTCCTAAAACTTGGATAGGCGACAAGACTTTTGCTATAGTGTATGTATATTATGCATGTGTGTGTATGCATTTGTGTATGTATGTATGCATATATATAATGTGAGTGTGTATTTACATGTATACAGTAGTAAAACAGTCATAATCAATAACAAGGAGAGCAGTAATAAATAAACCATTAAATAGTTAAAAATATATTATTCTATATATCAGCTGCGAACATTTTGACGACTGAATTATTTCGCTGTGTTTTAAGAAATGATCTGGTTGCTAAAATGAAGAGCTTCGCCATGGAAGATCTCCAGGAAGGCGACAGCTTTGATCTCTGAATCTACAGACGGATCTGGAGATTAAAAATGTTCTCTCCGCAAATCATCAATTATGTACATTACCCCAGGAACTGACTAACTGAGCCATTAGATCATTATGGTGGTTAATACTTGTTTCCCCGTGTATTTATAATAATAATTTGCTCCTGCTGAAAGCCGCAGATGAAACATGAGCTGGTTATTATGGCACAGTCAGGCGGATGACATTTATTTCTGCACCGCAAAACATTCAATGAGCATTATTCATCTACGGACACACCTCACACTGTAAATCACACAACCACATCTATTTTAATAATAGGGGACTTAATTAACTGACTTATTTTCCTTCATTCATTCATTTCTCTGTGGTCACCACAGCAGAATGAACCGCCAACTATTCCAAAATATGTTTTACCAAGCGGATGTCCTTCCAGTTGCAGCCCAGTGCTGCGAAACACTCATTCACACACACACACACACACACACACACACACACACACACACACACAC
>CAIGQZ010034990.1:4938185-4949338 GCA_903798205.1 Danio tinwini | reverse complement strand
CACACACACACACACACACACACACACACACACACACACACACACACACATACACACACACAAACACACACACACACACACACACACACACATACATACACTAAGGCCAATTTAGTTTAATCGATTCACCTATAGCGCATGTGTTTGGACTGTGGGGGAAACCGGAGCACCCGGAGGAAACTCAGGCCAACACGGGGAGAACATGCAAATTCCACACTGTGACTCGAACCAGAGACCTTCTTGCTGTCAGGCGACAATTCTAACCACCACGATTTAAAATGACAGTTAACACATTGAATAGACTTAATAAACTGTGTTTTTTTTTTCGTTAACAAGCAAACCGCATAATGACATGATAGTCAGATATTTGAATTTAAAGATTAGTTGTTGGTTATTCCTGTGGCAGAGGAGCAGAATAACATGATGAGATAAACACATGCGCCGACAATCAGCAGAAAAAAAAAAACTTGTCACAGACTCGGCCAATTACACACAATTGAACTGACACCAACAAATCGTCCATCATCGCAGCGGCGTCTCACTTCAGCATTTCTGAGACAAATGCACATTCATGCATGCGAACCCGCCGCCGCCTGATTAAATCGGCTCATTTCAGTCAGAAATCCATGATAAATGACGTGGCAGACTTCAGCGTGATGCCATTGATTCCTGCCATGTCGTGATTAACTACCAGCACGCACATCAGTGATGATATTTCACCACGTCTAACCAGAGATGCATCCATACACACTGATAGATGTAGCAAGATGATTCATTGTTACTCGGAAAAGGGGATCTCCTGATATATGATGCCGTGCTATTATTTTATAAAAATGCAAATGCTGTAGCTTATTTGCTCACAAAGTGATTAAGTCAACAGTTAACTTATCAAAATATTTCATCCATTTTGTTTTTTGCGTGATGTTTAAAGGACCTATTATACCCCTTTTTAATATATATAAAATGCATCTCTGATTTCTCTAGAGCAGGGCTATTCAATTAGTTTGCTATGGGGGCCAGTTCATGAAAAGCATCCCAAAAGAAGGGCCTGAGAGATATTACGTGATGTTTTATAAACAAATTTCGCAAGGAGCACGCACAGATGTTCAGCAATTCAGTACGTCATTGACAATCATTCTATTACCCAATCAGTATTAGACCAAACTCCTATAAATACTAAAGTTCTCCTACCTGAATTATCTCACGACTTAAGCATCCCTCCACCACCCCAACACCTCACTTCTTAAACATTATCTAACCAGGGGGAGCGTTCTGGGGCTGGGCTAGACACTTCGCTCAAACCGTCTTTGACGAGCTTAGAGCCCTCTCCCTGGACAGCAAGTCAAATACGCTTTTCTTAAACATCTGTAAGTGTGAACTCGTGAATTGCAATATGAGTGATGACACAACAGCATATAAGAGCCCATATGCTGTATTTTTGCTCCTTAAGACACCCACGTTGTAATTTTCTACATTAAGATGTTAATATATTGTATTTCTTCTAAATTCAGACACATTCATGTTTTGAACTGCATGCAGCGAGTGTTTACAAGTGTGGAGTCTTGTGAAGGAGCTTTGGATGGAGAAAAGTTTTGTGTTCACCTCATGATTAAAGTTGTTGCATGTCTGCCGGTTCCTGCCTCAAAATTTGCCAATATGGGCCACTTGTACATTAAGGAAGTGTTCAGAAAAATAAAACACCAGCGTAGAAACTCGACACAGAGAAACATAAACACCTACTGCCAGCTAGCGTTTCGGAAGTGTATTGCATGGAAACAGAAACAGCGTGCAGAAGTATAAATGCACGGCTACGTGCAGGGCATACGCCGTGGGTTACGGCGATCATTTGACTTGACGCAAAAGTTTAAACCAGGCTTAAGGGTGCTTTCACATCTGTAGTTTGGTTCATTTGGTCTGGACATTGGTCTAGCATTTTCGGTCGTTTTCACACCACACTTATTTCTTTGGTCCGAAACAGTTGAAAAGAACCAAAATGCAGTCATGTGACAAAATCCACATCACTCATTGGCCAGATGTTGTTAAACATATTTCTTAAACTGCTTATCGATTGGTTAGAATTCACGTGCGGGAAAATGCCTATGGAACTCCTGTAAGTAAACAAACCGGCAGACACAAAATTTGACTATGAAGCTACGACTACGCTGGCTGGTTGTATCCCTGCTTATAGTAAACTATACAGTTTGTATACATCACTGTAGACAAACTATAGATTTCGAGAATAAAGTGCGGCTGCGCCTGAAAAAACTATTTTTTAAGAGCGGCATTGCAAACGGCGAAGGCGCATCGTATGTCACTTCAGGAGAAGGCGTGAATTAATTTTGCTAAATTGCAACATGGTCATCTACTGGAAATATTACCAACGATCCATCAGGTAATGTTTTCCCTCTCTCTTTCTCTGTTGGTAAAGCGCTGTCAACAAATATGTTTCCTCCACATCCCATAATGCACAGCGCATCAGCCTACGGCAGCTGGAGTAGTCCAAACAGACGAAGTACTTTTTGCGGTTGGCTCTGTTTTAGTTTGGATCATATTCTCACTACAAACGAATCGCTCCAGGGTTCGTTTGAAAGCGTACCTACATTCACACCTGCTCAAATGAACAGCACCAAGAGGGAAAACAAACTCTAGTGCGATTCAACCAAACTAAATAAGGCAGGTGTAAAAGCACTCTAAAAAGTAATACGATTCGGTTCGGTACGCCTTTTGACAGTGGAAACAGCCATAAAAGCGTACCATACCACTCAGTGGAAATGGGCCAAAACTGTCCGTAAATATACATACAAACATAATTTTTTTGGAAATATCTTTATATAAGTGGTGTTCATATTTCAATATGTTTAAAAACCTCAACTGTTTTGTCCATTCCACTTTAATGTGCAAAAACTATTCAATTTAATTCAATTCACCTTTACTTGTGTAGCACTTTTACAATGTGGATTGTGTCAAAGCAGCTTCACAGAGAAGATTAGTGAATTGAAACAATGTCAGTTCAGTTTTCAGTGTTTAATTTCAGGTCAGTGTGGTTTAATATTCACTGCTGAGAGTCCAAACACTGAAGAGCAAATGCAGCGATGCACAGCTCTACAAGTCCTGAACCATGCAAGCCAGTGGCGAGAGCGGCGAGGAAAAAAAACGAATGAGCTAACTTAATTGCTTCATATTGTCTCAACACAAATCGACTGTGTGAAACCCAGCATATTTTCATACAGTGTAAATCTGGCAGATGCTTATGTGCGGGGTCATGCATCATTTCCACTCTCTCCAGGTATCCCACTTCTCCTTGATTAACGCTAATTTAGTGGGTGTGTCATTACCTGATTTGCATTGGCTTCCAGCATGTTAAAGCGTCACAGGCATTGAGCGCATGAAAATAAACAACTCTAGCAGGAGTGCAATTAATTCCTCCAGTGTGTTGTGACATTAAAGCTCTTCTTGTGGCGCTGATGAAATTACAAAGCTAAAGTTGCAGACACCATCCTCAAACAGCACTCAGCCTGTTATTATTTCTGCCATAATTATCTTGTACGCTGCTTATAAAGGTAGACTACGGAGACACTCAAAACAATGATGCCAACAGCAATGCTAATGGTGGAACGGTGCATTGTGGGTGTGTTTTTACTTTCAGAGCCATGTTTAGTTTTTGCTACACTGTAAAAAAAAAATCTGTTAATTAATAATGTCTATATTTTGTGATTCGCTTTGTTTATTTCCGCTTGTGAATTGCATTATGGGACGTTGATTTCTGCTCTGTTGACTTCTGATGTTGAAAATCCATCTCTACAGTAGGATTGTCGCGATACCATTAATTAATCTTATGATACAATACCAGCTGAAGTATCACGATACTGAGTAGTATTGTGATACTGTAATTCATAACTCAAATTATAAAGAAAATCGTCAGAAATACTATAGTTTGTTATAATAAGCCTACTTAAATGTAGTTCATAAATCACTTAAGGCAAAAAAGTATTATTTTCACCTAACTTCACCTAAAATTTGTTCATTCTTTTTGTTTATTTTGTAGATCTGACCAACAAAAAATACATTAAAATAAAGATACAAATTATACCGAATGAAATTACACTGTAAAAAAAATCTATAATTTTACGATTTATTTCCGGCAGCTAGGGTGCCAGGAAAAAACGTAAAATAGCGGCCGTTAAATTACAGAAATTTACTGTAAAATTTAGGATTTACACACAGATTTAGCAATAGTTCAACCAAAAATGAAAATTCTGTCATCATTTAATCACCCTTAAATTTTTCCAGACAAAATCTGTGTGAAATGTAAATTCATAAATTATTTTACATTAATAAAACTCAGGCGGCACGATAGCTCAGTTGTTAGCACTGTTGCCTCACAGCAAGAAGGACGCTGGTTCGAGTTCTGGCTGGGCCAGCTGGCTTTTCTGTGTGAAGTTTGCATGTTCTCCCCGTGTTGGCATGGGTTTCCTCCGTGTGCTCTGGTTTTCTCCACAGTCCAAACACATGCGCTTGAGAGGAATTGATGGACCAAATTGGTCATTGTGTGTGTGTGTGTGTGTGTGTGTGTGTGTGTGAATTAGTGTATGGGTGTTTCTCAGTACTGGGTTGCAGCTGGAAGGGCATCCACTGTATAAAACGTATGCTGAAATAGTTGGCGGTTCATTTTGCTGTGGCAACCCCTGATAAATAAAGGACAAAGCCAAAAGAAAATGAATGAATGAATGAACTTTAGATAATGAAAAGTTTGAAAAAGTGACTTTTATTGACATTTAATGATTTGAAGGGATGTATTGTGTGGGTAGGTGTTGAAAAAAACAATAAGCTACCAGTGTGTTTTTTCGGATATATATATACATTTTCCCCCAATTTCTTTTTAACAGAGAGATGTTTTCAACACATTTCTAATCATAATAGTTTTAATAACTCATCTCTAATAACTGATTTATTTTATCTTTGCCATGATGACAGTAAATAATATTTGACTAGATATTTTTCAAGACACTTCTATACAGCTTAAAGTGACATTTAAAGGCTTAACTAGGTTAATTACTAGGCAGATTAGGGTAATTAGGCAAGTTATTGTATAACGATGGTTTGTTCTGTAGACTATCGGAAAAAAATAGACATTTTTATGCAGTAAATAGTTTAAAATTACTGATATGGTTTTTTTGTATTGTGACGCAGTTCCTAGAGAAACATAATTTTTTAATGAGAAAACTGTGGGTGTGGCTTGTTTTTTCTACTGCAAGCTGATTGGATGCAGTAAAGTAGGCATTTCATTCAGAAAGATCAGGACAAGGGTTTGGGGAGAGTTATTACATCTTAACAGACTCCTTCTCATTACCATGTCTGTTTGTTGTCAGGTTACAGGTTTCCAACATTCTTCAAAATATCTTCCTTTGTCTTCCAACAGAACAAAATAAACTCAAACACTGTAAAACATTACTGTTTTTCGTTTTGACATCAGATTATTTTGCTTACGCCTCTGGCAGATCATTTATCTTGTTTCAAGAAAAACCTCACTTAATTTTGACATTATTTCTGAAACAAGACAGCATGTTCATGCTCGTCTAGAAAATGCTTCTTAATTGAAGAATTTTGAGATATTTGGACTAGAAACAAGACAAAAACTCGAAGCAAGAAAAGCATTTTTTGTAGTGCAGGTATGGAGAAAGTCAAGGTTTTCTCAAAGGTTCATTTTTGGGTGAACTATCCCTTTAAGTCTCTTTGAAATGTATCCATGTTCACCACAGAAAAAAAAATCACATTATTAAAACCAGTGGTGTAAAGTAACAAATTACAAATACTCAAACTACTGTAATAGTTGAGTAGTTTTTCTCAGAAATTGTAATTTACTAAGTCGTTTTAAAAATGTGAACTTTTACTTTCCCTTGAGTACATTTCTAGTGCACTATTGGTACTTTTACTCAACTACTTTCCTTCAATCTGCAGTCACTACTTTATTTTTTCTTTAGTTCTTTATTTCCCGCTGTCTTCGTTCTTCTTCTGGCCTTTTGCTATATCAGCCATGCTGTAAACTAAAGATGAGTGGTCATACTTTTTTGTACAGTGCGCCTAAGCTATGGAATGGCCTACCCATCAGCATCAGAAATGCCGCTTCTCTGGACCGTTTTAAAGGGCCATGAAACCCTCCTGTCTCAGCAGGGTGTTTTCACATTTCTAGTTTGGAAAAAGTCAGGAAAGTGGGCGTGTCCAGCTCTGTTTAGGTGGGAGTGTCGAGGGAGGGAAAGAGGGAAGGATTTGCAAAGCATTTGGGCACGCGCTGATTTTTCTCAGAGGCGAGGTAAACAGTGTTGCCAGATTGGGTGGTTTCCCATTCGATTGGGCGGTTTTGAATCTGTGCGGGTAAAACAATCAGCTACATCTGGCAACACTGGAGGTAAAAACAAACACGCAGACACAGGGGAAAAAGACAGTGATTGTGTTTACATGGACATTAGTAATCAAATTATTTCCAACTGCAGTTTTTATTCAGGAACATTTCCTGCATGTCCCAAGTGACAAATGCGAGGAACTGCTGGACAGTGGAGTTTTAATGGAGTATTTGATACCGCACCGCGTATGGGAGAAAAAAATCCTCCGCATTTCTCTGTAACTTAGATGCACTCGGTAGGTAGCATCAGAAAGCAGTGTGTAGACTATGCAGTCACAAAATGCGGCGAAAATTCTACACAACAGTAATAGTTTGATTGTAATGTTTACATGTTTACATTCGGAGAGCAGCATTTACAGCAGATCTTTCATTCTATAATATTGTACTATAATAGTGCAGTGATATTAACATACTGTAAACTCAGTGACTAAATGATTTTGACTATAGTATGTCCTTAAAAACTAAAAGAGCACAATATGAAGTAACTTTGCCATCTGAATGAACAAACAAAGACCACTGATCACACACACTTACCAAATCTGTAGACACAGGACAATCAACACAAACTAGAGCCATGTCTTTTTTTAAAAGGAGACGAGCGGCAAATCCGGATTTCATCATTTCCAGATGCGAAAAGCTCTCGGGTAAAAATGTTCCTTACAAACGCATTTCTGTTGTGTATTGCGTGCACTGTAATCCACACGTGAGTCCAGCTGCGCTCTCATAGTGGGAAAATGAAAACAAAACCTTAGTTGTAGCAGATTAACAAACACACTTATAAACACATCACTGATGAAACGTGTCTCCAAATTCTTGTTCTTTCACTTGTTTTGGCAACATAACATGGCGTCTCTCTGTCGTCTGAACACTGTAACAGGTAAAACAGTCTTCAAAGCTATCCTGCATATTAATGAAGTTGCACCGCATACACAATAGAGCTCGCTGATTGGTTTGAACCAAGACTTTCTCATGAATTAATGTTGCACACTCAGAGACGTCATGATGCAGGTACAGACATCCACTCTTCACGCTGGACTACACGCAAGTCTTTAATCGTCGTGACGCAGCTTCAAAAATCAGTTTGAAACCGCAAGAACGAATTTGCTCAAAAACAACCAATTTTCACTTGTTAGTGCAATATATGTGTCCTGATAGTGTTTATAGCAGCGTGGGACACATATACGACTGTCAACAGCTCAACACATGTGTTTTGGTGTTTCGTGACCCTTTAAGAAACTTCTCAAGACTCACCTTTTTACCGTTGGTTTTAACTTAGATTGATTATTCTTGTTAATTTAATCATCCAATTGTACTAAATCGTTCATATTTTAATATTTTATAGTTTTTTTTTTTTTTTTTTACTGTTTTTATTGTTCTGCTTTGTTACTGCCCTGCCTTGTATGCCTTGAAGTGCTTTGTGTCTGAGAAAAGCGCACTATAAATAAAATTTATGATTATTATGAGAAGATGACGGATGTTAACTGATGACCGAAATGAGGGCGACACAGTGGCGCAGTAGGTAGTGCTGTCGCCTGACAGCAAGAACGTCGCTGTGTTGCAGGTTCGAACCTCGGCTGGGCTGGGTTAGTTGGTGTTTCTGTGTGGAGTTTGCATGTTCTCCCTGCATCCGTGTGGGTTTCCTCCTGGTGCTCCGGTTTCCCCCACAGTCCAAAGACATATGCGGTACACGTGAATTGGGTAAGCTAAATTGTCCGTAGTGTATGAGTGTGTGGATGTTTCCCAGAGATGGGTTGGGGAGGCCATTGTGCTGGATAAGTTGGCGGTTCATTCCGCTGTGACGACCCCAGATTAATAAAGGGACTAAGCCGACAAGAAAATGAATGAATGAATGACCGAAATGGCCAAAAACACCCAGCAGGCACGAGATGTCAACATGACACCAGATTGCAATTGTACTGTACTGCAGTTGCATTTTGTTTGGAAATAAAAATCAAGTTGACATTAGAACCCAATGTCAGGCTGATATCAACATCTAATGATGTAACAGCTTGACGTTGTATGAACGTTACCACTATGACATCTATCAAATGTTGGATTTTGGTTGCCATACCTGCCGAATAAATGTCAGTATTTAACGTCAATATGATGTTGGTTTAAGATGATGGCTCAACATTGGATTTTGGTCATTTTCTAGCACAACCTAAAATCAACCAAACTTCTACTGTTATTACTGCCGCCTATATTCCTCCCGATGCTGATGCCAAGCTTGCTATGAATGAACTTCATGCAGCCATCAGCAAACAACAGACTGCTCACCCGGAGGCTGCTTTTATTGTTGCGGGGGATTTTAATCACTCAAACTTAAAGACAGTGCTCCCCAAATTCCATCCAAACATTTTCTGTCACACACGGGAAACAAGACTTTGGACCATGTATACACAAACATGGCTGAAGCCTACGCTGTGACCCCCCTCCCCCACCTGGGTCAATCAGATCACCTTTCTTTGTTCCTCACCCCCAAATACTCACCCCTCATCAACCGTGTGAAGCCATCAGTAAAGACCATCAAAGCGTGGCCAGCGAGGGGTAGACTCCACACTCCAGGACAGGTTTCAACACACAGACTGGAGTATGTTTGCTTCCCAGGCGCATGTGGCTCTCACACAGACATTAACAGCTACACTTCCTCTGTTCTGGAATACATCAACACCACCATTGACAGTGTTACAACCCAGAAACAGATCACCACATACCCAAATCAAAAGCCATGGATGAACAAGGAGGTGCGCCTCCTGCTGAAGGCACGCAACACTGCCTTCAGATCAGGGGATGCACAGGCCTACAGCACTTCCAGGGCTAATCTGAAGAGGGGCATCAAAAAGGCCAAGCACTGCTACAAGCTAAAGCTAGAGGAGCACTTTTCCAACTCTGATCCTCGGCGCATGTGGCAGGGCATACAGGCCATCAGCAACTACAAACCCAGCCATTCCACACCCACAGCCACAAATGTCTCCTTCCTGAACGAGCTTAATGACTTTTATGCCCGCTTTGAAAGAGACAATAATGAACCCTACATCAGGATCACTTCCTCAACCGACCACTCACCCATTACACTCACCTCCTCAGAAGTCTACACTGCACTGAGTCGGATCAATGTGCGTAAGGCTGCTGGACCAGACGGTATTCCTGGGCGTGTCCTCAAAGCATGTGCAGAACAGCTCGCTGGGGTATTCACAGACATTTTCAACCTGTCCCTTAACCTAGCAGCTGTGCCAACATGCTTTAAAACCACCTCTATTGTGCCAGTGCCGAAACACTCCAGCCCAACATGCCTGAATGACTACCGCCCTGTAGCACTCACACCCATCATCATGAAGTGCTTCGAGCGGTTGGTCCTGGCACATCTGAAAGACTCTCTGCCATCCACACTAGACCCACATCAGTTTGCTTACTGTGGCAACAGGAGCACAGAAGATGCAGTCTTCATAGCACTGCACTCTGTACTCACACACCTAGACAATAAAAACACTTACGCACGAATGCTGTTTGTTGACTTCAGCTCAGCATTCAACACTGTCATACCCTCTAAGTTAATGATCAAACTTAGAGACCAGGATATAGACACGTCTCTCAGTAACTGGGTTATGGACTTTCTGACTAACAGACCTCAGAATGTTAGATCAGACCACATTTGCTCCACCACCGTCACACTCAACACTGGTGTACCACAGGGCTGTGTGCTGAGCCCCTTCCTCTACTCCCTTTTCACCATCGACTGTAGGCCTGTGAACAGATCCAACGCCATCATCAAATTTGCAGATGACACCACAGTGATTGGTCTAATCAGCAACAATGATGAGACTGCCTACAGGGAGGAGATACAGCATCTGGCCACGTGGTGCACCGACAATAATCTGCTCCTTAACACCGACATAACCAAGGAGCTCATTGTGGACTTTAGGAAGGGACGAACAGGCTCACATGATCCCATCCACATAAATGGGATGGCTGTCGAGCCTGTCTCATCCTTCAAGTTCCTGGGGACCCACATCTCCAAGGACCTTTCCTGGACCACCAACATCTCCAGCCTGGTCAAGAAGGCTCACCAGCGCCTATTTTTCTTAAGGCAACTTAAGAAGAACCAGCTGTCATCAGCTGTCTTGGTGAACTTCTACCGCTGCACAATAGAAAGCATCCTGACGAACTGCGTCACAGTGTGGTATGGAAGCTGCTCTGTTGCGGAGCGTAAGGCACTGCAGCGGGTGGTGAAAACTGCTCAACACATCACAGGGACCACACTGCCAGCCATAGAGGACATCCAGAGGAAACACTGTCTGCGCCGAGCACGCAGTATTCTTAAAGATTCCTCTCACCCTGCTCACAGACTGTTTTCTCTCCTGCCTTCTGGCAGGTGCTTCAGGCTCCCCCGGACAATAACCAGCAGACTAAAGAACAGCTTCTTCCCCAGAGCTGTCTCCCTTTTGAACTCTGCCCGCCACTGACTTTTTGCCCCCCTAATACACCCCCCACTCTCCTCATAACTCAGACTCCTCATAATCACTGCACTACTTAAAATTTGCACACTTAAAAATTGCACATATTCATTGCACTGATTCACTTATTTGAACTGTAGATACCCACTGCACATGTACATTTCAAATCAAATCAAATCAAATCACTTTTATTGTCACATCATCAGCAGCACGTGTGCTATGATGAGTGAAAAGCTTAGGTGCTGGCTCCAGACAGTGCAAAATACAGACAGTGCAAATACAACAACAGTGCAAAATAC
>CAIGQZ010034990.1:4926180-4938175 GCA_903798205.1 Danio tinwini | reverse complement strand
ACAGTGCAAAATACAGACAGTGCAAATACAACAACAGTGCAAAATACAGACAGTGCAAATACAACGATAGTGCAAAATACAACAACATACTCACAAAAAAAAGAAGAAAAAGAAAAAAAATGTACATACCCACTGTACATATACATTCGTAATTATGTTTATCTATCTGCACACTTCTGATAATTAATAGCAACCTGTACATTCATCCATCTATTGTAAATCTGTTCATAGCTAACACAACCTGTATATAATGTTGATAGTACATCCATTTGTAAATATCACCATAGTTTTTCTATAACTGCACTTTATAACTTATACCTGTATCCTGCACTTGCTGCTATTGCACTCCTGGTTAGACCTAAACTGCATTTCGTTTCCTTGTACTTGTACATGTGTGATGACAATAAAGTTGAATCTAATCTAATCTAATCTTATGACATTGTGTGCCTGCTGGGCAATAACTACAGTAAATGCACTACAGAATGTTACGTTTACACACATCCACAAATTAAATGTAAATGCATAATTTTTTATAGCATAATACTCACTACTCACTACTCTTGAGTACTTTTAAAAGGCCAACTTTTACTCGTACTTTAAGTAATAATCACAGCAGACACTTTTACTCTACTTGCACTACATTTTTAGGCAAGTAATGGTACTTTTACTTGAGTATGATTTTTCAGTACTATTTACACCACTTATTAAAACTCACTTAATTTTGACATTCATTCATTTTCTTTTCGACTTAGTCTCTTTATTAATCTGTCGCCACAGCGGAATGAACCACCAATTTATCCAGCATATGTTTTGCTCAGCGGATGCCCTTCCAGCTGCAACCCATCACTGGGAAACATGCAATCACACACATACACAAAGGGCAATTTAGCTTACCCAATTCACCTATGGCGCATGTGTTTGGACTGTGGGGGAAATCGGAGCACCCAGAGGAAACCCACACCAACAAGGGAACAACCCGCAAACTTTACACTGAAATGCCAACTGACCCAGCTGGGCCTCGATCCAGCAACCTTCTTGCTGTGAGGCGATCGTGCTACCCACTTTGCCACCGTGTCACCTTAATTTTGACATTATTTCTTAACGCAAGGCAATATTTTTGCTTGTCAAGTAGATGCTTTTTGATTTAATTTTCGGGTGAACTATTCCTTTAATATCTTTTTGAAATGTATCCATATTCACCCCAGAAAAAAATGTGTTACACTATTAAAACTCATCCAGGAAAAACCACACATGCATAAAGGACACATAACCAGAGCAAATCCTCCTTCACAGCCCTCTACATCCATGCTGTCCTGCTTACATAAATCATTTCCTCATATATATTTGCTAATTAGCACAGCCTCGTCAAGCCAATGAAGGACAGAATGTGTTTCTGACCTCAAGGCCCAGACTGACAGCGTGTTCATTTACATCACAGGCGCAAAACTCGATAAAACGTTTCAATCGGGACACACGTTAATGCTGACCAGCTGACCTGAGCACGAACAAATGCTCTTCCGTAATGCTTTTCATAAATCCCTGTGAGCATAGTTGACCTTTTACGCAGGAAGTGCATTATAAGAGCGACAGATCCATATGCGTCGCTGCTACGGATTATAAAAGACTCTTATCTATTTAAAGAGGAGCTCGGGAGTGTGTTTTTTTCTCAGAGGGACGTCCGGTGGCTTTCTCATCTGCTGGATTTTGCAGACACGAGATTATTGGTCTTGGTTAACATTTCAGACTGGATAACCTCGGCTTCACCTTATAGAGACACAGCAGACTGAGCTCCAATTAAATCACACGCTAGCAGATGCATACACTGTAGTTTAATGCAGTACCATCCAGAGTTCAGGGGGAAAAATATGTATTGAACACGTCATGTTTTTTCCCTGGGAATAATATTTCTAAAGGTGTTGACGTGGAATTTAAGCAGATTTTGGTGAAAATACAAACGTATTAAGAATGGAATGACAGATGGAGAAAGTGCTACTGAAATATATTTAATACTTTAAATAAAAGTGGTGCTTAGTTTTTGGTGCTGGCAGCTTAAAGACGCCTCTCATATGGAGAATGAAGTCACATGCATTGCTCAGGTGTGAGTTTTTTCACAGTCTTCAACAGAGTGTCAAAATCTTGATGGTTCTGTGGGTCTCGTCTATCAAATCTGAGCTTTATTTTGTATTCTCTATTGCATTTCAGTTAGGTGATTGGCTGGGCCATTCTACAGCTTGATTTTCTTTCTCTGAAAGCATTTAAGAGTTTTCTTGGCTGTGTTTTGGATTATTGTCTTGCTGAAATGTCCACCCTGGTTTCATCTTCATCCTCCTGCTAATGAAAATGTTGGATTGAAGCAGTGAATATTAATTTACAATGACGAAGAGCAGAGGGTTGCTGAAGAACTGCTGAGAGATTTCAGCTGCTGTCTGGGCTTTCACTGCTGAACTATACCTCCTTTTCTTCATGTGTTCAATACTTTTTCCCTGCGTCATTTCATTTTATTACACAGAACTTCATTTATAAACTAATTGTATGTAAGGGCGCACTCACACTATGCTATCTGAACCATGTCCTGGAATGTTTCCCGGTTGGTTTGACAAGTGTGAGTGCTCTGAATCAAGCTCAGGCTCAGTTGGCCGGCCCTGGCCCGGTTGGAAGAAGTGTGTCAGAGCGCAGTTCAGTTGGGCTTTGGAACGGTTTGCTTGTAGTGTAAGTGCAAAACGTGGCTGATCCCGAAACTGAAGACAGGACGTGACTTTTAATCAATCAATCAAACCTTTATTTGTCACATATACCTCCATGTATTCACATACACTGACGTATAGTGAAATTGGACCCCCCCACCGACCATACACAAACATCTCATTTCAGGGGAAGACAGGTCAACGGGAGGTAGCATTTAGAAAAAGGAAGTAAGATACAATTCAGGAAAGAGGAAAAAAAACTCCCTCTCACCTTGCTCTTGAGTTAGAGCAGTGTGAGATCAGGGAGATAAAAAAAGCCCCAGCAGTCAAGCACATAAAACACATAGACATGACATACATCGCACCAGGGGATGGGAAAGGGGGTGTGGATATAGTCCGGCAAGGGCAGGCAGCCGTCGATTCCTGCAGCCATGGAGGCGCTGGTCACAGACCCGCCTACCCCCTCCAGTGGATGAAAGCACACAAAGGCTTTTAAGGGACTGTGTCATATGGATTTATTAATCATTCTTTTCAATGAAGGCAAACTGTAATAGTTTACTAAAGACACAAATCCCTCGCTGCACGACAGCTGCCACCTTCAGCAAACCTCGTAATACCTGCAGCACGACAGCTTTTATGATCATTTAGCAGCGTCAAAAGTGGTGGATCTGTTCGGCAAAAGATTTGACTGTGTGTCACTGCATGTCAAACAGCTAAAATTAATACAAAACGATATAACTAAAGCAACGTCCACTGTGCCGAGCGAGAACACTTCTCTTCCTGTTAAACTGAACAGTCGCATCATCGATGATGTAAGCATGCTCAGGTTTGGTAGGTAAAAAATGCAATGTGAGTGCAGGCCGAAGGGAACGGGGACAATCGGGCTTCGGCACGGTTCAAGGCAACTATAATGTGCATACGCCCTAATAATATATGGATTTCTTTGGTTGTTACCAACATCGGGTGAACATTTCAAGTCAACAGCACCTTTAGAAATATGTTTTCTGAGAAAAATGGTGATGTTCAATACTTATTTCCCCCGCTCTCTATGTGCTGATAATAGTGCTGTACCATCAATATAATGTGGTGCCACTACTTCTTACACTGTCAAAAAAAACTTTATAATAAATATACAGAAATATACAAATATAAAAGCCAGAAACTAAGCCTTTTTTTTTGGCACTTTAGGTGATTGGCTGGGCCATTCTACAGCTTGATTTTCTTTCTCTGAAAGCATTTGAGTGTTTCCTTGGCTGTGTTTTGGATTATTGTCTTGTTGAAATGTCCACCCTGGTTTCATCTTCATCCTCCTGCTAATGAAGATGTTGGACTGAAGCAGTGAATATTAATTTACACTGAGGAAGGGAAGAGGGTTGCTGAGGAACTACTGAGAGATTTCAGCTGCTGTCTGGGCTTTCACTGCTGAACTATACCTCCTTTTCTTCATGTGTTCAATACTTTTTCTCTGCGTCATTTCATTTTATTACACAGAACTTCATTTATAAACTAATTGTATGTAAGGGCGCACTCACACTATGCTATCTGAACCATGTCCAGGAATGTTTCCCGGTTGGTTTGACAAGTGTGAGTGCTCTGAATCAAGCTCAGGTGCGGCTCAGTTGGCCGGCCCTGGCCCGGTTGGAAGAAGTGTGTCAGAGCGCAGTTCAGTTGGGCTTTGGCACGGTACGCTTGTAGTTTTGACACTGTCAAAAAAAAAACTTTATAATAAATATACAGAAATATACAAATATGAAAGCCAGAAACTAAGCCTTTTTGGCACTGTAACTGATGATCAACAGTAAAAACAACAAATTTGACCTCTTCCCAACAGGGAAACCCAGCAACAATCTAGAATGCATGATTACTGTATATGCTGTCATGGCTTTGCAATCAAAAACTCAACTCAACTTAATCTATTTAACCAACCACAATGGGTACCAAAGTGTTGTACATAAAATCACATCAAGCATGCAGACATAAAAAAGCCAAAATACAAACACTCACACAATTAAAAGCTAAAGAAAATAAGGTCACACTTTATTTTGATGGTCCGTTTGTTGAATTTGAGTTACATTGCATTTACATGCCAACTAATTCTCATTCGATTATAAGTAGACTGTTAGGGTTGGGGTTAGTGTAAGTTGACATGTACTTGCAAAGTTTCTTAGTCAGTTAAATGTCTGTTGAAGGAGCAGTATCAGCAGATATTAAGCTGACAGTCTACTCAAATGGACCATCAAAATAAAGTGTTACTGAAAATAAGTGTGTTTTCAGTGACCTCTGAAAATGACTCCAAAGTTAGAAATGTTCTTAAGGAGAGTGGAAGATTATTTCAAAGTCTTGGAGCTGCTGCTGTAAAAGCTCTATCACTTCAACATTTCAAGCATGATCATGGAACTGTCAAATAGAGTCGATCCTTACAGCAAATAAATCTTACGGGGTAGTATATATTAATTAGCTCAGAAATATATTCATGTTTATTTATATAGCGCTTTTTACAATGTAGATTGTCAAAGCAGCTTAACATACTTCCAGATTTCAGAGTTTTCAGTTTAGTTCAGTGTTGTTTAAATTTCACTGCTGAAAGTTTCAAACACTAAAGAGCTAAATCACTGAAGCGCAGCTCCACAAGTCCCGATCTGAGCAAGCCAGTGGTGAGGAAAAAAACTTTACCAATTGACGAAGTGAAGGGGAAAAAAAACCTCAAGAGAAACCAGGCTCTGTTGGGCATGACCATTATTCTTCTGGCCAGTTTCCTATGCTCAGGGGCCAGGCCATGGAGAGACGTTAAAACATAAAGCAGTACTTTGTACTGAATTCTAAACTGGATTGGTAACCAGTTTAGGGAAACCAGTACAGGTGTGATGTGCTCATCCTTTTTGTTCCTGTTAAAAGGCTGGCAGCTGAGTTATGGACCATCTGCAGACAAAAATGTCATTATAATTGAAGTCAATGGGGCAAAAAACAGCCCCTAACATATTGAAAGTGTAGTCAATTTATCCAGAATGTATTGAGTTTTTGTCTCTCCTAAAATTCATTAATTCATCTCATATCCGGCATATGTTTTATGCAGCGGATGCCCTTCAAGCTGCAACCCATCACTGGAAAACATCCATACACATTCATTCGCACACATACACCACGGACAACTTTTAGCTTACCCAATTCACCTATACAACATGTTTTTTTGACTTGTGGGGGAAACCGGAGCACCTAGAGGAAACTCATGCAAATATGGGGAACAGGGGCACCCCCAAGGGGTGTTTAATATCTGGCCACCCCAGTAGGATTTTGCTGTTGATATAATTAATTTAAGTGCAATTACGTAAGTTCACAATAATTAAATAAATAAATAAAATGCAGCCACTAAAATTAGCTGACTGCACCTCAGGGATGACATGTCCAACTGCAGCAGATAAGCTGACTTTACCACACCAATTTCAAGTTCATGTTACATTCTTTTTTTAATTCTATCATAATTTACGGGGTTATATCCAAACACACGTCTTGCTCTTATTTTTTTGTTTTTATTAAAACAAATATAAATATGCATATAATAAATCATACTGCTAATAATAATAACATTATACAAATGCGAATTGTAATGAATACACTGAAAAAAGACCCTTAAGGTAAAGGCATGGAGGCAGTGGTTTTTATATTTATGTAGAAAATAATCATTTTTGTAACATTTAAATATTTTTTCATATGTAATATTTGTGTATTGCTGTACATCCTGTGTGTATTAGGCAATGTGTAAGCGTTTGGACTCATAACTAATGGGTATAACTAAGACGAATAACTAACGTGCTCTGCGCTGGACTTTAAAGCAGCTTTTAGTTGGTCAATAGCACTGTCTATTTCAGTTCCTCAAAATAGCAACGCACCAACAATGCGCCTTAACACACCTCCTTTATAGACCAGCACACTCATGAGTTCACAAAGTAGCGCAAATAGATTTGCTATTTAAACAACCTGGTGCAAAACGTGAAAATTACAGTTGTGTGGGTCTGAAAATAGCAACAAATCGTGCCATACACATCTCCCTTATAGCAGCAAGTTCATGTTACATTCTTTTTTTATTCTACCATAATTTGTTTAGAATAGATTGATGACGAGAGATGAAACAGAACTTGTACACAAGATTGTACACTTTTTATTAAGAAATTCCTCATGTTGAAATGAAAAAGTTAGTTTTATTTGATTGAAAACCACAAATCCAAAAAAATAAACAAAATAAACACATTTTAAAATCAGCATTTCAGAATATAGTTTATTCAGCACCTCCATTTTTTCTGGTTGTCTCACAAGGGTCAAAAATCTCAATGATTTTGTGGATTTACACTAAGGCCCCGTTTACACTACCACGTTTTAGTTTTAAAACAGCATTTTAGAATGAAAACGATCCGCATCCACACTAGCGTTTCACCCAGCGTTTCTAAACAGCTCTCTGTCTACATTAAAACGGTGAAAACGCACATCACGTGACCACACACACACTCCCAGGCATGCGCTGCAGCGTGCTTTGAGCACATACCCATATGAGAGCTGTGCACGTCAGACTGTTCATCACAGATCTCCTGCTGGATCTAATCTCACTATATTTGTTAAACGTGATATTTAATTCATCTTGTTGTCTACATCTAACTACATATTCCCTGACTTTAGTCTTTTAAATCTATTACTAGTTCTCAGGTAACGTGTTTTGGCTGAGCGCAAAGATAAGTTAGGTTAATATCTTAATTAATGTAACCACGTACACTAATTACGTGGTTACATCACGTACATCTGACTGATTGTTTGCCTATATTGTCTCTATTGTATAAGCTTATTGTGTGTTATACTTTTATAATAGCCATTATTGATCATTAAAATGGATATTCAGCAAAAGAGAGTGTATGTTTTGTATTTTCAATGAAAATGAAAGGAGGCAGTAATGTTATAGGCTCCGTTTTGTTGTAAATATGCATGAAGATGACGCTCATATTATGCAGCTACACGACGCCTCAACATTTCTGCTGTCTGTTATGTTACTAATATCAAAATGAAAATAGGCAGTTCCTCACATCATGTTTTCATGTTATTGTTAAGATAGTGAAACAGCATAGCCAGGGTGATGTGTATGACATTATAAAGTACACACTCGGGAGTTTGTTTTCCATATCAAACTTGCGAAGTCTGAACTTACAAGGAGAGGATGAAGACTGAACTGTGTGTAGGGTATTTAATATTGAGGAAAAGCCCCAATCAGAGAGGCGAATTTCTGCAGCCTCGCCTCTATTTTCAGATGTCTCCATTTTCCACCATCCACACTGAGACAGAGCAGCAGCGTTTTAGAATGAAAACGGCCTCTCTAGCGTTTCCAAAACGCTCCGTTTTCGGGGCTCAAAAACTCAGGCGTAGTGTGGATGGATGGTGTAACCGTAGCAAAACTTATGCGTTTTAAAACTAAAATGTATTAGTGTAGACGAGACCTAAACCACACTGAATTGAGCTAAACGTAACTAAACTTAAACACTGAAAACTGATCTGACACTGTTTCAATTTACTATAATCTTCTATGTGAAGCTGCTTTGACACAATCTACATTGTAAAAGCGCTAGAGAAATAAAGGCGTTGAAGGAATTGAATGTATTTTGCAAAAAGGTACATCAATAGAAGAAGCTGTGTTAATATTGTGGCTCAAAAAGGAACATGGAGAAATTACATTATTAGGGTCTGTATAGTGAGTGTGTTTGTAATGCCTTTTGTTCAGTTTGTTCATTTGTCTGTTTCATTAATTGATACATTTTTAAACATGGAATATACAGTACGCTGTACAATAAAAGTATGTGCAAAAATAACTGACCTAAAAAGTGTTTTTAAACGAAATATTGGTTGTTTCTTGGTTTGCACAAATACTTGCTCAGTTATTGCAATATTTTAAGAGTAATTCATAAAATGAATCAAAACCACGTTATGCCATTTACCAGAAACAAAAATATAACATTACGCAGATTCATTATTTTTTGTGTGCCACCCCAAAATTTGGTGTGGCTTCATCTGGCCACCCCTAAGAAAATTTTCTGGGGGTGCCACTGACGGGGAAAACATGCAAACTCAACACAGAAATGCCAACTGACCCAGCCGAGGCTCGAACCAGCGACCTTCTTGCTGTGAGGTGATTGTGCTACCCACTGCGCCACCATGCTGCCCCCTTTTCCTAAAATATGTGTCAAAATAAGATCTGTCTAAAAGGGTAATTGTGGCGAGGGGGCGTGGCCGAGAGCCGTGGGAGCGAAACGAGGCCCGCCACAGATGAGATGCACCTGTGGCGCGCACCTGCCTTCAATCCCACGGAAGGAGCTCTGGACTATAGGAGGAGGAACGATGGCAGAGGACAGGGAGAGAGGACCGGGCCCGGACATGTTGTTTTACTTTTGCTTTCAGTTAGACGTCCCTTTTATTAATAAATATTTATTTAAAAATCCGTCGGTTCTCCGCCTCCTTCTTCCCGGTGGCCAGGTGGCCGGTAACTTCATTACAGTAATGATTCGCACTCATCAAGTATTTACTTCACGCTGTTTTTATTTTTACATTCTACGGGTGACTCAGAAAACACAAACGTTTCGAAATAAAATCTGTCAGTTGATAGTTAAAAATCATCCATTTATAAAATAAGATCTGTCAGCAAAAATCATCCCATTTGCTGACACACAGAAGCCAAAATTAAGACTCAAAATAAGCCCAGAGTGGATGAAAACATCCCCAACAGCACACGAGGGTTGAAACAGTGATTACCACCACATTGTTATTATTATTATTAGTAGCAGTCGTATTAGTATTATTATTATCATAAACAATACATATTCCACACTCATACAGGGAGTGTTTTTATTTGCAAGCCAGTTCTAGTAGAGAAATTAGCTGCTAAAGCAAGAATTGTTCACATAAAAATGTAGGAATAAAAAATAAAACACTACTTAGAGCAGAGAAATGAAGCAGCTTTGAGCAATGAGTGAATCCTCCTGTGCGCTGAACTCATGGTGTGTGTTTGTGTGTGTGTGTCTGTGTGTGTGTGTGTCTGTGTGTGTGTGTGTGTGTGTGTGTGTGTGTGTGTGTGTGTGTGTGTGTGTGTGTGTGTGTGTGTCTGTGTGTGTGTGTGTGTGTGTGTGTGTGTGTGTGTGCATGTGTTCATTCAGCTCTTCACCTCTGCCACTGTTTCCCTGTTTCTCATTCAGCCCGAGGACTCGGTAATTGGAAAGAGAAAATCAATAACAATTGAGGATAAGATATGTGCACACACACACACACTCAATACAGGCAGAACCCTAGACTGAAGCTCTTCTCACACTTCTGCTCCTCTGTTTTTTAAAAAACAGCTTGACTTTTTCTTCCTTGGGTGTAAATATGTGAGATTTTTCACATTTCAATGTGAGGTTAGAGGTTTTTTTTTTTCTTGCATCACAACCCACAAGTATTTTATTTGCCTTCAAGTCTTCAGGTCCAGCACACTGAAAGCTGGTCTATGAAGAATTATTATGGTGGCTTGAGGAAGCCAACATACTGTTATACTACATAAACTACTTCTTTTTCTTCTGAGACTAATTTCTATATGCATCTTCTCCTAGATCGTTCATACTACAACCACCAAACTCACTCCAAACCTTCAAACTGGTCTGACTAGGGTTGCTATATCTTTTCCAATTGATCCAACGTTTTCGAAAACTGACCTGGAAAATTTGGAAAAGTCCCATTGACTTAACGTTGGACCAGCGTTTTATGAGCTCATAACTTTGCGCCAGACTGTCATACAGACTTGGGGTCATTTAACTCAAACTACTAATCTGCCAATCACTTATGACCTTTCAACTTACTAGTCACGCTCTAGCAACTACTTACGACACCCTAGAAACTGTCCCAAAGACTTCCATTGTAAAAACTGCCGTTGACTTTACATTTGACACACTAGCAATATACCAATCCATACTAGAAACGAACTAGCAAATATGCTAGTTCATATTAAATTCATGTTAACATGCTAATTCATACTGGAAACATGCTAGTAACATGCAAATTCATGTTAACAACATGCACATTTATGCTAGAAACATGCAGGCACAATGCTAATTCATACTAGAACCATGCTAATTTATGTTAGCAACTGCCTAGCAACCACTCAGAATACCTTAGCAACCCCCTAGCAACACCTTAGCAACAACCTAGAAATGCCTTAGCAACCACTCAGAACACCCTTGCAACACCCTAGCCACACCCTAGAATACTATAGCAACTGCCTAGCAACACCTTAGTAACCACCTAGCAACGCCTTAGCAACCGCCTAGCAACCATTTAAAACACCCTAGCAAGACCTTAGTAACTACCTAGCAACACCATAGCAACCATCTAGCAATACTTTAGCAACCACCTAGCAACACCTTAGCAACCGCCTAGCAACACCTTATCAACCACCTAGCAACACCTTAGCAACCATCTAGCAATACCTTAGCAACCGCCTAGCAACACATTAGCAACAACCTAGCAACCATTTAGAACACCATAGCAATCGCCTAGCAACACCCTAGCAACCACCTAGCAACACTTTAGCAACTGCCTAGCAACCACTCAGAACACCCTAGCAACCGCCTAGCAACAGCTTAGCAATCACCTAGCAACACCTTAGCAGCCGCCTAGCAACACCCTACCAACACCTTAGCAACTGCCTAGCAACACCTTAGCAACTGCCTAGCAACCACCTAGCAACACCTTAGCAATGACCTAGAACACTTTAGCAACTGCCCAGTAACACCTAGGCAATGTCTTAGCAACCGCCTAGCAACCACTCAGAACAGCTTGGCAGTTGCCTAGCAACTCCTTAGCGAACACCTTAACAACCAGTCAAAACACCCTAGCAGCCACCTAGCAACCACTCAGAACACCATAGCAACCACCTAGCAAAACCTTAGCAAGCACTCAGAACACCATAGCAACGCCTTAGCAACCATTTAGAACCCCTTTTCAACCGCCTAGCAAGAAACATGCTAATCCCTACTAGAAAAATTGTAACTATCTGTAGTTATCTATCTATGTTGACTGTTATTTGAACATTTAAGCTACTTTAAACTTTTAGACTAGACTTTCTGAATCCACCATAAAGTTTGTCTACGAACTTTACTTTTCTAGTTGATTATTATTTATTTTATTTTGAATTAATTCTCAGTAGTGCTGTAAAATGATTAATCACAATCACATTCAAAATAAAAGGGTGCATTTGCATAATATAAATGTGTGTGTGTGTGTGTGTGTGTGTGTGTGTGTGTGTGTGTGTGTGT
>CAIGQZ010034990.1:4889779-4899779 GCA_903798205.1 Danio tinwini | reverse complement strand
TATTACTTTAATTGATTTATTGGTTGGTTGGTTGATTGATTCATTGATTGATTCATTTATTTATTGTGTCATGTTTAAGCTTTTTATTATTTCTTACATTTAATTTCTTTTTCATGATTTTCTATTTTCCTTTTTCTAAGATTTGTGCAGACACTGTTGTTTTTTTGTGGGGAAAGAAGGTTTATATATTTATATATTCACAGTATTATTTATAATTTAAAATTCACAATATATTCGTTAACTGTTTTATTCTCTTGGCAGCCAAAAATGTATTAATTCCAACATTATAAATCAGTACATAATATAACACAGGCCTTTATTTTTGGGTAAACCAATCAATTTAACATTTATTACAATTGATTAGAGTGCTAATGCATACATAACCTTTAAATTATTCATTCATTCATTCATTCATTCATTTTCCTTTGGCTTAGTCCCTGATTCATCAGTGGTCTCGACAGCAAATTAAAACCACCAGCTTATCCAGCATATGTTTTACAGAGCGGATGCACTTCCAGCCACAACCCTGTACTGAGAAACACCCGTACACTCTCACATTCATACACATACACTACGGTCATTTTAGCTCTTTCAATTCCGCTATAGCACATGTGTTTGGACTGTGGGGGAAACCGGAGCACCCGGAGGAAATCCACGCCATCACGGGGAGAACATGCAAACTTTACACTGAAATGCCAACTGACCCAGCCGTGACTCAAACCAACAACCTTCCTGCTGTAAGGCAACAGTACTAACCACTGAGCCACCGTGCCACCCACAACCTCTAATATAACAAACACATTTTTTATATGTTAAAACCTTTATTTTTATTTATTTATTTCTAATTGTACATGTGCATGTGTTTAGCACAGATTTATTTTTTCTGCTTCGGCCTGCCACTGAAATAGCTTATGACTGTTCATGTTCGTGACCCATTTATTTATTTATTTATTTGCTGGACTGCTAAAAAACTGCACAGGGGATCATTTCTGTTTCGTACCATAATAATAATAAAAAAAGCCATGCATCTTCTGGATATCTTTCAAGATATCCTCATTATCAGCATGCATCTTATCTTGCGTTGCATCACCAGCATGCAGTTTAGTTTCTAGACTGTTTGTTCTATCGAGAATTTTGGCAGTGCTTCAAAATCATTATTTCTTAGCCTTTTGTATTAGAGATTCATTCAGTTCCATGCATTCAGTGCTATCTCAGGGTGTCATATCTAAACATACAAAAGCCTTTTCCTCTGTGATCGGTCATAAACAAACACATAATGGAGCCATTCAATTATTGGCCTCGGTGAGACTCGCCAGTGTCAATAATGTTGATAAAACGCATTGAGAGTGTGTCTGTCGCTCACATCAGATTATAAATAAAGGAAGCACTTACTTGAAACCTATTTAAACCAAGCGGCAAGAAAATCATCTATTCAGGCTTGAAAACGGCTCTCTGTGTGGCAATTTGAGCAGTTTAATTTCCCTCAATTTAGGGGGAGTCGGGGGGGAAAGAGGCACAAATCATCCTCCGGGGGAAAAATTGCGTTTGTTTTATGTCGTCTTATTATCATACCGTCTCTGAGAACAATAAAAATATGATTTATTTAATATTTCCATAGTCAAGTTGACTTTAAGATCTGCGCAGTTCGTTCTGTTTAATTTATTTGTTTCAGTGTCAGCCAGAGATGAGGAAGAAAAGGTCATTTTTTAAAATACACATGTACAATGTTTATTTTACTAGCGCACGTTGTTAGTTTTAAAGGCGCTGGACGTCTTTGACTCTTCTAAAGCATTACAATGCCATCATATGTTTGCAGATATATATGAAACATGCTAAGTAAACATATTTGTTTATCTGAAAAACAATGCTGAAGTCAGATGTCCTCCTTTGAAACTGTGCATAACGTGTCGAAATGTCTGTCTTTTGACCTGTTTCCACTGAGTAGTATGGTGCAGTACAATTCGGTGCGCTTTTATGACCAGTTCCACTGTCAGAAGATACTAAAAAACTAACTGAACCGTATCACTTTTTGGGTACCCCTTCCATACCTACCACCAGGGGAGTAGCAGACATTTTAAATGGCAGCTGTATGAGATCCAAAAGCAGTGTTGCCAGATGTAGCTGACTGACTCCAGCCCAAAAACTGTCCAAAACCCGCCGAAATGCAAAAACACCCCAACAATCTAAATTTCTCAAGGTTGGATGGTGCCAATTTTCATGAAAAGTGGAAGTACGTTCATATAATTATTAATCACATGTTTCTAAATGGTCTGTCTCTAAAAGTGTGGGGTACATATTCCCTCCGTCCCCCCCCGGTTGCTATGCCCCTGCCTACCACAACAAAAGGGTACCAAAAGGCATAGCAAAATGCTCAGCTGAACGCTATTGGTTTACAGAGAAACGAAACTAGCTTAAAGCCAAGAAAATGAAAACAAAGGAAGCCCCATTTTTAAATACACAGCCGAGACATTACTTTGTAATACCACAGTATATACATATAATAACGAGCCATAGTCGACCCGAGCTTAAACAAACCTTGTCGTCGCCTTGATGAACAGCCACAAAGCCAAGGGGAAGAGTAGAATCCGCCGTGTTCTGAAAGCGTGAGTGGTTTCACTTTCTCCAGAGAGCTTGCCACACGTCTATATTTGAAATTACGAACTTCTTGATCTGATGATAATAACGTGCGCGTGATTATGGAAGTGCTTCTGACATCCGATCCTTTCAGAACGGACAAACGCCAGAGTGAAGCGTGAAAAACAAAGATGGAAATGACTCTTTCAGCAACCTAAAAGATAAACAATCGGCCATGTTTAACTATTATCATCGCCTTGTGGACTTTTACTGGGGACTGGGAATTACGGAATTACTCTCTAACAGAGGTTACATGTGCTGGTGAAGTTTATAGGACACAGATGAGAGGTTTGCACTGACTGTGGACTATATTTTGTGTTGTTTTTGAACCTAAATAAGGACTAAATGTATGCTGTGTGTAGTTTATCTGCCATTAGTAACATATCAGAGACTGTAACAGTCTGTATGTGTTCATATATGCTGCATTTATTTATTTATTTAATATAATCACTGATGTTACAGTAGGCTATTTCGCAATATCATTGATCTGCAGCTATAATCAAATCCTGTTCATAGTAAGGTTAGTAATGAACATTTATACACAAGTATTTATGTGTGTAAAGCATCTGTTTTGTGAGAAGTGCTTCTCATATGTCTCATATGATATGTGAACGCCTCGTGCAGCTTTACTTTGACCCTTTGGCAGTGGAGACACAAGCCTGATAAAGGTGACCTGTACCGTACAGTACCACTCAGTGTAAACAAGCCTTTTGTGTTGGTCTCTATAACCAGCTCACTGCCAGTTTAGATATTTAGGATAGTGTTTCCCAACCCTGTTCCTAAAGGCACACCAACAGTACACATTTGCTACCTCTACCTAATCAAACACACCTGAATCAACTCATCAGAATATTAGAAGAGACTCCAAAACCTAAAGTTCATGGGTCAGATAAGGAAGACATCCAACATGTGTACTGTTGGTGTGCCTCCAGGAACAGTGTTGGGAAACACTGATTTCGAAAATATGCTAAGTGAACATTCAGTAGTCAACATTTGAAGTGCATCATCACCTTTCTGCAAAGTTTCATCAAAAACTATTGAACAACACCCATTCTAGTCTTAGGACCATTTTGAAAACATGTTTGATTCACTTCAAATGTTGACCACTGTATTTTTTTATCTGAAAAACAATGCTAAAGTCAGCTATTCTCCTTTTTAAAATGTGCATTCAGTGTCAGAAAGTCTGTCTTTGTGTTGGTCTCTATAACCAGCCCACTGCCAGTTTAGATATTTAGGCCAGTTTTTTTCCAACCCTGTTCCCAAAAGCACACCAACAGTACTCATTTTCATCCTCTCCCTAATCAAACAAACACTTTAGATCTGAAAAACAATGCTAAAGCCAGTTATTCTTCTTTGAAATGCATGAGTTCTGTATTGGAAAGTCGTTTCTTGCGGACGTTTTTTGCAATTTCTGCTGAGAATTTTAATAAAAATCTGCGGAATTGTGCTGAATTATTTTGGGAGTGTCATAGCTAAAACCTTAATATGTGAAATTATAAAATAATATCTTTTAAACTTTTATTTAATGTTTAAAATGCAAATCCAATTAGATTCACTTTATTTGGTAAACAAAGCAAGTCTCTTATATAATATGTCTACTAAAAGACAGAAAATATGACTTTACAAACTGCATTGCACATAAATCAGATGAACATTTATATATTAGTCAATAATATTACTGTAATTAATTTATAAACTGAATAAATTTAGATTTACACACATTTACTTAAGTAAATAAACAGAATCAATGATGGGCTAAAAATCTGCGGGATTCTGCGCGCGCAGATTTCGTGTGGGCCTAATTTCATCACCTTTCATCAAGGTTGTCCTAAAACTATTGAACAACAGCCATTCTTGTCTTAGGATAAATTTTAAAAACCTTTTTGATTCACTTCGAATGTTGACGACTGTATTTATGTATCTAAAAAACAATGCTCAAGTCAGTTTGTCTCCTTTGAAAATGTGCATTCAGTGACAGAAAGTCTGTCTTTGTGTTGGTCTCTATAACCAGCCCACTGCCAGTTTAGATATTTAGGCCAGTGTTTTCCAACCCTGTTCCCAAAAGCACACCAACAGTACTCATTTTCAACCTCTCCCTAATCAAACAAACACTTTAGATCTGAAAAACAATGCTAAAGCCAGTTATTCTTCTTTGAAATGCATGAGTTCTGTATTGGAAAGTCGTTTCTTGCGGACGTTTTTTGCAATTTCTGCTGAGAATTTTAATAAAAATCTGCGGAATTGTGCTGAATTATTTTGGGAGTGTCATAGCTAAAACCTTAATATGTGAAAAAATATATATTTTTTTAACTTTTATTTAATGTTTAAAATGCAAATCCAATTAGATTCATTTTATTTGGTAAACAAAGCAAGTCTCTCATATAATATGTCTACTAAAAGACAGAAAATATGACTTTACAAACTGCATTGTACATAAATCAAATGAACATTTTCATATTAGTCAATAATATTACTGTACTTAGGCTAAAAATCTGCGGAAAATCTGCGGAATTCTGCAGGCGCAGATTCCGTGTGGGCCTAATTTCATCACCTTTCATCAAGGTTGTCCTAAAACTATTGAACAACAGCCATTCTTGTCTTTTAAAAACCTTTTTGATTCACTTCGAATGCTGACTACTGTGTTTGTTTATCTGAAAAACAATGCTAAAGTCAGTCAATAGGCCAAAACTAGACTAGTCATCAAGTAGACAAAAAAGAATGACTGCACATATAAAGTCTGTCTAATCTGTCTATTTGATGACTAGTCTAGTTTTAGGCTATTCTTACGTCGATTTTCCCTCCCTGACAGCCTAAGTTTGGCCTTGTTTTAGCCAAGCTGTCTACGTTTAGATGTCGATTAGACATCTATTAAACAAAATTGTTTGCTGGGAATAGAGCAGTACACTCCAAATGAAATGGACAGGTTTAATCAATATATATTGTTAACAATATTAAAAGTACATGCTGAGTGACGGATATTTGTCGGTCACAGTTCTAATTTTCACTGTCAATTGTGATGTTTGCTAGTTAAATTATTTTTTAATATCTGAGGTAAATTATCTGCTGATGCTTTCAGTATGGCTTTATTCTAGGTCAGGATTGAAATTAGTTTGTAATTTATTTGTTATATAATTGATATTATTATAATGTAAAATAAATAATACCTAGAGAAATAAGTCTGTAAAAGACCAGAAAATGTACTGGCTGTTTATTATAAGGTTTGTGTAATGTAATATACAACACCAAACCAGACGATATTTCACTATAAATATTTTTCTTAGAACAGAAATTTACCCATTATGCTTTGCGTGTACGTGCAAGGAGAATGCTAAGAACTTCCGGTCGGCAGCTGATGCGTGTATACAGTCACATTCGGACAGCTTTGAAACGATAGTTTTAATCTATTTTGATAGCTTTTACCGTCTTTGAACTAATATTGTTGTCGACTAGCACCACCTGCTGGACTAATTATTAAAAAAATTCGATCTAATGGGATGGAAAACAACTGCTGCGGGTCATTTACCCTTACCGTCAGACTGCATCTTTGTGCGGTTTAAATGGAGCCTCGTCATCACTAAAGTGAACAGTCTTTTTTCAAATATATAACCAACCTAAACAGATGTAATTCACCAAAATGTGTGACACACACACGTCCTGTCCCACTAACATACTGACTGAAAGACTGGCACAAAGTGAAAATAAAGAGGCATTTTGAAATGACAGAAAAACACATACCATGGTAAATACTACACAACACACACTAACTAAATGAAACTGAAACGGCTCCCGATTAAAATAAAACATGTAAATCAGCCAGAAGAGTATCAGTAACGCACTTTTATTGGTCGTTTATGGAAATTGCATGACTTACATACCTGTTAAGTTTCATGCCAGTAGATATATAATATATATAAACAGTGAAGTGTTGTGAGTGTATGTGTGTGTGTTTGAATTGAAGAGCCGCTGAGCTAACAGCACACACACACACACACACACACACACACACACACACACACACACACACACACACACACACACACACTGTATATCTGATGGCAGACACGTGCACCACTACACCACATATGACAGATTATAACGGCTTTAACACACACCTTTTAAAGTTGTGTGTCACAGAAACACTCCGTAATCCGCTCAAAACGCTATTGAAACCCATTTTCGGAGTACAAATTACCAGTTGTAAACGCTGTAAATGGAAGTTCTAAACATTCTACCGGAAGACGCTGGTCGCTGTGGCGCTCTCCATGCAGCAGCCAAGAAAAAGGTCTATAAACTATTAAAAAATGTTCATAAAAGTCACTTTTTTTAAGGAGGTTAAAAGTTGTTGAAAGAAAGATCAAGTCCCATAATAGGGAAAAATAAAAACATGAGTCACAAAATACAGAAAACTGCTAATTTACGAAGAGCTTTTACAATGCATGTGAGACAAAATTCAATTTACAAGTAAACGAATTTGAATAAAGCAGCATTTCTATCCCACGTCAACAAAATCAACCACTATCTAGGGAATTGGTACAAATTGAAATGTAAATGAAAGTTGTATCAGGGGTCGCAGAGGCTCTTTAATCAACTGCTTGAAATTAATTGAGTTTATGTACATGATTATGAGCATTGCTTTACAATACCACCCGCCAAATGCGGGTAGATTTCGGTTGTGGTGGGTTAGACAGCCACTCCCACTTGCCACTTTGGCTGTCTGAAACTCATTTTTAAATTGCAAGTGCTGGCTTGTCATCACTACAGATTAGACTGTTAGTTTATGACCGTTTGTCTTTATGTGTACAAATGTGATCTTAAAATCGAGAAGCAGCACGACTGACAAAAACAGCTTTTCGTGCAAGCAAAAGAAAGCAGGTGAATAACGAATGAGAGGATCACGGCTTTCCTCACTCACTGATGAGGGCTTTAATGTCGCGCGCACAGATGATTTGATGCGCGAGTGTTTAAAAGCTCCTGTGCCTGAGAATGCTGTGCTCCTCACTCGAAGCAGCTGTGCCTGGAAATGAAACCAGTGCTATGCTCGTGCACCCACAGTCCTTCAAGGGCTTGAGATTCTTCGTAAGCAGCAGCAGTTGTTGTTGCTTTCGCTTTAACCATTCTTTGAACAGATTAATAATTATTAATAAAATTATTAATTGGCCTGATATTAACCGTGTGCGCAGCATCATCCTTTCATTGTCGCGCACAGAATGTTTTGTACCCGCTTTCTTTTGCTTGCTGTTATTTTTGTTAATATAGTTTAATAATCATCCTTTCCAATAATATTGCTTTAATATGTTGTTGTATGCGTAGTTAACTGGTGATCTGGGATCTTAAGCTAGAACAGACCACTTTGCATAGTTTTAGATGCATGAGAATATATATATTTTTATTTGTCAGCTGTTTTGTTGAATAAAATGTGTATGTATACAGCAGTGTTTTGCTTGTTTTGACACATTATTTAAGATTTGTGGCAAGGAAATAATTAGTTTGGTGTGGTCTGAGAAAAACAAAGTAAATCCTTATTGTGTTGAGCCCTGAAAAGTCCTGTGAAAGAAAACTAATTGCAATGCAACACTTTTTTATGAAAGCATAACCCATTTGCTCATGCTCATTGAGTAAACTCATTTGGGTGAGCAGAGTGACCGGACGGGGTGTCTGGTCTGTCGGCGATGCAGGGGTGTTACGCCCCATTTACAGGGGGCGTCAGCTTCAAAGCTTTCTATTTACTTTGAATGGGTGACGTCAGGCATTGCTGAACTGCATTGTGGATCCATCGAGCCCCGCTTCAGTGGCGTTGATCGCAATTATTTATGTTATTTATGAAATTTCCGATTTATTCTATTTAATTAAAGTCTACCCCCACCCTAACCCTAAACCCAACCATCACAGAAGCATAAAAACAGTAGTTGTACTGAGTATTATTTATCTTATATATTAAATTACCCAATAAATTTTATTTTTTAACCCCTACCCCCACCCTAACCCTAAATCCAGCCGTCACAGTACTGTAAAAATATAAATTATTGTTATAAAGTCTCATAAAAAAATGCTGCTATATTATTGTGCATATTGCACTTCCGGCCTGCCACATATCCAATCTACACTTTACCCTGCAGAAGTTGGGACCAATGTTGAGACTTTCTCAACTCTTCAAGTGCCGACGGAAGCATCAGCCCATCAGATTGCTGTATGCAAATACACCAGCTCAGACAGTAGCCGATTGCTGACTAATTTCATTAGCTGACGCTGCTATGATGATCACGTCAGCCCCAACTACAGACACGCCCTCTGTCAAGTGTTGATGCTGAAGCCCCGTGTGAATGGGGTGTTACAGATTGTACCAATCACCTAAGGACCGGGGGAAGGGGTTGAAATTCCGGGAGTTTTCCGGGAGAAATGACAAACTGGTAGGTGGGTCTGAAATACGGGAGACTCCCGGGAAAAAAACAGGAGTGTTGGCAGGTATGACGTGACTTGAAGTCAAAGGTTTTAATTTATGAATTGATTTGGTGTGTTATTCAATGATTTATGCACATTTATCTTTACTCTTAGTAAATAGATTTAAAGGCAGAGAAATGAATCCCAGAAATGAATGTTTACTTATTATTTACTCTCATTTAAGTGGTTCCAAACCTTTATGAACACTAAAGAAGATATTTTGAAGAATGTTGAAAATCTGTAACCATTGACTTCCATCGTAGAAAAAACAAATACAAAAATTCTTAGCTCTGTTAAACATCATTTAGGAAATATTTGTAATAATAATTTTGAAGTCAATTGCATATATACTGTTATCACGATAATGATAATTTAGCGATATATCGTGCAGCCCATGTTTTGGCCACTGTATAGAAGACCCTGCCAAGAGAAAATGGCCACATGTATTATAAATGGCCACTAAAATAAACCAGTGATGCTTTTCCCCCAATCTCATTCCCCTCAAAACTTCATCCTTGATCATATTCGAAGGCAACTTTGTACCACTTACACACGGGTTAGTGAACGGGTCACTCCCAAGAGAACCAGCGGCTCAGTGGCTTCCACAGCACTGAGGATTCATAAATCAAACGCTGAGCTGCGTAATATCATAAAGTACCCGGAGAGCCTTCCAGGGCCGTGTGTGTGTGTGTGTGTAATAAACTTAAGAAGCCAGCAGCAACAAACTACTGCAGCGACTACAGACCGAAATGACCACAAAATACTAGCAAAACCACAACGTCTCAACTGGTTGATCGCATATCTGATGGGTCACAGAAAAAAAAAAGGAAATCATTATAAATGCATATGTTAAAATTCAACAAAGCATAACTGGCTGATCACATATCTGATGGGTCACAGAAAAAAATAAAACCTTATAAATGCATAT
>CAIGQZ010034990.1:4833172-4850971 GCA_903798205.1 Danio tinwini | reverse complement strand
TTTTAACAGCAGATGGTGCTCTAGACTAGTTTTAACAGCAGATGGTGCTCTAGACTAGTTTTAACAGCAGATGGCACTCTGGTTTTTAACAGCAGATGGTGCTCTAGACTAGTTTTAACAGCTGACGGCACTGTAGACTAGTTTTTAACAGCAGATGGGACTCTAGACTAGTTTTAACAGCAGATGGTGCTCTAGAGTAGTTTCTAACAGCAGACGGCACTCTAGGTTAGATTTTAACAGCAGACGGCGCTCTAGACTAGTTTTGGACAGCAGGTGATGCTCTAGGCTAGCTCTATATTTTAATACATTAAAACCCTTACTATCTATGGAGGATGCTCTCATATTTCATCTAAAATATCTTAATTTGTTCTAAAAGACAAATGAAGGTCTCGGGGTGAGTAATTAATGACAGAATTTAAATTTTTGTATGTACTAATTCTTTCATTTTGGTTTGTTATTCTTTTTAAAAAGGCATTCAACACTGCTTTAAGTTGTTGCAGGCAGAGTTTTCAGTGAAATATAATCAATATGTTCTGATTATTCTGCGCAATGTAGTATCATTAGTTTCATCACCTTCATTGCAGTATAATTGAGTTGATCCAGCAGCTGCTCACTCTTCTGTCCAAGTGCATGATCTCTGCAGCATCAAACTGTTGTTTCGGATCAGTTTCGTCATGAACCGAAGATGTAATTAAACTCATATCTATCTGTTGTTCTTCAGAAAGCATTATAGTGTTCGCTGTACTGCTGTCGAGAATCATTCATCACAACAACACTTTTCAAAACACTGACGCTTTTCTCCAATCAAAGTGTCTCAAGTGACATAAAAGATCAGCGCTTGATTCCTTTGAATGCCAATTGAGATTTAACATCGTTTCACCCCCAAAAATGTAGTTTCTTAACATTAGTTTTAACATTTTTATATATCTCACATGGCGTCACAGTGGCGCAGTAGGTAGCACGATCGCCTCAGCAAGAAGGTTGCTGGTTTGAACCTCAGCTGGGTCAGTTGGCATTTCTGCGTGGAGTTTGCATGTTCTCCCCGTGTTGGCGTGGGTTTCCTCCGGGTGCTCTGGTTTCCCCCACAAGTCCAAAGACATGCGCTATAGGTGAACTGGGTAAGCTAAATTGTCCATAGTGTATGAGTGTGTATGGATGTTTTCTAGTGTAGAATGGTATTTTGACCACAGCGGTTGGAACTGTAGTTCTGCCGAGCGACTAAAAAGTTATCAGCATGATGGTAAAAAACTGTACATTTCTAGTCAAACCATTCTTCTGCAATCTTATACCAAAAACGGAAATAAGGGCAGCATTAATAGCTTAAAATGTGGGAGAGCGTTTATATTATGTGATTGTATTGTATTACAATATGGAGCAATTAAATGTTGATGTTAAATCAAAAGTAATTCACAAATACTTGAAAATGAGATGATTTATTGATAATAATTCTCTATGGTTACAACTGAATTAATTACGAATAACTGTATAAAATGATAAAACATGACATGATAAAAACATATGATATAAATTGTACCCAGCTTAAATGTAAATGTAAAGTTACCTAAGAAAGAGAGAGACAGGGGGAGGGAGAGAGAAGCCAGAGAAGATAACCTCCAGAGAAAGAGAGGAGCAGAACAGGAGAGAAACAGACCAGGAAGAGAACAGACCAGGAAAAGAGCCAGAGCAAAGTTTACCAGCTATTTTGTATCTTCTTGACCATGTGACTAAAGCCCAAATGCTGAGACATTCAAACTGACCAATCAACATGTGACCACATCGTAAAACCCTCAAAGTCCACATACCAGGCTCTGATCTTGCAGTATCTGCCTTTGGAGTCAGCATGGACCTTCTTTGGTGAAAGACATGTTTTGCCATATAAACAAATGCATATGATAATTTAGACTCTTACACTAGTGATGGGTTTCAGCTGCAAGGGCATCAGCTGCGTAAAATATATGTTGGATAAGTTGGCGGTTCATTCCACTGTGGGGACCCCAGATAATAAAGGGACTAAGCCGAAAAGAAAATATATGAATGAATGAATGAATGTATCTCACACGTCTCTGCTCAACTAGTAGCAAAGTTATTATTTATATTATCAGCACAAACTCCCCCCCCACCCCCCAATAACATACACTTTAATGTTTCTCTTATATATTTTTATCAAGTTGTCTGTAGATTTGAATGAAAATATATGTTTGTAAAGGCTGTATTTTTTCCTACACTGAGCCTTACACCTAAATCAGAAAATGCTATGTAGGCTATGTCTACACTAGTCCGGATAAATTTGTAAATGGCATTTTCTCCTAAAAATGCTCTGTGTCCACACTATCATTTTCAATTCTTTCCTTCATCCACGCTAAAACGACTGAAACTCTTTTGTTCATGTACTGTGCTTATGCACAGACAGACGCTTTTACCTGCCTCAAATCTGCATGTCGTTTATTTACTTTCTGTCTCTTTGAAACGTCACATTGTCGATCAAAATGTCGAAGAAACAACAGCTCCCAGCTCTTAACATTCCATGTTCTTTGAAGAGAGGTAATATGGAGCATGTTCAAACTGACATTAATCTTTAAAGGTGCTGTATGTAAGTTTTTGATTCTTATAAAGCATAAAAAATACCATAATATGTGTGCAGATATTTAAGAAACATGCTAAGTGAACATTCTTGTTTATCTGAAAAACAATGCTGAAGTCAGATATTCTGCTTTGAAAATGTGAGATACGTGCCAAAACGGCTGTCTTTGTTTAGGTCATTTAATCTGCCCAATGGCAGTTTAGGCGATTATATTTTAGCACCCCGGGTTGCCTTGGTTGAAAACCGCATATTTGATTCATTCAGTCAGAAAGGCTTTTAAAGCATGCGTCTGTGAACGAAATGTGACCTCCGGTGGTCAGTAGCAGCCTTTGAAATGAGACAGAGGTTATTAATTAGCAAATAATATAAATATTATGAACGTAAACATTAGGTGAGCAGGTTACATTGTAACCGCGTGTCCTAACAACATGCTACGCGATGAGATTTGTTGTGATAAGCAGTTTGACTGTTTGCGCCAGACAAAACTTGACAGAAATTTAAATACAGCCATTCAGAAGCACTAAGTAGTGCACTTACTGCATTCCAAGCAAATTGTAAGGTTTATTATCTAATGAATACATATTAAACCTCTTTAACATTATTCAATGTAGATGCTAAATCATTGATATGTGTTGGCTCACACTGAGTCACAGTTATAAAGTTCAATTTCAAATGGTTTATTTTATTTTGAAGATCTGAGGTGAACTATCTGCTGCTGCTTTCAGTAGTATGACAATAAATACCATGTAAAATGGCATTCAAACTCCCATTATTAGCATTTACCCCCTGAATAAAGCACATGAGGTGTACCTGAGGTGATCATTGTCAGTTTCCTGTTGTTCAGCTGTGAGAAATAGAAGCCGTTTCTAAAATATACATTTCAGGTGTTAGTCAAGACCAAAAATATGAAAAACATTATTTTTATTGCGAGCAGTTGCTTTTATATAGAACACAACTCAAATCAGCCTTAAATCAGCCTTTAGGCTTAAAAGTCAGGCACACTTCTGTTTATGTCGTCAATCTGGCAACCTGCGCTTGTGTGTGTTTTGAACCAGGCGTGCAATACATACTGCACCTTCAGTGATGTAAAGTAACTAATTACAAATACTCAAATTACTGTATTTGAGTAGTTTTTCTCAGGAATTGTAATTTACTAAGTAGTTTTAAAAATGTGTACTTGTACTTTCCCTTGAGTACATTTTTAGTGCTGTATTGGTACTTTTACTTCTTCAACCTGCAGTCACTACTTTATTTTTCTTGTCTATGGGGATTAGAAAAATCAGTTCTGAGATTCCCGTCCAATCAAATCACACATAGAAGGTAAATCGCATCATAATGAACTACCTCAAGACGTGTGACCTTTATAATTGCAGCAAACTGTTTGGAAGTATTAAATGTTTCCATGAAGATGTTTATCTTTACGCGCATTGACCCAGAGACTGTTTAGATGCATGTCACTGATGAGAAGATGACGAATGTTTACTGTATGATGACCGAAATGGCCTTAAACACCCAGCAAGCACAGGATGTCAACATGACATCTGACTGACATTGAACTCTAACGTCATGGGGACTTTGCATTTTGTTTGGAAATGAAAATCGTCAGACCAAGGTAAGGCCAATGTCCAATGTACAACCTAAAACCAACCAATAATCAATGTATAATGATGTTACAGCTTGATGTTGTGTGAACGTTACCCCTATGACATTTATGAGATGTTGGATTTTGGTTGCCGTACCTGATGAATAACTGTCAGTACTTGACGTCATATATGACGTTGGTTTAAGATGTTGGCTCGACATTGGATTTTGGTCACTTTCTAACAACCTAAAATCAACCAAATATCAATGTCTTTTGACGTCATTATAGGACATCAAAATAACGTTGTCCTTAGCTGCTGGCTTGACGTTTAATTTTGGTCACCTGACATTACAACCTAAATCTAACCTAATATTTAATATCTAACCTCATGATGTTGTGTGCCTTCTGGGCAATAACTAAATGCACTTCAGAATTTAACGTTTACACACACATGCACAAATTAAAAGTAAATGCATCAGCTTTTCACGACTTAATACTCACTACTGTTGAGTACTTTTGAAAGGTCTACTTTTTACTCATACTTTGAGTAATATTTACAACAGACACTTTTACTCTACTTGCACTACATTTTTAGGCAAGTAATAGTACTTTTACTTGAGTATGATTTTTCAGTACTCTTTCCACCACTGTGCACCTTTAATAAAGCTACACTTTTTTTCCACGATAGTTCTACCCCCTCCCCACCCTGCTGTTCACTATGATGTAGGGGGCTCTCAAAAAAAGTATGTCATAGGGCCCGAATTGGAAAGTGGTGTCCTTGCTTCTCAGTGTGGACCGAAGGCTAAAATGGAGAGGAAAATATGTTTTTAAACGAAAATTTCGACTAAAAATATTGACTTTAAAGTTAAAACTACAACTTTTTTACAGCCAAACAAAAACAAAAAACACAAATTTCTAATATTCTTGATAATTTTGGCTTCACTTTCGTATAACATATAATATTTGTATGTTTTTTTCAGAAGGTTTTTTAAAAAGGGATATGTTCCAATCGAGGCTGATTATTACCACGTTTTCAGATCTTATCACATTCTCACCCTGTTATTTACTTGTTTACTTTATTTTTTAGCTTCTGTTTTTGTCTTACCCATTTTCTGTAATGTTCTTCACTGAAGTCGAACGCCATTGTCGTGGTCAACTCCTCTCTGCATCTCTAGTCTGTCGACGTACATGATGAGCAAACTAGACAAACTGGTAACAGCAGGAATACCATCCACATGTAGGTAAGCAGTCAGCTGGTAGCGTGAAAAGGAACAGCGTCATACCGCCCTGCAGCAATCGCCTTAAAGATGTAATGCAGCCATACTTACTTCTGAGTACATAATTAGCGATCTCCAGAAATGTAAATAGGGCTACATTTTCAGAATGAGCCTATGTTGATTTGTTCATATGTTAATTGTCTGACAACAGTCCTTCTGAGCATCCACCACTTTTTATGACTGATCAAACCCCAGAGCTCTAGTCAAACTATAGTGATGGTGACACTGGCCTAACAAACACACTAATTGGATTTGTTTGCAGACGGTTTCATCAGTCTGACCAGGATCAAGTCCTGCCATCAGATGTGTGAGTGCTGTATCCCATTAGATCCCTCTATGATGACTGATTGAACGTGTGAGACAGGAGCTGCTGTAATCTTCATTTATTTCCATTGAGGATTGATGGTGTCATCAGGAGCTTCCTCCTCTGCGTTTCAAATCTTCCTCTTATCAATCACTCTGCGTCTCATTCTCATTCTTCGCGTTTTTCATTCGAGCACAAAAACACTCACACACATTTGCACAAACACGCACACACAATCCCTAATAATAGCAGCATTAATAATGTATATCCTTACCATCAGTAGTTGATGACAAAATTATTCACCCTCCTGTGAATTTTTTATTCTTTTTCAAATGTTTCCCAAGTAATCTTTAACAGAGACATTTTTTCATAGTATATTCAATAATATGTATATTATAGGTGGGCATAGATTATCTTTTTTTTAATCTAGATTAATCTCACTGCAATCTTGGAATTAATCTAGATTAAAATGGCTCATTAGAATTCTGCTGAAGGCATTCAGAATATGTGTGCTGCCCAAATAATGACTAAAAGTAAGTCTTCGAGAATGGGTTTCTCAAGCCAGGTGGCGCATTAGACCAGGGGCTCATCTCCTGTTTACAAACTGCATCACAAACTGCTTGAGAAACTGTTCTACTATGATAATTGGTGATGAAAATAAATGATGTTCAATAAGATGTACTTGTGTTTACTCACTGTTTATTCAGTTCAACATCAATGTTGAGCTGTAGGCCTACATCTGCTCCAAACAGCCATTTTTGATGACCTTAATCTGACTAAAATCATCACTGAACTAAACAGAAATGGAATTAAGACGTGAAGATACGTGAAGATGCAGATATTAGTGGCATTATTGAAGTAAACACCGCAATCAAACTATTACCGTCATGTAGGACTTTTCGTCATATTTTCCGACAAGATCCACACACGCGGCTGTCAGTAAAGGACCGCACTCACACACACACACATCGCAAAATGTGGAAGTTTTTTTCTTTCCATTCGGCGTGCGTTATTAAATTCAATAACACTCTCACCAGTTCTTACTCCTTATTTGCATCTAATACCCTAGTTTGTCAAGGGGGCATGAATGAAATGTTCATGAGTCAATGTAAAATGTTAAAGTCACCTAAAATTACAGAAAACTCTTACATGAAAGCACTTCATGTAAACACCTTCATTATATTATTGTCTATTAAGGCAAATAACTAGACTACAGATGTCCATTTAAGAGTAGTCAGTAGTGTCTTCAAAGTAAGTAAAAGATCCAGAAGGGCATCCTGCTGATTTAATTCAGAAAGGCATACATCCGCATTTAGTATAGATTTAAAAAGTTCAATATTATTATCCTCCTTAAAAATTTTCCCCCAATTGGCTACAAAATTTCTAAGGACTTGCCTAGTTAACCTAATTAAACTAGTTAAGCCTTTAAATTTTAAGACTGAAATTTTACATTTTAACACAGGAACTAGCCGAATTCTATAACTACTAGAAATACGGTCCGTTTATAATTTGGTCATTGGATTTTCAATTTAGAAATAGATATTGAAAAATGAAAAACAAGCTGTTTTCGTTTTAAAATCCTAAAACGAAAATTGAAATATGAGGCGTTTTTCTTTTCGTGGTGAAAAATGGATAAGCAAAATTTTAAAATGATTTGATTTTCTTTCTTTTTTTTTTATTCCCCAGAAAACAAAAACAAATAAAGGCTTGTTTTTTATATTCCGAAACCAGCCAACTCATTCACGGTGACACAATGCTGCCTCACACAGGCTAGTATGCTACAATAGGCTATTCATTTTTTACACTCAATTATGTCATAAAAAGGTATTTTCTTGTAATAACGGGATTTCATTAAGACATATTTTCCTCATCAAGATAACATATGTATATCAAGATAACATCTAGTATATTGTTGTTCGGTTATACTCTAGGCTATATAGGCTAATATTTATTTTTAATATTCTACTTTAATATTATATTCTAATATTTTAAATAAGCAATTTTTAAAAGGAGGCATGGCACCACACCCCACCCCTAAACCCAACTGTCATTGGGAGATTAGCCATACTAAAGTAGTCATACTAAATTAAACAAATGAGATTGTACAAATTTATACAAATTAGCCCCTAAATCAAAAGTTACGAATTAGTGTGAGATACCGTTGTATATAACCATGTGTTTGGCACCATCTACTGGTGTTTTTCTGAACAGCCGCTGGTGAGATTCAACTTAATGGTGAGGAATAGGCTGTCTTTTATAGCTTGCGACACCATCTACCACTTTCACTGAGTACATTTACATGGACACCAATACTCCGCTTTGATTAAGGTAGTACTCTGATTAAGAGTCTACCATGTAAGCAGCAATTTTTGATTACCTTAAAGGACCACCTGAGTCCCGAAATGCAGAGGTTTTTCTTTCTGTTCGCCATGCGGTATCAAATTCCATTAAAACAGCACTCTTCCAGCAGTCCTTTGTATTATCATCTAATAATTGTCACGAGGCATGAACAATATGTTGCTGAATGAAAGTGAACTGTTTAACTTAACCCAAGTTGATTGAGAGGAACCCAGCATGTTTTTTTACAATGTACTCCATACTATTTAAAAAAAACTCCATGTCCACCAAATGGTAAAAACATGCCTTTGATAACCTGTATCAATCTGCGAGCAGTGCAGAGTTTGTGTGCACATTATTCAGAGCAGGTCACAGCTGATTTTCCTTGAGCTGATTCCCGATTCCTGAAGTGTGTCGGCAGATTTCCTGCTTGAGTCGTCGAGCTCTGTCTCTGCACGATTAAATGGAGAATATGAATCAGCAGCTCTCATCTGAAGAACATGATGAAAACACTTGAGTCATGTTGATTTCAGCATATCCAACTTCACCTTGAGACACAAACTCTTCTAATAACCTTCGGTTTTATTAGTACCGTTTAATAGGGAAAGCATCACAGCTACACTAAAAAAATTAAACAATTTTTAAGGTAAGTGGTTGCTAATGATTTACATGGGCTGCATTTAAACCAACAATTTAAGAGCCCCTATTATGGGTTTTTGCAAATGACCATGCAGTGCAGTGTGTAACAGCTCTGAGTGAATAAAAACATCCAGCTGAGGTTTAAATCTGAAAGTGAACCTGTTTAAAACTATTGATTGTAATATATTAATCCAATGAATAAATAAATCCAGTTGGGTTCAGATCTTTTACCTGAACGAATCGACTTCGATACAGTGCATCACCAAATATGTAGTTCTAGATCCGGTAAAATGTAAATTCCCTTCAGACAGTAGCGGAGCGCAGGCGATCACAGGACTGATCATGACATGTAAATGATGATCACTGACAGACGTCGATTCGGCTGCGGGGAATAAAGGGTTAAAGTTTATTTTCACAACAATACCACAGTACAGCCAACCTAGTGCTGTGTATGTTCCTGTCATTTTTCCAACACAGGCTCATTCTGAAAACGTAGTCCCGTGGATGTTTCTGGAGACTGCAAATTATGTAGCCAGCCAATATTGCCTTTTTAAACGAACGCTGCGGGGCGGTATGATGCCGTTCCTTTTCGCGCTCACCAGCTGACTGCTGACCTCCATGTAGAGGGTTTTCCCACTGCAACCAGTTTGTCCCGGTAGCTCATCATGTTACAACGGCGGACTTGAGATGCAGAGAGGAGTTGACCACGACAATGACAACGATGACGGGGTTTGAGTCTCGGGAAGAGCGGTTCCAGAAATCAGGTAAGACAAAAACAGAATCCAAAAAATAAAATGAACAAGTAAATAACAGGGTGAGAATGCGGTAAAATCTGAAAATGTGGTAAAAATCAGACAAGAGCTTTTCTTTTTCTGGACGGCTTTTGTAAACCGTTGGTTGGGTTTAGGGAAGTAAGTGGGTGGGCGGGTCAATTGATAAAATTGGTTGGGTTTAGGGAAGGAGGAGGGTGGGTCAGTCAGTTGATTGGCCGGCCGGCCGGCCAGTCAGTCGTTCAGTCAGACAGTCAGACAGACAGTCAGTCGATAGCGGCCTCTGGTGGGTTACGCGAGAACAGCGGGCGCGAACGGCACTCGCGAGAGAAATTTGAGATATGAAAAAGTGCACACAGCGGCCTCTTGTGTATTTGCGAAAACAAAAAATGCACAAATACGTACCTCCCAGGATTTCACGGTCTCCAGAAATGTCCATGGGAATGTTTTCAGAATGAGCCTGGGTTGTATTTTTCTGATTTTTTTATTACAATAACCTACACTACAACGTGAGATTCACCATCTGTTGCAGCCTTGAGCCCAGTGAATGGGGAGTACATGAAAAAAAAAAGTATTCCTAATTGCTTAAATATTAATTGAGAAGCTCAACAAATTTCATCAATTCGTTTTTTTCTTTGTAATTTAATACGAAGATTAAATAATACAAAGTATAGCTTTAGAAATGTGCATGCATTATTAAAAAACTCAAGATACTGTTGAAGTCAGAATTATTAGCCAAATGATGTTCAGCAGAACAAAGAATTTTTTGACAGTATTTCCTATAATATTTTTAGAAAGTCTCATTTGTTTTATTTCGGCTAGAGTAAAAACTGTTTAAAAACGTCATTTTAAGGTCAATATTATTAACCCCCTTAAGCAATATTTGATTTTGATTGTCTACAGAAAAAGCCACTGTTATACAATGACTTGCCTAATTACCTTAACTTGCCTAATTAACCTAGTTAAGCCTTTAAATGTCACTTTAAGCTGAATACTAGAATCTTGAAAAATATCTAGTCAAATATTATGTGCTGTCATCATGGCAAAGATAAAAGAAATCAGTTAGTAGAAATGTGTTATTAAAACTAATACGCTTAGAAAAAAAAACTTTATACAGATTATTACAGTAAACTAATTAAACATAAATTAAGAAGAAATATATACGGGGGCTAATAATTCTGACTTTAAATGTATTAAAAACTTTCAAGAAATTCTGATGCATATGACTGTTAAATGCATCATCACCGTCTTGTGAAATGCGTCCATAAAAAAAGCCCAGTGTTATTCTTGTGTCCTTCTTTTTTAGAATGCAGATTATATAGACTGTGTTTCATTTGGATAGGCTCATCCCTATGAACTAAACTTTTTGAAGGGTTAACCCATCATTGTACATCGTTTCTCCCTGGTCTATGCACCCCCCACTCTGCATGTGATTTATTTAACCAGAGCTCCATGCATGAACTGTGTTTTGTCTGACACATCACTACACAGTGTGCATCGAACCCTAGTCTCTTCTCCTTCATTGCCTTCTACCTGACCATGAGAAGCCTTCATTTGACTTTAGAGGGTTTGTTCACGGATTTACACAATGGCACTGCCTGCAACGTCTTACCAGAATAGCGTGAAGTGTGACTTTAACATTCATTCATTAATTTTCTTTTCGGGTTAGTCCCTTTATTAATCTGGGTTTGCCACAGCGGAATGAACCTGAAATACGGGAGACTCCAGGGAAAAACAGAAGTGTTGGCAGGTATGCTTCCTCACACACTCTGCACTCTGACTACTTCAATATTGTTGATAAGCCGTGGTGGGCATTTCTCTTTGTCTTGCGCTGAACGCTGTCAACCAATCTCAATAGACTGTCATCTGTCAAATCAGTGCAGATTAGCATCGCGCTAAGGAGGGGTTTGGGAACAAAGCAATCATTAAACGAATCATATGGGAGCCACTGGGATAATTAGGTAAAAATAAATACATATTATAAGACAATGAAAGTGTTTTTTGACCTTGTACACATATCAGCATGTTGTTGGAGACCCCCTAAACCAAAATATGACCTTTTTTTAATGCATAATAGGGGCTGTTTAACTTTGACAAGGTATCCACTACCTGTGTTTGCCACAGATCCGCACAACATGATGGAGCCCCCACCACAATTTACATTTTGGAGAAGGTTCTTCTGGAATGCTGTGCTCTTTTTCCGCCAGGCAAAGCGCCTATGGTTGTGGCATCTGTCTACAGTATAAAAAGTCCAAAATAATTCAGGCTTGTCCAGATGAGCCTTTGCATACCTCAAACGACTTCTTGTAGGCTTGTAGACTCTTCTTGTAGAATGCAGAAAAGGCTTCTTCTGCATCACTTTCCATTGAGCTGTTCTTTGTGAAGAGTGCGCTGGACTGTGGAACGATCTACAATGACATTATCAGCAGCAAGATGTTCCTGGAGCTCTTTGGAGGTAGTCTGTGGTTTGTCTGTGATCATTCTAACCATTCTTCGCCTTTGCCTTTCAGATATTTTTCTTGGTCTACCACATCTTTCCTTCACAAGAACTGTTCCTGTGGCCTTCCATTTTCTTACTATATTTCTGACTGTGGAGATAGAGACTTTTGCATCCTTCTCCTAATTTATGTTGGTGAATTATCCTAGTTTTATCCTTTTCACTGAGTCACTCAAACATTTTCTGTTGTAATCAATCAGCATTAAGTGACTACAAGTTTTGAAATCCACACAAAAGAGAGGGTTCCCAAACTTTTGCAATACTTATTTTTCTGTAAACTTTTTAATTTCACACATCTCAATACTGCTACACTATGTATTTCTGTCAGAAAAACATTATCTAGCTTTCACTAGGAACCAAAAGGCATTTAACTATGATAATCTCGGTAACACTTTATAATAACTACGCACTATGAATTATCTATTAAGCATTAGCCAAGGCTTAATTTGTGCCGGAACACGCTGGATCCGACACCTCTGAAATCTGATCTGGCACTTCATTTTACCAATCCCCCTCCTCAACAGCCCTCCTCCCCCGTCCGTTGTTTACTTTCACTTTATTCCACGACTCCCCAACCCTCTTCACTTTTGTCCGCGACACCCAGCTCGCTCTTTTTCGTCCGTGATACCCCTCCGCTGTCCACCGCTCTCTACTTTTGCGCGCGACTTTAGCAGATCCGTTACCCCGATCTGGTTCCGGGACCTTGCAATTCATAAATTAAGCACTGGCGTTAGCAAATAGTTAATTCATTTATCTGCTAAGCATTAACTCTACATTAATAGACGTTAGTAAGCAGTCTATACATACAGATACGTATGCTGTATTCTTGACTTATAAGCACATTTATAATGTGCTTAATGATTGTATTTTCATCCTTTGTTAATGGTTATTTATTTATTACCTAATGAAGTATTGCATTATTTACGAACTAGTTATTTAAGAATAGTTGGTGCTGTTTTAAGATCATTCAGAATGCATAAGTAAATGATTAATAAACTATTCAAATTAACATTTGTATATATGATTATTCAGACATATACCAGCCTGATCTGGCTAGTGGCTAATTCGTCGAGTTCAGTCGTACGAAAATGTACGATTTTAAAAAAGAGGCGTTGCACCTAACCCCACCCCTAACCCCAACCGTCATTGGGTGATGAGCAAATCATACTAATTTGTACGAATTTGATCGTACGAATTAATACGAATTAGCCACTAAATCAAAAAGTTACAAATTTGCCGTGAGATTGCGTTGCATATGCTGTTAGTTAATTTGTATGTTAATAAATGCTTTATGAACACAACTTCATGTAGTTTTGTGACCTTGTTTAAAGTGAGGACTATTTATTATTTATAAATCTCTTATGAATGACAATTAAAGGCTCAGTTATATTCTAAACAGGAAACAAAAAGAAAAAAAAATACTTTATTAATTTCTGTTCATTTGAAGATACACAAATGAAACTGTATCAAATTAAAAATAATCTTTGCAATTTTAACAAAAAAAATACTGTGCAGTTTAAACATGGCTAAATAACATTGAAACGTAGGATAATACATTGTTCAATTATTATATTGTTGTTGTTTTATCCAATTTAATTTAATTGTATTTATTTCTAATTGTATTTTGACACTCCTGTTATTCTGCAATGTTTAAAGTTTACAGTCATTTTATTTTTTAGATGAGATTGCAAACATTTATTGTTCATGTGATACTGAGCCTTTAATTGACATTTATAAGGGATTTACAAAGCATAACTAGTCCTCACTTTAGATTAGGTCACGAAACTGAATAAAGTTGAGTTAATAAAGCATTTATTAGCATATATAGTAACCATTACTATATGCCTGAGTAATAAAATAAATAAATGTTAATTTGAATAGTTTATTAATTGTTTACTTACTCATTCTGAATGATTCTAAAGCCACCAACTACTCTTAAATACAAATGGTTTGTAAATAATGCAATACTTAATTTAATAATGAGCAATTAATAAGTAATAAAGTATGAATATACAATCATTAAGCACTATTAATATACAGCATTTGCATCTGTATTTATGAACTGCTTACTAACGTCTATTAATGTAGAGTTAATGCTTAACAAATAATGAGTTTACTATTTGCTAATGCTAAATAAATGATTCATAATGTGTAGTTATTATAAAGTGTTACCATCATCTCTTATAAAGAAAGAGCACATTATAAAGCAGCCACATAGGGGTGCTCAAACTTTTGCATAAGGCTGTAGAGTGTGCTCCCTTCAAACTGAAATCATGGCAGAGTATCTCTTTTCAAGGCATTTGTTGTTGAATTACAACAAACATCTAATGTAAAAAGAGACACACAGGAAATGTGCAGTGGGGCTTTGAATTGAATGCATGTGTGTGACATCAGTATCATGCAGGACTGGAGTGTCTATCATTTGTACCCTTCAAATCCTGAAGGGCCCTTTGAAGTGGCCAGTTTTGAGCACTTTGGCCATGATTGCCTTCAATAGGATGCTATATCCCATTTGGACACTCTAAAAATGCTGGGTTGTTTTAACCCAACGTTGGGTCATATAATGGACAAACCCAACCACTGAGTTAAAAAGTTTATTTGAAAAATGCTAATGATTTCTTAAAATATACTATTGTACAGTGTTACTAATTTCTGTTTAGCAAATGTGTGCATATTTAATTAGTTAAAGGGATAGTTCGCCTAAAAAAGAAAATCCTGTCATCTTTTTCTGTCAATCACTTCACTGGTTGCAAACACAAAGACATTCGGAAAAATGCATGGAAGCCTGCACTGAAAAAATGATGTCTGCAAAACTGTTGCAAACTATTTATTTGTGTTGAATTTAAACAAACAAATTAAATTTAATAAAATTCTACTTAATTTGTTTGTTTAAATTCAGCCCAAATAAATTGTTTACAGCCACTTAAGGTAAAAAAAATTGATTAAATCCAAGGAATCGTCTCTGAATGATTTTTTTCAGTGTGTAACCATTGACTTTAATAATATTTGTTTTCTCTATACGGTACACAGTTATACAGAAAATACAGTAGTGATAGTAGTGAATATTTACAGGTTTGAATATTTAATATTATATAGTAGTGAATATTTACAGGTTTTCAGCTTTCTTCAAAATATCAACTTTTGTGCTCAGCAGAAGAAAGAAACTTGTCAAGATGTGAAACCTCTTAGGTTCCATTTACACCTAAGTGAAGTTTATTTATAAACTAGTTTCGAGAGGATCACGTTTCAACTAGTTTCGAGAGGATCACTTAAGATTGCTTGCAGCTGGCCCCGCTTTATTTAGTTTATGATTCACCAATCAGTCGATTCCTAAGCCACTATAAATACTCAAAGTTCCATATAACAGCCTACTTAGTTTTGAAGAATCCCCCTTCCACCCCTACTCCTCCTTTCCTAGATGGGTGGCACGGTGGCCCAGTGGTTAGCACTGTTGCCTCACAGCAAGAACGTCACTGATTCTAGTCCAGACATTTCTGTGCAGAGTTTACACATTCTCCACATGCTCACGTGGGTTTCCCCCGGGTTCCTCCCACCGTCCAAAAACATGCAACTTAAGTTAATTGACTTATCCAAATCAACACCATAGACATGCTCCTAGTAAGTAGCTATCCCTTAAGAGCAATCACTATCTGTTCATTAGTTGCTACAGCAGAGGAGTTCTCGCAAACGGGAGGGCCTTGCAAACGGGAGGGAGCCCCGGGCTCGAGGATCTTATGAGCTCAGGGCTCTCTCCCGGGACAGCATGCCAAACACGCTTTAGAATCAGTCATCAGTGTGAACTCTTGAATACGTTTTAGCTTTAAAATGGCGTTTTAGAATGAAAACGATCCACGTCCACACTAGGGTTTCACTCAGCGTTTCTGAACAACTCTCCGTCCACACTACACCGCTGAAAATGCGCATCATCACGTGACCACATACACTCTGGCATGTGCTGCAGTGATGAGAGCCGTGCACGTCAGACTGCTCATCAAAGATCTACCGCTGGATCTAATCTCACTATATTTGTTAAACGTGATATTTAATTCATCTTGTCTTCATCTAACGACATATTCCCTGACTTTGGTCTTCTGAATCTAATACTTGTTCTCAGGTAACGTGTTTTGGCTGAGCACAGAGTTGAGATAATATATCAATTTATGAAACCACTACTACACTAATTCTGCACATTGACTGACTGCTTGCCTTTATTTCCTATAATGTATAAACCTACTGTACGTTATACTTTTATAATGACCGTTATTGATTATTAAACTAATATTCAGCAAAACAGAGGGTGTTTCATATTTTCAATGTAAATGAAAGAAGGCAGTAATGTTATATAGGCTCCGCTTTGTTATAAATATGCATACAGTAAAGATGACGGTATAAATTTGTAGCTACACGGCGCCTCAACTTTTTTGGTGTCTGATAAGTTGTTAATATCAAGGCAGTTCCTTATATCATGTTTTTATTTTATTGTTAAGACAGTGAAGCAACGTAGCGAGGGTGATGTGAATGAGATTATACAGTACACGGATCCCTGAAGATTTACCCGACGTGTCCTCGGGAGTTTCTTTTCCATATTAAACCTGCAAAAGTCTGAACTTACAAAGAGAGGATGCAAGACTGATGGAGATGTTGCAGGTTGTTTGGCGATCACTATGTGAAGACCGGGGGCAGAACACGAAGTGAAGAGCAACTTAGAGAATAGATTAACAGAGATTTTTATTTTTAATATTTTTTTTATTGTTTTTTTTTTTTTTTTGGAACCGATAACCACTAAAAAACAAAAACATTGGTAATGTGTTATCTAGTTTCTCAGTGATAGGTTGCAGCTGGAAGGGCATTTGCTGCGTAAAACATTTGCTGGAAAAGTTGGCGGTTCATTCCACTGTGGTGACCCCAGATTAATAAAGGGACTAAGCTGAAAAAAACATAAATGAATAACTGTGACTGGGGTGGCACAGTGGCTCGGTGGTTAGCACTGTCGTGTCTCAGCAAGAAGGTCGCTGCTTCGAGTCTTAGTTGGATCAGTTGGCATTTCTGTGTGGAGTTTGCATGTTCTCTCCGTGTTGGCGTGGGTTTCCTCCGAGTGCTTCAGTTTCCCTCAGTCCAAACACATGCGCTATAGGAGAATTGATGAACTAAATTGGCCGTAGTGTATGTGAGAGTGTGCAAGAGTGTGTGGGTGTTTTCCAGTGATGGGTTGTGGCTGAAGGGCATCCGCTGCGTAAAAACATATGCTCGATAAGTTGGCGGTTTATTCCGCTGTGGCAACCCCTGATGAATAAAGAGACTAAGCTGAAAAGAACATTTTTTAATAAATAACTGTGATTAGGGTGGCACGGTGACTCAGTGGTTATCACTGTTGTCTCACAGCAGAAAGGTCCCTGGTTTGAGTCCATCTTGGTTCAGTTGGCATTTCTGTGTGGAGTTTGCATGTTCTTCTCATGTTGTCGTGGGTATCCTCTGGGTGCTCCGGTTTCCCCCACAGTCCAAACACATGCACTATTGGGGAATTGAATAAGCTAAGTTGGTCGTAGTGTATGTGTTTGTGTGTATGAATGAGTGTGTATGGATGTTTCTCAGTACTGGGTTGCAGTTGGAAGGGCATTTGCTGTGTAAAACATTTTCTGGATAAGTTAGTGGTTCATTCTGCCGTGGCAACCACTGATGAATAAAGACATTAAGCCGAAAGAAAATAAATGAGTATCTGTGATTAGTCATAACAATAAATTATGTAAAAAATAAATATGTTTATGTGTGTGTGTGTGTGTGTGTGTGTGTGTGTGTGTGTGTGTGTGTGTGT
>CAIGQZ010034990.1:4810386-4824520 GCA_903798205.1 Danio tinwini | reverse complement strand
ATATATATATATATATATATATATATATATATATATATATATAGTGTGAAACTTGTAAATATCTGTGACAGAAATAAAGACTTCAGATTTTCATATTCCAGAAGAAGTGGTTAACTGGTAGCAAACTGCTGCAACACATAATGTACCATACATCCAGAAGAAGTATGCTCATTATGAATATGTCAAAATTAAACTCGTTAGTGTCTCAAGAGAAGACTGATTAGAGCGAAAGCAGCGTCATCTGTAGATCATTCATCCGTCAGACACCGCAGGAAAACATGAGAAAACACGTGAATCACACTGACATCTGAACTCCTGCTTTCATTCCAGCACATTCCTGCTTATTATAGAGACAATAGCATCTTTTTTACCATTTTCCCAATGCTTGTTTTGTACTTAAGGTTGTGCGAGCAATTCGAATCTGTAATGTATTTTTTAGTGTTTTAAAATCGTTTATTATTCTCATCTAGGCTGCATTTATTTGATAAAAATAGAGTATAAACAGCAATATTTTGAAATGATAATCTGATTGAAAAATAGCTGAATGTATTTCATTCATTCATACATTAATTTTCCTTCGGCTTAGTCCCCTGACCACAGCAGGATGAACCGCCAACTTATCCAGCATATGTTTTACGCAGCGGATGCACTTCCAGCTGCAACCCATCACTGGGAAACTGAATGTATTTAACATAATTTATTTTTTTGAAGTCAAAGTTGAGTTTTCACCATCATAACTCTAGCGTCCAATCGTCCATCAGAAATGTTTATAATATACTGATTTGCTCCATGTTGGAGACATTTTTTGAAGAATATATTTTATTGATTATTTCTTGAATAGTAAGGTTAATACAACAACAACAACAACAACAACATGTATTTGAAATCGAAGAAACTATCCTTACAGTGTCACATTTGATCAATCTACTACATCTTAAAGCAGGGGTCACCAATCTCGCTCCTGAAGGGCCGGTGTCCCTGCAGGGTTTAGCTCCAACTTGCCTTAACACACCTGCCTGGGTGTTTCAAGTATACCTAGTAAGACCTTGATTAGCATGTTCAGGTGTGTTTGATTAGGGTTGGAGCTAAGATCTGCAGGACACCGGCCCTCCAGGAACAAGTTTGGTGACCCCTGTCTTAATTGATCACACTTTACAATAAATTTGTGTTAGTTAAGTATGGGTTAAAGTACATTGAGGATGTTGTTTTTGCAAAATAAATCTAGACACAAAGTGGAGTAATGTTTTATAAGCCTGAAGGGTTTTATTCTGCAAAAATAACATCCGGGATGTACTTTATCTCACTTATTACAGGGCTACTTACCGCAAAACCGGAAAATTAGACACACAACATTGTTCTAAGCTGTAATAGTTAATTAATCTTTAATTAAACACAAAGCTGATAGAAACAAAAACAGCTGATGGAGTATATTCAGACACAAGATGGTGCCAAAGAGTAAAAAAAACGCAAAGATGAGAGAAACGAAAACAGCTGGTGGAGTATACACTAACCTGCACATTATTCAGACACAAGAAGGCACCAAACAGTAAAAAGCGCAAAGCTGACAGAAATGAAAACAGCTGATGGAGTATACACTAACCTGTGTACTACTTAGTCACAAGATGACACCAAAGAGTCAAAAACACAAAGCTGACAGAAACAAAATGGGCTGAATGGAGCATATACTAACCTGTGTCATGCGGCAAACAGTCAAAAATCATCAAAAACTGCAACTTAACCTAGCTTGAACTACACATAAAGTACAAACTAACCATACTGATTTTGTTAGGTGCTAGTTTTGTGGTGAGCTGTTCATTTGTGCATGTCATCATATTGATACGCATGTTGGAATTTATTCAGTAAATGCATTTCCATCGCAGTTTATGCACATTTTTTTTCCTCAACAGATAAAAAGTTTATCTACTCATATTTTTTATGCACATTTTAAAAATATATGTGCATCTTAGCATTTCCATCCAGGGTTTTATTTAAATGCAATTTTCCAAAATGCACATTAAAATAGGTGGATGGAAACCCATAGAGTGTGGGCTTTCCAGCTATTGTTGTTGCCTAAAAATCGTGATTAGGCGTGATCAACCTTGAAAATAAAGAGTCAAGCGCAGCAGTCAAACACCCGGCGAGGCTTCAGACTGTGTCAGCTCATCCTGCTTTATTCCTGGAACGGCAACAAGAGAGGATATTTTATTTTTGGCATCTTCTGTGTGGAGATGACACAGTTGTGTTTTGGCGTGGCTCTCATGCTGAGATCTTCCCTCCTCGTGTCCCTGAAGTCAATGTACTTTGCTGTCAGACAGACTGAGGATCTTCTGTGTGGAGAACAGACCTGCAGAGATGCAAATAAAAGAAACTCTCTGTGCATTTGTTTACTTAGGGCGTGCTCACACTATGCTATCCGAACCGTGCCCAGGCCCGTTTCCCGGATCGTTCGAGAAGTGTAAGTGCTCTGAATCGGGCTCAGGCATGTTTTACTTAGGCGGCCCTGGCCCGGTTGGAAGAGGTGGGCCTGAGCGTGGTTCACTTGAGTACACTCGCGGTACTCTTACAGTGTGAGTGCAAGCGTGCTTGAGCCTGAAACTGAAAGCGAGACGTGACTTTTAAGGGACTGTTTCATATAGATTTAATTAATCATTCGTACTGTTCAATGAACGCAAACTGTCGTAGATTATTAAAGACGCAAATCCCTCACTGCACGACAGCTGCAGCTTCAGCAAACCTCCTAATTCCTGCAGCACGAGGACTTTATGATTTATGAGCATCAAAAGTGGCTGATCTTTTCAGCGAAATATTAGACTGTGTGTCACCGCATATCAAACGACTTAAACGATATAACTAAAGAAATCTCCACTGTGCTGAGCGAGAGCGCTTACTGAGCAGCGCATCATCGATGACGTAAGAGCACCCAGGCCCGAATGTAATGTGAGTGTGGGCCGTCGGGGGAGACGGGAGGGGGGACAAGTGTGCTTTGGCCCGGTTCAAGGCAACTGTATATAGTATGAGTATGCCCTTAAAGGGATAGTTCTAACTAGTGCTTGGCATGTTCCTTTAAAAGAGTAATTAATTATAGTTACTAGTTACTTCTCAAATAGTAACCGAGTTATATAATTATGAAAGTAACTAATTACGATGGAAAGTAACTACTGCGTTACTTTAAAGAGCCCCTGTTATAAGCTTTTGAAAATGAGCTTCACGCAGTGTAACACAACTCTGAGTGAATTAAAGCGTCCAGCTGAGGTTTAAAGGGCCATGAAACCTCCCCTGTCTCAGCAGGGTGTTTTCACACCTCTAGTTTGGAAAAAGTCAGGAAAGTGGGCGTGTCCAGCTCTGTTTAGGTGGGATTGTCGGGGGAGGGAAAGAGGGAAGGATTTGCAAATATGGGAGTTTCTGTTTGGGCACGCAAATGCAGGGGAGAAAGACAGTGTCTGTGTTTACATGGACTTGCTTTGGCAGTGTAACTTTTTATTCAGGAACATTTCCTGCATGTCGCCTGTGACAAACAAGATATTGAAAGCGAAGAACTGCTGGAAGAGTGGCGTTTAATGGTATGTTTGATACCGCATGGCGAATGAGAGAAAAAAAATCCTCAGAATTTCTCGGTAACCTAGATGCGCACGGTAGGTAGTGTCAGAAAGCCGTGTGTGTGTCTAGACTATCCTGTCACAAAATGTGGTGAAAATCCTGCAAGATGGGAGTAGTTTGATTAAGGTGTTTACATTCGGAGAGCAGCATTTACAGCGGATCTTTCAGTCTATAATATTGTACTATAATATTGCAGTGATATTAACATACTGTAAACTTAGTAACTCATAGTATGTCTTTAAAAATTGAAAGAGCACTGCTGACGATACAAACTAACTTTGCCATCTGAATAAACAAACAAATGGCACTGCTCTCACACACGTCACACACTTACCAAATCTGTTGCAACAGGACAATCAAACTGGAACTGTGTCTTTTTTTAAAAGGAGACGAGCAGCAAATCCGGATTTCATAATTTCCAGAGACGAAAAGCTCTCAGGTAAAAAATGTTACTTACAAACGCATTTCTGTCGCGTCGTGTGGACTGTAATCCACACGTGAGGCCAGCTGTGCTCTCATAGCGGGAAAATGCAAACAAAACCTTCATTGACGCACACTTATAAACGCAACACACTAATAAATGCAACACTGACGACCCATGTCTCCAAATTCTTGTTCTTTCACTTGTTTTGGCACAACGTGGCGTCTCTCTGTCTTCTGAACACTGTAACAGGTAAAATAGTCTCCGAAGCTATCCTGCATATTAATGAAGTTGCACCGGATACACAATAGAGCGCGCTGATTGGTTTGAACAAAGTCTTTCTCATGAATTAATGTTGCACCCTCAGAGACGTCACGATGTACTCGCAGGTACAGACATCCACTCTTCATGCTGGATTTACACGCAAGTATCTCATGGCCATGACGCAGCTTCAAAAATTTGTTTCAAACTGCAAGAACAAATTTGCTCGAAATAACGCAAAAACAACCAATTTTCACTTTTTAGTGCAATATATGTGTCCTCAAAGTGTTTATAGCAGCGTGGAACACATATATGACTGTCAACAGCTCAAAACATGTGTTTTGGTGTTCCGTGACCCTTTAAATCCGAAAGTGCACCTTGTTTAAAACTACTGATTCTTTAGCAAAATAGTTGACTCAGATTTAATTAAATGAATCGCGTTGGGTTCGGATCTATTTATTGACAGTGTTACGAATTAATTAAAAAATCCTTAATCAAAAAGAGGTTTAACCAAAACGTAACAAGTTAACAGGGATTAAAAATATATTCCCTGGTGCCCCCGCGCTCTCTCTCCTATATACCAAAACACAAATCACTGAGAATTAACAATAAAATATGATTTATTTACATAAAATAAGGTGCAAAAATAACACCGGGAGGGGGACGTTCAGCCAAAATAGATGACAATAAACCAAGCTAACTAAATTAGAGAAAACTTCCCTGGAACATAGATAAGAAAATAAAACACAGAAAACCTCCCTACTAACAACATAGGAGAAAACGAAAATAATAAATATAAGGCACCAAACCTCCCTACCATGCTCCAAGCCAGACAGAGAGACAGAACACCGGTGCTGCTTCCCAATCCGCATACTTATACTACACCCTAAAAGTATGTACTTTTTTGTGAAGGAAAAATACATACTTTTGAGTGTGTAACAGAAGAGTATGCAAGCTTTGGGACACGCTACTTCCTCAATAACGGATCGTTATGTTGCTTAGTTATGAGCCTTGTCAATCTTCCACACAACACATCGTCCACATTTCTGTCGTATTTAATTTCCTACCTTATTGGAGAAGCAGCAGCAGGTTAATCCACCATTCACAAGTCTTTCATGCAGAGAAATCTCCTCAGGGGTTTGGATAATTCTGCATTCAGACATTAATGTCCAAACACGTCTTTATAGAAGTTCAGTATTGTTGTTGCAGATGAAATATAACACTGAACACGCGACTTAAATATTTTCCAGTGGGTAAGATATTAATTAACAGTCATTCAAACGTCTTTATTGAAGACTCTCTACTTGACGGTTGGTCTCGCGCGTCCACCATGTTTGTAGTTTGTTTACACTTTTCACCCGTGTTTGTAGTTCTATTCGATTTCACGTCCAACGCGCAATGTACTGTGGGCAATATCAGCGGTCAGAGTATGGCACTTCTACACTTAACATTTTTACCTGATATAGTAAACCATCCAGGAATCTTTGGCATACTCTTTTTGACATACTATGATTTAGCACATACTAATTCTATTTTCAAATACTATTTAGGACGTATAGTATGCGAATTGGGACGCAGCACGGGTTTCTCCAGTTAGAATGTAACTTTACATCGGCATCTCACAAAACGCCATATAAAAACATCAGCAACAAACACTCATTTTTTTCACTCGAGCAATAATATCTCCACAGAGAATTAACAAGCGGGGAATCGAGAGAGAGCGGGGGAGCTGCTGAATCCATGCTCTGAGGTTTTAAATACAGCCGCCACCAATTCAAGCACCAAATATGATCCGACCTAATCCGCTGCACCTGCTAATAACTCAGAGAGGGAGAGAAAACACCACACACACTATACCACAACAACTACTCGTAACAATAGCATCAACGTCGATACGGTACATCACCAAATATGTAGTTCCAGTTCCTGTCAAATGTAAACGCGAATCCCCTTCACACACTAGCGGAGGCGCGGGGGATCATTTTCATTTTCACAACAATACCACAGTATAGCCAACCTAGTGCTGTGTTTGTTCCTGTCATTTTTCAGATTTTTGATACAATAACCTACACTGCAACGCGGGATTCGCCGACCGTTTGCTATTGAAGGAGCAGCAGAGACTATGGGACTTTGTCAGACTTTGTCAGTAACTGTTACAGTTCATATGGACCAGCTTCTTCTTCTTCTTCCTCCGGATAATAACATGTAAGTGGGATTAAAATTGTTGCCTCGTTTTGTGTAGTTTGCTAAATATGTGTTTAATTGTGTGTTATAAGTTTTTATCGCCCTGCACGGCTTGTAATCACGTATCTATTATAGATCAGTGCTTGTACTGTATCTCTCAGGTTAAATCTGTATTGGGACCTTCACATTTCGCGTCTAAAACCATGTTAAAAACCTGACGCGTGCTTCTTCCCTTACAGATTTTAAATGCGTTTCTGAATTGCCGATCCTCTACTGTTCCTCACACGCGTGGTGCGGCCAATTTTCAAAATAGTTCAACTTTTGCCTGTGTGGATTAATACTGAATGTGTGTCATTATTACTTAGGGTTAGGTTTAAGAGTAGAGTAATACGCTGGTGTTTAACTGCGTTGCTTTATTGCACTCCTGCATTGGGCTCTCACATCTTCTTCATACTGTAGCCGTAGTGGACTTTTCTCTCTGTCTCCTGCTGAATGCAGGCAACCAATCGCAACAGACTAGGTCATCGGTCAAATCAGTGCAGATTAGCTTTGCGCTACGAAGGGTTTGGGAACAAATGAATCGCTGAATGATTTATACGGGAGTCACTGGGATAATAGGTAAAAATAGATGCATATTATAAGACAATGGAAGTGTTTTTGACCTTGCACGCATATCAGCATGTTGTTGGAGACCCCCAAAACCAAAATATTACATTTTTTATGTAAATTAGGGGCTCGTTAAAAACAATCTAATTTGTCAAATCACTATAAAATAAATATGAAATATTGTACACTAATCTTCACTATTGTAATGTTGTGGGACAATGTGAGACACAACGGCAGCATGTCATCAACTATATATCTAGATATTCTTTAGTTTAATTCTGTCCGAGTAATAAGTGTTTGCGCTGGAGAAAAGCCTGATGCAGCGAGTGTTTACAAGTGTGAATTCCCGTGAAGGAGCTCCGGATGGAGACTGCTGTTTTGTGTTTACCTCATGATTAAAGTTGTTGCACGTCCGCCGGTTCCCACCTCAAAATGAGCGAATTTGAGCCACTTGGAAGTATTCAGAAAAAAAAACAAAGCACCAGCGAAGAAACTGGACACAGAGAAACATAAACACCTACTGCCAGCTAGCGTTTCAGAAGTGTATTGCAGAGAAACAGAAACAGATAAATGCACGGCTACACGCGATCACTTGACGCAGAGTATAAACCAGGCTCTTCTATTTCCCCTCTCCTGCAACACTAGTGTACAACTTAAGCAATAGTAATACTAAAATTGTTTTACATTTGGTTTGCTAAATAAATATTTGTTGCAGTTTTTAAATGTTTAAGTTCGTTTGATTGATTATATATAAATCAGTTGATATTATTGACGCATTTATTGGGTAAAATTGCTGTCATTCAATGTGTTTTGGTCATTATCAATGCACTGTCACTTTAATTGAGCATGAGCAGCGCAGCAAAAATAGACCCAGCGCCGAAACTATCGCGGCACTACTGCTTCAGCGACGCTCTCGCTGCTTCTGTATGCGGTATGAAAGCTCTAATCTGTTAACATGGACGCCGAAAAAACACGCGCTGCTCATGCTCTGCTCGCGCGCTGCTGACACTTGCGATGTGAAATAGGCGTTACTCTATTTAAATACTATTTAAAAGGTGTACAGGTCATTTGAGGGAGTATACAAATTACAAATGTTAGGTGTACATCGGAAAGGGAATTTTGGGTTCTAAATGTCCTTTTTAATATTGGGGAATGTCTTTGTGTAATAAAGAAAGGTAGGGCGAAGAGAGGGTTTTCCCTCCTTTTTTCTTATCTGCCGTGTAGCCCGAACAGAGAGGGCTGAAGCAATCTGCTAAGTGTCCTGTTAGAATAAAGGTGTCACAGAGTAACAGACTTGCTGGCACCAGGAGTCATAAACACATGTAGAAAAGAACCCAGACTCCTTTTTGAGATCAATACGGAATTTTACCTCCAGACTGTACAATACAATAGTTTCTCACTGGTGTTAATGGTGAACAATGGTCACCCACTGAAACACAAACACCGCAGACAAAACATGGCTGGCTGTTGTCATGGTAGCAGGGACCACAGATCGCTGTCAACTATTGTACCCGCTATCAGTGGGGAAGCTTTTTGTGTGTTTGTGGTAGGAAAAGCTCAGTTGATCAGCACAGTTTACAATCTGATCATATTTTGTTTGATAAAAGTCGTTTAGAAAAGCGAGGATTAAAGTCAAAAACCTGACTTCAATGAGCCGAACTAAACGTCCACGTTAAATTACAGTAAGTTGAAGATCATTTGTTCTAACTAACCTGCGTTCAGTTTAAACAATCTTAAGTGACTGCTCGTGCACATTACTGTAGTGAAACCTTAAAGGTCGAGCATAGATTCATTGATTATGTTGCAATTGACAACTCTGAGAACTGAAGGAGCTCTGAAATAAGACACGTTCACAGCGAGTGAGCATTTTTTTAAGTTCAAACATATAACTTAAACATAATAATCAAAAACTACGGCTTGCAACAAAGGGAGAAGGCTGACAGGAAATTGAAAATGGTCTTAATAGGCTACACAGTGTTGGGAAGTAACTAGTTAAATGTAACGGCGTTACATAATTTAATTACAAAATAAAAATAACAGTAATTCATTACAGTTACTGAGAAAAAATGTGTAATTAAATTACAGTTACGTAAGAAAATTTTAAAGATTACAAATAGGGTTACATCTAAATATGTTGAATAATATTAAACTGTTGCTTTGCCTGTTTTTGATAGGCATGATGCCTTCTGTTAAGGCCATTTATTAAAGCTGTGCTATTCTGATGCTTTTGATTGGTTTTTCGGTTTGATCAGAAATCAGAATCAGAAAGAGCTTTATTGCCAGGTATGTTCACACATACGAGGAATTTGTTTTGGTGACAGAGCTTCTACAGTGCAACAGAATTACAGAGGACTAAAAAAACAGATAATAAATATATTTTAAAAAGTAGTGAATGCAATATACAAATTGACAAGTGTATGTACAGGTGTATTACTATATACAACATAAAATGTGCAGCTGTTTTGTGCAAATTGGCATGTAAAGTGTGTTGTTGAATAAGTGTATGTGTGTATAAAAGTGTATAGCAGGTAGTGATGTTGGTTCCATTATTATTATCATCATCAAGTGTTCATGAGATGGATTGCCTGAGGGAAGAAACTGTTTCTGTGTCGGGCTGTTCTGGTGCGCAGTGCTCTGTAGCGTCGACCAAAAGGTAAAAGTTCAAAGAGGCAGTGTGCTGGGTGTGAGGGGTCCAGAGTGATTTTAGCAGCCCTTCTGCTCGCTCTGGATAAGTACAGTTCTTGGAGAGTAGGGAGGGTTGTACCAATGATTCGCTCAGCAGTCTGAACTATCCGACGTAGTCTTCGGAGGTTGGATTTAGTAGCTGAGCTAAACCAGACAGTTATTGAAGTGCAGATGATTGCGGTGCACTACATCTACCAGTTACGTTAATCCCCTCTGCCGCTGAAAGAATTAGGCTACTACCACCAGCTTTTTATCACATTAACAGTGTTGGGCAGTAGCTACGCTACAAGTAGTGACACTACTAGCTTAACTAAATTTTTCAGTAGTGTGGCGGTAGCGTCGCTACTTTATAAACTAAAAAGCTTTTTAATAACAAACCTATTTTCTTAGTAAAGTAGTGCAGTAGCATCCACATTATATCCCATATGGACCCTGAGCATGCGTCAATAACGCCGCCACATTTGTACAGTGCTCCTAGGACAAAAGTCATTCAACCGCACTAGTCAAGACAGTATGCCAATGTGCAGATGCTGGACTTTAGCGCTGTGTACGGGTGTAGTAACAAGCAAACAAAGAAGTTTTTGCATGTTATGTACTAAACAAGTCATGTTATTAATAATAATACAGTCACTTATTGCATTCACTATAAGGCAAAGTAGCACCAACTTGCAATGAATACCATGCTTATGCTAGTTTTGTTAAATAAAAAAAGCAAACAATAAAAATAAATATGACAACAAGACGCTGCGGTGCCAGAAACGTGTATTATTGTCGGCTAATTACTTGAGTGAATGAGTCATTAATAACCGAGATTTCTTCACAAACGAATCGCTCCCTCTCTTTGAATGAGAAGTGAAAGCAGGAGAGGGGGTGTGTTTCAGGACATGGATTAGATGAAATTTAACAGAGAGGGAGGATAATACATTTACATGCACACAAACACACGCTCTTTGTCAGGAATGCCCGTGAGGTCACTTATCCATGGATGTAGGAAAGTGATGTAAAATTATAATTTTCATAATTAAATAAATATTTGCATATTGACCACCGGGGAAAACTCCCAGATACTGTATATGTATATATGTGTATATCTCTGGCTCTAAACAGCCACAGTCCTCCACTGCACCTTGGTCCCTCATTCATTTCAAAGGAGCGCTGCCCTGTACTAAAATGGCAGCTCCATTGATGCATTCCTTCCAAAACGGCAACAACAAGTTAGGCGACATCTAATGTGTCCACACAAGCTACATTTGCAGAATGCGGATCAAGAAGTGACGTACCCTGACATTCACATAGCTGTGAGGCCGGTGTCTAGCTGAGGAAAGTAAATCCATATGATGGCGTGAATGCTGATTTCTTATTCTTCCTGTTTTACGGTGGTCGACAACAAACATTTTGGTGCGTTACTGCCACCTCTTGCTCTGGTCAGTGACGTTGCCAACCAATCATTTGTCAGGGTTGAGGGTCGGGAAAAGGAGCGAGGACTCAATTGCAGGGAAAATGGGTATTTATTAATAATAAAATAAAACAAACATCAAAATAAACTACCCCGAGGGGGAAAACATTAACAAAAAATACAAATAAACTCCACTGGGCAGGCTGGCAGGGATCAGGACAGGACAAGGCTACACATGACAGGACAAGGAGAATCGATGACGAACTGGCACAGGACAGCAGACATGAGGAGATTTTAAGCAGAAGTAAATTAACACAAACAGGTGAACATGATAAACTAATAACGGGTTAACAAGGAGGGTAGGGCTAGACAATAGACAGGAGAGCACATGACACAAAGACAAGCCATGTGCTCACATAAAACTAGAACACGCAGCCAATGAGAGAACTCATTAACTGCGTGTTCATGACAACACAAGCACGCGGTGCATGTAAACACGCACCATGTGCTAAACACAACACCAACACTAGACTAGACACGAGCACACGATAGATGAAAACATCTTACCGTGAGCTCACACATAAGCAACGCGCGTGTTTCATCTCAGCGCCAACCGAAACCAAAACCAACCAGACTGAGACGCTGAGAATGAAACAGCGCGATGCAGACAGAACAAAACACAAACACGAGTAAGCGCACGTCACAAGCACATGCAGACCATGCTCATCTGCATCAAGCGCGCACGGTCTGCACACACTCGTGACGACGCGCACACAGAGACGCACACAATGACAGAACACAAGTGCCCGATCCGAGAAAACTCGAGCCGAGCACAACAGGGCATGACAAGACAGAGCTAGTGTCCGGACTCTGCCACCAAAACAAGAATTTACAAGACCAGAGTGGCAGAACCCTGACATCATTGTGCTGACACAAGAAACTTGCTTAATGGAAAGATGACTGAGGGAGAGGAGGTCTATATATGTATAGTTTACTGTAGTATAAAGTATACTACGCAGGCTAAAGTATACTATGGTAATTACTATTAGTTATATGCTATATTAGTTATGATATTAACTAATGATACTACATTATGTAGTGTAATTTATAAATGAAGAGTTTAAATATATATACAATAAAATCCTTATTCCTAAATATTTCCCTTTACAATAAATTACAGTAGCATTTTAAATACATGAGATCATATAAATACTATACCAGAGTAACTGCTTGAACTAAACGGCGTCATACCGCCTCGTATCGTTCGTTTAAAAAAATTAAATGAAGCCATATGTACCTCATACCTGCCAACATTTGTCTCTGAAAATCTGGGGGGGGGTGTTAGGGGGTGAGCAAAGTGACTAGAAGGGGTGCCTGGTCTGTCGGCGATCTGGCGGTGTTACGCCCCAATTACAGGGGGCGTCAGCTTCAACGCTTCCCATTCACTTTGAATGGGTGACGTCTGGCATTGTTGAACTGCATTGTGGATCTGTCGGCGCCGCTTCAGTGGCGTTGATTGCTGCAGAAGTTGGGACTTCTCAACTTTTCAAGCGCCGACAGAAGCGCCAGCAAATCAGATCGCTGTATGCAAATACTCCAGCTCAGACAGTAGCCAATTACTGGCTAAATTCATTGGCTGACGCTGCTATGACGATCGCATCAGCCCTAACTTCAGACACGCCCTCTGTCAAGCGTTGACGCTGAAGTCCCGTGTAAATGGGGGGTTATGAGATTGTACCAATCACCTGAGGACCAGGGGAAGGGGTTGAAATTCCGGGAGTTTTCCAGGAGAAATGACAAACCGGGAGGTGGGTCTGAAATACGGGAGACTCCCGGAAAAAAAACGGGAGTGTTGGCAGCTATGATGTACCTTCGGCTAATTCGCGGTCTCCAGAAAGTCCACAGGACTACGTTTTCAGAATGAGCCTGGGTTGCATAAATCATTGCATGTCGTGTCTCTTCCTATACACCTTCATCCTCAGACACTCTTATGGAGGAAAGAGAGCAACCTTAAAAATGTTCTGTTGCATTTGTTAATCTATAAAAACGCAAACATATGTACTTCACTTCTACAGATTTGCTCCCATTAGTCTTTCTGGAGTAGCTTGAGTTGATGTGAAGTACCAGCAGAAGCGTGTGTGTGCGTCTGGATTGCAGTATGTGCTTGAAACAGCATGTCATTTCTGTCTGGCACAGCTTGTGAATGCGGAGGTGTGTAAAAACATGCTTGGTTTGCATTGGTTGTGTTAATAATGTGTGGAGAGTAACGTTTGCTGCATTAATATTTGCTGATGTTATTGAAAGTCTCTTCTGCTCAATCAAAGCTGCATTTATTTGTTAAGTAAAAACAGGTATAATGTGAAAATATATACAGTTGGAGTCAAAATTGTTCACCCTATTGTGAATTATTTTGTCTTTTTAAAAATATTTCCCAAATGATGCTTAATCATTACAATAAAGCTTACCACACAGGCGGAGGAGGTTGACGATAGCAAGCGGTCTCTAGATATGTTGACAGAGGATGTTTCTGTTAGACAACGGCAGACGATGATCATGGGCCTGGTGGAGAAAGTAAAAGCCTTGAGACATCAAAACATCGAAAAAGATTCTGTTATTAGAAAATCAGGTGGTGGATCTGGAGCAGTTCATCAGGATGAATGTAGTTGTGGTCACCGGATTAGAAATCAAACCCTGCTCGTATGTGTGAGCGGTGACGGCGCAGGACGGAGCGGAGATTGACCAGCGGAATGTTACATCGGTGGAGCAACAGATGATGACATTCCTTCACTCATTGGATTGGGGTACCGTAGAGGCTTGTCACATTCTTTCTCGGAGGAACACATTGGATAAACCAGCTATATTGTAAATTGTGGCATACTACGAGGATCAGTTTTAGGTCCAGTATTGTTTACAATTTACATTAATGATATGCGTAAGATATCAGCGTTGTTTAAGATTTTTTATTTGCAGATAATATATATATA
>CAIGQZ010034990.1:4719170-4745679 GCA_903798205.1 Danio tinwini | reverse complement strand
TGTGTGTGTGTGTGTGTGTGTGTGTGTGTGTGTGTGTGTGTGTGTGTTTTAAATAGACGGCGTCGAGGGAGTGTTTCTTCACCATAACCTGAAGAGCTGAGAAGAGGAGAAAACTTCAAGCTGAAGTGAACATCATAAGCTCTGCGAGTCTCAAGCCTGCGGTGGATGAAAACCCAGAGCGGAGAGGAGAAGACGCTGCACATTCACAAGGTTTTTCTGCTTCAAACACACACACACACACTCGGGCACTATTGAAGCTGGATCAGTATTTGAAATGTACAATCTCAAAATCACAGGCACGTTTTATATCACATCGGGGTACGACTTTGTTAACAAAACCTCCATAATCCGGGGAACCTGTTGAGCCTGCGAGCAGTGCGTGAGCAGACTCTTATTATTGAAGTCTGCTGGCTCACAGAAGGAGCTGGACCAGCTTAATGAATCAATAAACATGAGTGCAGAGATCTCTGAAATCTGTGACTGAAACACTGTAAAAAGAGCTGTTTGTACTAGATATAACACACATTCATTTAGATTTTTATTTTATTTAAGTAATAATTGGTCATAACCAATGACTGTATAATATATGGACGTCGTGACAGCACCATTTTCCATTAAACGCTGTAAAGGACGCCTCATGACGGGCGCAAACTGTCACAAAAGACTGCTGAAATTGGAGCCTGGGCATGCGCAGAAGGACTGCCTGATGGAGCCAGAGGAGGAGCTGCGGAATCAAACTTCCAACCAAACGCTTGTACATCAAATCAATCACGCCCCCTGAACTTCTCACTTGACCACTGGTGTCTGCACTATAACAAAGGTTTGCTAGTGTACACTTTGCGTTCACATAGTAGCCTGTGTTTGCTGTTTTATCAACACAAATGGTTGTAATAATGTTAACAAAGGTGAGGTTTTATATAATGAAGATTTAATCGCACCGGGCCGCAGCGCACATTACTCACGAGCCGATCCAGCTCGGATGCGGTAACGTCGGCTTGTTAACGGCTGCCGCATCTGGCCTGATTCACTGAGGCCAGATGCCGACTCACTGCCCGAGTTAATCAGGCCAAATGCGGCGGCCGTTAGCGAGCCGACGATGCCGCATTCGAGCCGGATCGGCCCGTGAGTAATGTGCGCGAGTAGGTAGCCTACAGCAGATGGAGTCGGGCCGAGGGGTAAGGCCCAATCCCAATTTTATTTTTATACCCCTTCAGAACTTACCCCTAAGAATTGGGACAGCACTTCAACACCTGCACACGTCATCATTTGTCATCGCGATCTCTTGCCTCATATGAGATTAGACGATGGCGACTGCTGTAGTTATTCCAGTTGTGTTATTTTTTGGTGTTTATCTTCAGGAAATCACTGAAGGCAGATATTATGTTATCATAATGGTCTAATGTGGCGATAACAACATTAACATTATCCCAGACACTGTAAAAAAACTCATTTTCAGCCACTTGACTGCTGTGACAGGGTGTTGGAGTGTCATCGAGTGTCAGAATGTTGTGGGACTGCAGTACAGGAGTTATTATTAGGGATTATAGATTGCGAAACTTTTTGTGTGTGTGTGTTTTTGTGTTTTTTTAAAGCATGACGGTAAAACACGAACGCGGTTATGAATATAATAAAACATGTGTTTGTTTGTCGTAAAAATTCGTAATAATGACAAAAATACTAATTTGAGGATCTCCTTACTTCCGGGTTCAGCACAACTGCCATTGTGGCAGGTGTATTCTGGGAAATTTTCTTTACCCCTCCTTTTTGAGTGTGGTCCTGAAAAATCTTCGTTCGAGGGGGTGTATACCCCTTGCCCTTAGCCCTACGCCTTCAATTCAATTCAATTCAATTCAATTCAATTCAATTCATCTTTATTTGTATAGCGCTTATACAATGTAGATTGTGTCAAAGCAGCTTCACATGGAAGTTTATAGTGAATTGAAACAGTGTCAGTTCAGTTTTCAGTGTTTAAGTTCACTTTAGTTTAGCTCAGTTCAGTGTGGGTTAATAATCACTACTGAGAGTCCAAACACTGAAGAGCAATTCCATCGATGCGCAGCTCTACAGATTTTTTTAGCCTTCAAGCTAAAGAGAATTGGGACACCACTACCCCTTGACGTGAATGCGCAAAACGAGGGATAGGGATAAGGGGAAGGGCCAAGGGGTAGAATTGGGATTGTCTCCGGCAGGCAAGTCTCCAGCAGGTAAGAGTGTAATTTGCTATCTGTGTGGTTAGGCATGTATCAGCAAACTGATAAAGCCCTGACCTTACCGAATAAACAGTGTTCCACCAGATCCTGTATGTCAGAAACTATAGTTTACGGCTGAGCAACTCATTTTATCATGGTAAAATAACACAGAAATGGAATAATAACACTTCAGTTTCCTGCCGAAGCTCCGACGTCTGCTTTGAGAAACTGTCAGTCACAGCTGTCAATCACGATGACACGCCCATCATTAAATTACTGCTCAAAACATACTCTTTACAGAAATGAAGGTCTGCACCTATATCAGCTGATAACCAGTGCCTTAACTGACCAGAACCATCTTTCAGGACATTTTATTGCAAGTGTGATTAATTTTTTTATTTGGTCTCATGTCTCCTTCATTAACACTTTATGACTTGTACTGCAGCCAGCCCCTGAGGGGTGATCTAACTGCCGAGACCTTCACTCAAAAAGCACACTTGGTCATAGTAACAACACATTTTTCATTTGTTGTGAAAATATTTTTTCCGCCCGACTTCATAACTCTTCTGAAGTTAAAACATTGTTATTGGGTCTAAAAATGAATACAATAATGGGCTATTTTTTTGTTATTTAAGTAAAACAAAAATAAAACAAGAAAGATTTTGAAATTTACAACCCCAAATCAGAAAGAAGTTGGGACAGCAATGAAAACACAAATAAAAAAAAGAAACTGACTTTGACTTGTATTTCATTGCAAGCAATATGAACACAAAATATTTCATGTTATGGCTGGTCAACTGACATTCAAACCTGCAAAACATCCCAAAAAAAGTTGGGACAGGAGCAGTTTAGGGCTAGTGATCAGGTAAATTGGTGACATAATGATGTGATTTGAAACAGGTGATAATAATAATAATAATAATACATTTTAATTAAAGCATCTTTCAAGAAACCCAAGGTCACTGTACAACATCATACAGGGAGTGCAGAATTATTAGGCAAGTTGTATTTTTGAGTATTAATTTTATTATTGAACAACAACCATGAACCCAAAAAACTCATTAATAATATCAAAGCTGAATATTTTTGGAAAATTATTTTTTGTTTTTAGTTTGAGCTATTTTAGGAGGATATCTGTGTGTGCAGGTGACTATTACTGTGCATAATTATTAGGCAACTTAGCAAAAAACAAATATATACCCATTTCAATGATTTATTTTCACCAGTGAAACCAATATAACATCTCAACATTCACAAATATACATTTCTGACATTCAAAAACAAAACAAAAACAAATCAGTGACCAATATAGCCACCTTTCTTTGCAAGGACACTCAAAAGCCTGCCATTCATGGATTCTGTCAGTGTTTTGTTCTGTTCACCATCAACATTGCGTGCAGCAGCAACCACAGCCTCCCAGACACTGTTCAGAGAGGTGTACTGTTTTCCCTCCTTGTAAATCTCATATTTGATGATGGACCACAGGTTCTCTATGGGGTTCAGTTCAGGTGAACAAGGAGGCCATGTCATTAGTTTTTCTTCTTTTAGACCCTTTTCTTGCCAGCCACGCTGTGGAGTACTTGGACGTGTGTGATGGAGCATTGTCCTGCATGAAAATCGTGTTTTTCTTGAAGGATGCAGACTTCTTCCTGTACCACTGCTTGAAGAAGGTGTCTTCCAGAAACTGGCAGCAGGACTGGGAGTTGAGCTTGACTCCAACCTCAACCCGAAAAGGCTCAATCTTTGAAGATACCAGCTAAAACCAGTACTCCACCTCTACCTTGCTGGCGTCTGAGTCAGACTGGAGCTCTCTGCCCTTTACCGATCCAGCCACGGGCCCATCCATCTGGCCCATCAAGACTCACTCTCATTTCATCAGTCCATAAAAGCTTAGAAAAATCTAAGGATTGAGATATTGAGTCTTGAGATATTTCTTGGCCCAGTCTTGATGTTTCAGCTTGTGTGTATTGTTCAGTGGTGGTTGTTTTTCAGCCTTTCTTACCTTGGCCATGTCTCTGAGTATTGCACACTTTGTGCTTTTGGGCACTCCAGTGATGTTGCAGCTCTGAAATACGGCAAAACTGGTGGCAAGTGGCATCTTGGCAGCTGCACGCTTGACTTTTCTCAGTTCATGGGCAGTTATTTTGCGGCTTGGTTTTTCCACACGCTTCTTGCGACCCTGTTGACTATTTTGAATGAAACGCTTGATTGTTCGATGATCACGCTTCAGAAGCTTGGCAATTTTAAGAGTGCTGCATCCCTCTGCAAGATATCTCACTATTTTTGACTTTTCAGAGCCTGTCAAGTCCTTCTTTTGACCCATTTTGCTAAAGAAAAGGAAGTTGCCTAATAATTATGCACACCTGATATACACCTGTGTGTTATTCTACTATGCTGCAGAGGTGTAGATGATGTTTGCAGCACAGAATGATGACGCATGTCGCTCGAAGATTATGTAAAAGTCACATGAAATACGACATAACCGTTTACACTGCGGTCGCATTGCAAAACATCAGATCTGTGTCTGATTTAAGACCACATATGAAAGTGGCACAAATCTGAAGTGAAAAGATCAGATTCCACGTGGTTTGGGCTGTTCACACTGTCAAGACCTGAGTCACATATGGGTGAAAATATCAGATTCGGCTCACATTTGCCTGCAGTGTAGCCTAAGAAAGTGGGAATGTGTGGTGATATGGAGAAGATGACAAGAAGGTGAGAGGTTATAGATGGCCTTGAATGCATGCAGGAGGATTTTATATTCTACTCTGGGTTTGATTGGAAGCCAGTGCAGATCTTGTAAAATGGGGTGATGTCAACAGGTGATTTGTTTTTGATTTGATTTGATTTAATTATGATTGGATACAAAAGCAGCATCCAAGAAAGGTCTAGTCCTTTAGGAGCAAAGATGGCCCGAGGATTGCCCATTTGCCAACAAATACGTTAGAAAAAAATGTAAATGTTTAAAACCAATGTTCCTCAAAGAAAAAGAGGAAGACATTGGGATATTTCACCTTCGACAGTGCAGAGCATCATTAAAAGATTCACGGAATCTGGAGGAATTTCAGTGCATAAAGGACAAGGGCGCAAGCCTAAGCTGAACAACCGTGATCTCCAATCCTTCAGGCAGTGCTGCATCAAGAATCCTCATTCATCTATAAGCCATATCACTACATGAGCTCAGGACTACTGTGGTAAACCTTTGTCAAGTACCACAAAAAGTAGCTACATCCACGAACGCCAGCGAAAACTCTACTGTGCCAAATTGAAGCCCTATGTTAACAGTGTCCAGAAGCACTGTCAACTTCTCTGAGCTCGGAGGCATCTGGTATAGACCATCACATAGTGGAAATGTGTACTGTGGTCAGATGAATCAGTATTTCAGGTATTTTGGGTGAGAAATAGACACATTGTGCCCTAAACCAAAGAAGAAAAGGATCATCCAGACTGTTACCAGCAACAAGTCCAAAAGCCAGGATCGGTCATGGTATGGGGTTGTGTCAGTGCCCTTGGTAAAGGTAACTTGCGCTTCTGTGATGGCATCATTAATGCTGAAAAGTACATAGAGACTTTAAAGTACAATATGCTGCCTTCTTTTCCAGAGACGCTCATGTATATTTCAACAAGACAATCCAAAACCACATTCTGCACACATTACAAAGTCCTGGCTGCAGAGGAAGAGGATACAGGCACTTGGCTGGCCTGCCTGCAGTCCTGACCTGTCTCCAATAGAGAATGTGTGGTGCATTTTGCTCTTCCCTGTACTATTGCCTACCTTAAGACTTGTTTGCAGGAAGAATCGGACAAAATTATACCTGAAAGACTTCATCACTTGGTGTCTTCAGTCCCTAAATGTCTTTTTAAGTGTTGTGAAAAGGAATGGCAACATTACAAAGTGAAGTGATAAATGCTTTAGTGATACACCTTTTTTTAAAATGTGTTGCAAGAATCAAAATATATGGGTGCACAGATGTATAAATCTACATTTGTTGACAGACAGTTTGGGCTACTTATCAGAATTATGGGTATACATGTTTGTGTGGAGTTTGCATGTTCTCCCCGTGTTGGCATAGGTTTCCTCAGGGTGCTCTGGTCCAAACACATGGGCTATAGGTCAATTTAATAAACTAAATTGGCCGTGAGTGTGAATGAGTATGGGTGTTTCCCAGTACTGGATTGCAGCTGAAAGGGCATCCGCTGTGTAAAACATATGCTGGATAAGTTGGCGGTTCATTCCACTGTGGTGACCCCTGGTTAATAAACAGACTAAGCCAAAAATAAAGTGAATAAATGGTAAATTGTGTGTGTGTGTGTGTGTGTGTGTGTGTGTGTGTGTGTGTGTGTGTGTGTGCACAAGTACATATATGTGTGTGTGTGTGTGTGTGTGTGTGTGTGTGTGTGTATGTGTGTGTGTGTGTGTGTGTGTGTGTGTTAAACAGATCAGACTAATGCTTTCTGCAGGTAGATGATACATTTTTTTTGTTTGTTTATCCAGCATCAGTGTGTGTTAAAATGCAGACAAACATCTTCTCAAGCACATGCCAGCATATTAGCTTTATGACAGTGATTGTTGGCAGAATTAATAATAAAATTTTAATTGAATTGAATTTAAATCCACACGAGTAGTCGTCTTGTCATATTTGTGTCTTCTGGTAGTTTTCCCAGCGTTGTGATTATTCAGTAAGTGCAGCACATTTATACACTAACAGCGGTGAAGGAACGACACATCTGGGCTTTGTCACAGTGAAAACAGCGCTGGATTGCTATTAATATGAGCGCTAATGAAGGTGTGGGTGCATGGCGTGGGCTCGCAGACACATGCTGATAATGGCAGTCATAATTAGTTTAATTGGTGTCATTACAGCAGCACACAGACTCTCAGCGGCACACACTTTACACTTCTGCTTTTAGGAGCATCACTGCAGTGCCAATATTCATTTCAATAACACCTGACACCTGACCTCAACCAGCCATATATCAACACATGCACACTCGCTTTACTCTACACACCTGGGGTGCTTTTCCCAAATAACGGCAAAACTCGCGGCTAAACTGAAGTATCATAGTACGATGCATCGTTTGAGAAAAGAACAATGTAGAGACGAGTGTTTCCCAAAACCCGTAGTTTCTCTGTCGCAGATATATCGTTTTAACTACGTTAGGTTTAACGTAAAACGCCCATAATGGTGCTCTAAACGGGGTGAAGTAACAACTTCTTTAGAGAAGAACCCCATCATTTGTTTGTTCAAATTATATTGTTTTACATGCATAAAAAAAAAATCCAATATAAGTCTTGGTAAAAACATGCACTCGCTTTCCATATTAATTAAAGTATATGTAAATGGCACATATAGAAAGGCTGTGTTTCCTTTACAAATATTATTGAGAATATTCCATATTCTATTCTAAAACAGAAGACCACTTACAAAAGCTAACACTATTCTAATATCATATACAGGGATTGCAGAATTATTAGGCAAATGAGTATTTTAAGCACATCATCCTCTTTATGCATGTTGTCTTACTTCAAGCTGTATAGGCTCGAAAGTCTACTACCAATTAAGCCTATTAGGTGATGTTCATCTCTGTAATGAGAAGGGGTGTGGTCTAATGACATCAACACCCTATATCAGGTGTGCATAATTATTAGGCAACTTCCTTTCTTTTGGCAAAATGGGTCAAAAGAAGGACTTGACAGGCTCCGAAAAGTCAAAAATAGTGAGATTATCTTGCAGAGGGATGCAGCACTCTTAAAATTGCCAAGCTTCTGAAGCGTGATCATCGAACAATCAAGCGTTTCATTCAAAATAGTCAACAGGGTCGCAAGAAGCATGTGAAAAAACCAAGGTGCAAAATAACTGCCCATGAACTGAGAAAAGTCAAGCATGCAGCTGCCAAGATGCCACTTGCCACCAGTTTTGCCGTATTTCAGAGCTGCAACATCACTGGAGTGCCCAAAAGCACAAGGTGTGCAATACTCAGAGACATGGCCAAGGTAAGAAAGGCTGAAAAACGACCACCACTGAATAAGACACACAAGCTGAAACGTCAAGACTGGGCCAAGAAATATCTTAAGACTGATTTTTCTAAGGTTTTATGGACTGATGAAATGAGAGTGAGTCTTGATGGGCCCGTGGCTGGATCGGTAAAGGGCAGAGAGCTCCAGTCTGACTCAGACGCCAGCAAGGTAAAAGTGGAGTACTGGTTTGGGCTGGTATCTTCAAAGATGAGCTTGTGGGGCCTTTTCGGGTTGAGGTTGGAGTCAAGCTCAACTCCCAGTCCTACTGCCAGTTTCTGGAAGACACCTTCTTCAAGCAGTGGTACAGGAAGAAGTCTGCATCCTTCAAGAAAAACATGATTTTCATGCAGGACAATGCTCCATCACACACGACCAAGTACTCCACAGCGTGGCTGGCAAGAAAAGGGTCTAAAAGAAGAAGAACTAATGACATGGCCTCCTTGTTCACCTGATCTGAACCCCATAGAGAACCTGTGGTCCATCATCAAATGTGAGATTTACAAGGAGGGAAAACAGTACACCTCTCTGAACAGTGTCTGGGAGGCTGTGGTTGCTGCTGCACGCAATGTTGATGGTGAACAGATCAAAACACTGACAGAATCCATGAATGGCAGGCTTTTGAGTGTCCTTGCAAAGAAAGGTGGCTATATTGGTCACTGATTTGTTTTTGTTTTGTTTTTGAATGTCAGAAATGTATATTTGTCAATGTTGAGATGTTATATTGGTTTCACTGGTGAAAATAAATCATTGAAATGGGTATATATTTGTTTTTTGCTAAGTTGCCTAATAATTATGCACAGTAATAGTCACCTGCACACACAGATATCCTCCTAAAATAGCTCAAACTAAAAACAAACTAAAAACTACTTCCAAAAATATTCAGCTTTGATATTAATGAGTTTTTTGGGTTCATGGTTGTTGTTCAATAATAAAATGAATCCTCAAAAATACAACTTGCCTAATAATTCTGCACTCCCAGTATAAATCATATAAATAAATAAATAGTAAGGCTATTATTTCTAAATAAATAGTGAGGTTCTGTTATTTGCAGACAATGTTGTTCTGTTGGCTTCATCGAACATGGACCTTCAGCATGCACTGGGGCAGTTTGCTGCCGAGTGTGACGCGGTTGGGATGAGAATCAGCACCTCCAAGTCCGAGGCCATGATGCTCCACTGGAAAAAGGTGTTTTGCCATTTCCAGGTTGAAGGAAAGTCCTTACCCCAGGTGGAGAAGTTTAAGTATCTTGGGGTTTTGTTCACGAGTGAGGGAAGGATGGAACGTGAGATTGACAGGCGGATTGGTGTAGCGGCAACAGTAATGTAGTCGATGTACCAGTCCGTTGTGGTAAAGAAAGAGCTGAGTCGAAAGGCAAAGCTTTTGATTTACCAGTCAATCTACGTTCCTACTCTCACCTATAGTCATGAGCTTTGGGTCATGACCGAAAGGACAAGATCTCAGATACAAATGGCCGAAATGAGTTTTCTTTAAAGGGTGGCAGGGCGCACCTTTACGGATAGGGTGAGGAGCTCTGTCTCTCAAGAGGAGCTCGGAGTAGAGCCGCTTCTCCTCCACATCGAGAGGAGTCAGCTGAGGTGGCTCGGGCATCTGTTTCGGATGCCTCTGGACGCCTACCTAGGGAGGTGTTCCAGGCATGTCCCACCGGGAGGAGGCCTCGGGGAAGACCCAGGACACGTTGGAAGGACTATGTCTCCTTGCTGGCCTGGGAACGGCTCGGGATTCCAGGAGCTGGAGGAAGTGTCTGGAGAGAGGGAAGTCTGGGGTTGTCTCCTAAGACTGTTACCTAGCGACCTAGCCCCAGAAAAGCGGCAGAAAATGAATGAATTAGTAAGGCTATTTATTAAGAAATTTTATTTAATATTTATTATTTATTAGGAAATGAAAAAAATCATACTTTAATAATGTTTTTTATTTATTTATTTATTATTATAATTATTATCATTATTATTATTATTATTATTATTATTATTATTATTAGGATATTGTTCATTTATTTATTTATTTATTTTTTATTAAGAAATCTTTCGCATTAATAATATGCGCATTCTCTTCAGACATTGGCGGAGCGTAAAGGATCACAGGACTGATCATGACACGAAGATGACGATCACTGACAGATGGAGATTCAGCTGCGGGGAATAAAGGGTTAAAGTTCTTTTTCACAACAATACCACAGTATAGCCAGCGTAGTGCTGTGTTTGTTCCTGTCATTTTTCAGATTTTTGATACAATAACTTACACTGCAACGCGGGATTCGCCAACCGTTTACTACTGAAGGAGCAGCAGGGACTATGGGACTTTGTCAGACTTTGACAGGGCCTTTGTCAGTAACTGTTACAGTTCATATGGACCTGCTTCTTCTTCTTCTTCCTCCGGATAATAACATCTAAGTGGAATTAAAATTGTTGCCTCGTTTTGTGTAGTTTGCGAAATATGTGTTTAATTGTGTGTTATATGTTGTAATCGCCCTCCACGGCTTGTAATCACGTATCTATTATAGATCAGTGCTTGTACTGTATCTCTCAGGTTAAATCTGTATTTGGATCATACCTGCCAACACTCCCGGGAAAAGTCTCCCGTATTTCAGACCCACTTCCCAGTTTGTCATTTCTCCCGGAACACTCCCGGAATTTCAACACCTTTCCCCGGTCTGCAGGTGATTGGTACAATCTGTAACCCCCTATTCACAAGGGGCTTCAGCGTCAACGCTTGACAGAGGACGTGTCTGAAGTTGGGGCTTACGTAATTGTCATAGCAGCGTCAGCCAATGAAATTAGTCAGCAATTGGCTACTGTCTGAGCTGGTGTATTTGCAAACAGGGATCTGATTGGCTGGCGCTTCTGTCAGCATTTGAAAAGTTGAGAAAGTCTCAACTTCTGCAGCGATCAATGCCACGGAAGCGTGGCCGACGGATCCACAATGCAGTTCAGCAACGCCTGACGCGTTATCAAGTCCAAAACCACATTAAAAACGTGACGCGTGCTTCTTCCTTTACTGATTTTAAATGCGTTTCTGAACTGCCGATCCTCTACTGTTCCTCACACGCGTGGTGCGGCCAATTTTCAAAATAGTTCAACTTTTGCCTGTGTGGATTAATACTGAATGTGTGTCATTATTACTTAGGGTTAGGTTTAAGAGTAGAGTAATAGGCTGGTGTTTAACTGCGTTCCTTTATTGCACTCCTGCATTGGGCTCTCACATACCTTCAGCTACTTCATACTGTAGCTGTGGTGGGCTTTTCTGCCGAACGCAGTCGACCAATCGCAACAGACTGGATCATCGGTCTAATCAGCGCAGATTAGCTTCGTGCTAAGGAGGGGTTTGGGCACAAATGAATCTCTGAACGGTTGATATGGGAGTCACTGGGATAATTAGGTAAAAATGAATGCATATTATAAGACAGTAGAAGTGTTTTTGACCTTGCATGCAGATCAGCATGTTGTTGGAGACCCCTAAAACCAAAACATTACATTTTTTTATGCAAAATAGGGGCTCTTTAATAGTAGCTTAAAATAAGGTGTGAGCAGTTGTTAATGAATCACATATAGTTTTGATATTGATGGTCTGTGGGTTATAATTCAATTCAATTTCAGTTTATTTGTATAGCACTTTTCACAATATTTATTGTTCCAAAGCAGCTTTACACACATTATTGCATTACAATTAAATTCAGAAAAGCTTATTAATCTTTAATAGTTACTTTATTAGTTTTTTACTAACTTTAATTTGTAAACTAGTTGCTAATAGCTTTTAACAGTTAAAGTTCTTATATATAAACGTATAGTTAACCTGCAGTTGTATAGTATATAGGTGATATCCATGTGTTCAATGAAGCATATTTGTGTATTAGTGTATTTCAGTGTTCGGACAGCAGGGAATGGAGTGCTGTAGATCAGCAGAAACATCACGTCTGCTCAGCGCTTTACACTGAGCTCTCCTGCGGCGCCTGCAGAAACACACTCACACCCTCACACCACTGAGCATGTGCAGATTCGCAAATCACACACGCCTGCTGGGTAATGCATACTGCAGTGCAAATAGGTTAGTAAACAAAAACTAAAACTACTGGTCAGAAAACCTTTTCGTTAACTGAAATTCACAAAAAAGTGAAAGTGAAAATATAAAACTAAACACAACTATTATTAAGTTCCTTCCTTCATTTTCTTTTCGACTTATTGCCTTTATTAATCAGGAGTCGCCACTAAAATAAACCGCCAACTTATTCAGCATATGTTTTACGCAGCGGACGCCCTTCCAGCCGCAACCCAACATTGGTAAACACCCATACACTCTCACATTCACACACGAACAATATGGCCAATTTAGCTTATTCAATTTACCAACACTTCATGTCTTTGGGCTGTGGAGGAAACCCATGCAAACACAGGGAGAACATGCAAACTCCACACAGAAATGCCAACTGACCTAGCCAGGGCTCAAACCAGCAACCTTCTAACTGAGGGGATTGTGCTATACTCAAAGAAATGATTACTGCAGCTTGTTCTAACTACCTAGTTAAAATGAGCTGAAACAACACAATTCTTGTCATTTCTTTGGCTAATTGATTTGTTTTATGTTCAGTCCACTTAAATGTGTAAACCATCAGGTTAACTTAAGCGTTTTGTGTTGGGACAACATGAAGGAATTGTGTATAACTACCTGGTTAGGGGATTTGTAGTTCCCACACTGTAAAAAATGCAGGGTTCCACAGAACCCTGAAATGATTCATGTTGTTTATTCAACACAAATCGATTAAGTTAACTTAAGGGGCCACAAAATCCCCCTGTCTCAGCAGGGTGTTTTCACAACTCTAGTTTGGAAAAACTCAGGAAAGTAGGCGTGACCAGCTCTGTTTAGGTGGGAGTGTCGGGGAAGGGAAAGAGGGAAGAATTTGCAAAAATGTAAGTTTCCATTTGAGCCCGCCATGATTTTCACAGAGGCAAAACAAACACACAGACGCAGGAGAGAAAGACAGTGACTGTGTTTACATGGACATAAGCAATCAAATTATTTGCCAAATTATTAATTTGTCGACTTTAACTGCAGTTTGGCACTTTCACTTTTATTCAGGAACATTTCCTGCATGCCCCCCGTGACAAACGAGAGGAACTGTTGAAGAGTGGAGTTTTAATGCAATGTTTGATACCGCACAGCGAATGGGAGAATAAAATCCTCTGCATTTCTCGGTTACTTATATGCACTCGGTAGGTAGCGTCAGAAAGCCGTGTGTGTATAGACCAGGGGTGGGCAAACTCGGTCTTGGAGGGCCAGTGTCCTGCACAGTTTAGCTCCAACTCTAATCAAACACACCTGCTTATAGATTTCTAATGATCTTGAAGACACTGATTAGCATGTTCAGGTGTTTTTTGATTAGAGTTGGAGCTAAACTATGCAGGACACCAGCCCTCCAGGACCAGGTTTGCCCACCCCTGGTATAGACTATCCTGTCACAAAATGCGGCAAAAATCCTACACGATGGTAATAGTTTGTTTGTGGTGTTTACATGTTTACATTTGGAGAGCAGCATTTACAGCAGATATTTCAATCTATAATATTGTACTATAATATTGCAGTGATATTAACATACTGTAAACTTACTAACTAAATCATTTTGACTGAGGTCTGTCTTTAAAAACTGAAAGAGAACTGCTGACGATATGAACTAACTTTGCCATCTGAATGAACAAACAAAGGGCACTGATTACACACACTTAAATCTGTAGACACAGGACAATTAAACTGAAGCCGTGTCTTTTTTAAAAGGAGGCAAGCGGATAATCCGGATTTCATCATTTCCAGATGTGAAAAGCTCTCGAGTAAAAAATATTCCTTACAAGCACATTTCTGTTGCGTGCACTAATCTACACGTGAGTCCAGCTGCGCTCTCATAGCAGGAAAATGAAAACAAAACCTTTGTTGCAGCTCAGTTATAAACACATCACTGATGACCCATGTCTCCAAATTCTCATTCGTTCACTTGTTTTGACAACACAACGTGGCGTCTCTCTGTCGTCTGAACACTGTAACAGGTAAAACAGTCTTCGAAGCTATCATGCATATTAATGTAGTTGCACCGCATACACAATAGAGCGCGCTGATTGGTTTGAACCAAGACTTTCTCATGAATTAATGCCACACACTCAGAGACGTCACAATGTACTCGCAGGTACAGACATCCACTCTCCATGCTGGACTACACACAAGTCTCTAATCGCCGTGACGCAGCTTCAAAAATTAGTTTCAAACCGGAAAAAGAAATTTGCTCAAAATATGGCAAAGACAACCAATTTTCACTTTTTTGTGCAATATATGTGTCCTGATAGTTTTATAGCAGCGTGGGACACATATAGCGTGGGACTGTCAACAGTTTAAAACATGTGTTTTGGGGTTTCGTGACCCTTTAACACTTTTAACAAATTTATGTGGATTGAACATGAAAAATTAAGTTGTCGCAATGAAATCTCAAGAATTGTGTTGTTTCAACTCATTTTAAATAAGTAGTTTAGTGTGTGCAGCATGCTTTGCGTGGGATTGAATTAAGAGAGGGAAATGTTGACAATAAAAGTAATCTTGGGTGTTTAAAGTTAATAAAAAAGACTTGTTAGAGTTTAATAGTCACTTTAGTTTGAAGATTTAGAAGATTGTTATGTAATGCTTTGAGTTTTGAGGTTACCAGCGATAAACAGCGAGGCTTATAATTCAACTGTACATGATATTATCAGACCTTTGAATTATTTAAACTTTTATTTGATAAAAAAATCATGTTTGACCAACTCAATTGCATTTAATTGTGTAAAGAGTTGTAGATAAACAAATTTATTGGATGGAAATCGTGCTCTCAATTAAATTGAGTTCATCCCATGAGTTTTTTTTTATTTCTTTGTTTTGAGTGTACCCACTGCGCCACCGCGTCGCCCAAGTTGGCTGCAATCAACCGAAAATAATTTTCTAAAATTTTCGAAAATAACAGCTATTAATATGACAATATTTACAAAACTATTAATAGTTTGTTGAATATACTGTAAAACAGATTTATCAATTTATTTTCATTTTACTGTTCGTTAATTGTAAACAGGTGAGTTTTACCATTTTTGAATCAATTTGAATCTATCTCTGGGTCTGGTGGGAGCACTTTTACCTTAGCTCAACTTAGCATAGATAGTTGAATCGGATTTGACCATTAGCTTCTTGCTCAAAAATGACCAGAGAGTTATGATAATTAGTAATACATACAGTTGAAGTCAGAATTATTAGCCCCCCTTTGATTATTTTTTTCTTTTTTTAATATTTCCCAAATGATGTTTAACAGAGCAATGACATTTTCACAGTATGTCTGATAATATTTTTTTGTCTGGAAAAAGTCTTATTTGTTTTATTTTGGCTAGAATAAAAGCAGTTTTAAATTTTTTAAGAACCATTTTAAGGTCAAAATTATTAGCCCCTTTAAGCTATATATTTTTCCATAGTCTACAGAACAAACCATCATTATACAATAACTTGCCTAATTACCCTAACCTGCCTAGTTAACCTAATTAACCTAGTTAAGCCTTTAAATGTCACTTTAAGCTGTATAGAAGAGTCTTGAAAAATATCTAGTCAAATATTATTTACTGTCATCATGACAAAGATAAAATAAATCAGTTATTAGAAATGAGTAATTAAAACTATTATGTTTAGAAATGTGTTGAAAAAAATCATCTCTCCGTTAAACAGAAACTGCGGAAAAAATAACCTAATAATTCAGGGGGGCTAATTTTGGACAACAGTCACTGAAAAATAGGGGCGAAACGCATCACTGTTGATCCGTGATCCGTATGGATCACCACTCACAGTTCGGAACGCACGTAACCTGCGGATTAATAATTTATTTTGGACTTGTCGGTTTATCCAACATTTATAACCATCGCAGAGAGATCGCCTCCCGCGTGCATGAAAGCATCCGGATCCGGCACCTCTGAAATCTGATCCAGCACCTTATTTTACCGATCCCCCTCCTCAACCGCTCTTACCCGTCCGCTGTTCACTTTCACTTTCTTCCATGACTCCCCAACCCTTTTTACTTTTATCCGCGACATCTCCTCCCCGCTCACTTTCATCTGCGACAGTCCTCCGCCATCCACCGCCCCCATCCCCCCCCCCCCCCCCCTATTTTGTGTAACCAACAGATAGCGACAAACAACCATCAAAATTATGTCACTGAATAGGTTTTCAGAAATAAAACACCTACAGAATAATAAAACATGACGTTTTATGTGTGAATTGTTGAATCATTAATTGAAGATAAATATGATCTGTTGTATATGTTAGATTTCTATATTTAGCATTATCAGCAACAGTAGATCATATTTCATATTGAATACTTTTCTTTCTTCAGCTGGTTCTTACTTGATTATTATTTTTATTAGCATTACAGGTTCTAAGTTCTGTTTGTTAAAGCAATGTTTTTTGCAGGAATATTTTTATATTAACGGAAAGCAAATTACATTTGTCGTCTCACTTTTTTTCTGATCTGAAAAATGATCCGATCCGTGGCTAAAAACTGTAGTGTGATCAAAACTGCAGATTTGTGATCCGTTACACCACTACTGAAAAACCAACTGAAATAAAATAATGAATGATGAAAGTGAATAATCGTTTTCATAACTCATTTTGTGGTGTAAAATTAAACTTTTGTCTGTTTACCTGAACCCTTGGAAATAAATCCCCCTCTTCTTTCCCCTCAACACACCACATGACAACCCTAAAAACATTACACAATTCTGAGTGTGCCTCACATAGCTGAGTGGGTATGACAAACCACCTGTAGAAAAACACTTCAACCCACATTTGCACCAGACATTTTCTTACAATCACTTAATGGGCTCTATTTTAACGATGCGCATGCAGAGTCTAAACCTCAGAATTCCACTTTTGCTATTTTTAGGATGGAAAAATACGCTCTGCGCCCTGGCGCATGGTTTATTTAAATGATTTCTGAGTGTGTTTTGAGCATAACGTGCATTAAACCAATCAAAGTCTCATCTCACATTCCCTTTAGGAGTCAGCTGCATCTCGGTATGGTGCATTGGCTATTTATGTGGTGGATTTTGTAAAAACTGAACCCTTCACTAATGAGAAAACAGTTAAACAGAGCATCTGCAGCATGAGGATAAAGAACGAGCCTCCTCCATTCAGCCTCTTTACTTTCTCTTTACTTTTTCTCTTTACTCTTTTACTTTGGTGGAGTAAGGAGACGGTGGAAACTCACTCCACTGAAGACATCCATTAGCCTACATATTTAGATTAGTTTGTTAAACACAAAGATTTGTTTCAAAACTATTCCTAAACTCAGTTCTAATTTCCAGCAAAGGACTAAATGAACAATAATAACAAAGTGTGGTCAAACTGAGTTATATCCAAAGAAATATAACTGAGTATAGTAAGTGGGTTATACCCCCCTTTAATCTAAGAGCACGTGCATGTGTGTATGTGTGTTATAATGCTTTTCTGTGCAGATCTTTAAGCAATTATTTGGCTTTGCAGCAAGAGCTCAAGCTTTTCCTCTTCATCTCAGTAAATACTGAAGCTATTTTGAGTTTTGTAATTGGAGCATTGCTCTTTACGTCACCTCAAATCCTACACATTTCCCACTTCTTCCAGCACTAAATGTCACATCTCTTTATGAGTTTTAGCTCGTTCGGAAATGACATAAAATCTCAGCTCTGCAAACAAAACTTTATTTCCAGCCAGATCCTCTTGTGTTCAGCTGAATATAACAAGCAAAACTCCAGAGGTAATTATACTCCCAGACTGAAATAACCTCTCTCTGAAAGCGGTTAGCAGATGCTGGTTAATGAGTGTTCATCTGAGCCGCTTTTCCACCGAAGGTGAAGCTGAACAATGATTCCAGAGCTTCCCCAAGCGATTTACTGTATGTTTTCTGAAGGTAATTACTCTGCTAGATGTGAACTCTGACACGGGAGAGATTTCAACACTAAAGACCTTTAGAGTCTGACCTTCCAATGCAGCTAAAAAGCCAAAGTGTTTCGTCTTTTTGGCAGAACAGGAGAAAAAATTGATTAAAGATTTTTTTTTTCTGCGTTCTTTGATGTTAATGACATGGAGTCTTCTCTGAGGAACAGATGTGATGAAAGATTCACAGTCTGACTGTCTCTACTCTGTCCTGTTGTATATATTCAAACATGTGCCGAAACATGGATAAACAAGTCGAGCCTGAAGGTGAAACTAACCTGCATACACTCCAAAAATATACTCATCTGCCACTTTATTAGGTACACCTTACTTGTACCGGGTTGGACCCCCTTTTTTTTTCAGATCTGCCTTAATCCTTCGTGGCATAAATTCAACAAGCTACTGGAAATATTCCACCGAGATTTTGCTCCATATTGACATGATAGCATCACGCAGTTGCTTCAGATTTGTCGGCTGCACATCCATAATGAATCTCCCGTTCCACCATATCCCAAAGGTGCTCAATTGGATTGAGGCTTGGTGACTGTGGTGACCATTTGAGTACAGTTATCTCACCATCATGGTCAAGAAACCAGTCTGAGATGATTCGTGCTTTATGATATGGCTGGAAGTAGCCATCAGAAGATGGGTACACTGTGGTCATAAAGGGATGGACTTCGGTTTAACATCTCATCCGAAAGACAGAGCTAACCGAGCAGTATAGAGTCCCCTTCACTATACTGGGGCATTAGGACTCACACAGACCACAGGTTGGGCACCCCCTGCACGACTCACTAACACCACTTCCAGCAGCAACCTAGCTTTTTCATGTGGTCTCCCATCTAGGTACTGACCAGGCGCAGCCCTGCTTAGCTTCAGTGGGTGACCAAGTGAGAGTTGCAGAGAGCTAGCTGCCGGTGCCCTTCTATCTGCAACCCATCACTCGGAAACACCCATACACTCTCATTCGCACACAAACACTACAGTATATGGGCAATGTAGCTTACCCAATTCCCCTATAGAGCATGTGACTAACAGGAAAACCGAAGCACCCGGAGGAAACCCACGCCAACACAGGGAGAACATGCGAACTCCACACAGAAATGCCAACTGACCAGCTGAGGCTCGAACCAGTGACCTTCTTGCTTTGAGGCGACATCGCTACCCACTTCGCCACCACACCGCCCTCCGTGCTGTTGTAGTCGCAGTTTAATCCACATCGTCTGTTTTCTTTCTATCTAAGAACCGCCCGTTTTAAACAAGACAGGTCTGATTGGCATGTGAGGTGGCCAATCACGTTGCTTTACTTGTTGTCATATTTAATATCATGAATGTCACAAATACGCTAACTAGTAAGCCTAGTAAACACTGAACGCTTCAGATGTGTTTAAGCGCGTGCTCTTCATTTCCCTCTCAGTTTCCCCTCGGCGTCAGCACCAGCAGTTGCCATAGTGACCATCACACCTGTTTCTGCTAATGAGTTCACCTACTTCTACATGCTTAATGCTTTTCTGCAGCCCTGCGTATGAATTACCGCACTTCCAGGTGCTTTTCCTCATTTCTCAATCTGTCTGCATGAGCCATCGCTTGCAGAATGAATTATTAGCATGATGCATTTCTCTAGATTAAATCATGCATGTCAACATAGAACGTGAATGACTTATATTAGTGCTGTGTTCTAAACAGCAGGCTATAATACATTGTTGACTGTCATATTTTACACAATACGTTCAGTTCAGTTTTTTAGTGTGTGACATTTTGCTGCTATTTACTGTAAATTATAACATTTGATAAAATACAGGTTGCTCAAAGCAGCTTAGTAGTAATATGACAGAACTTCAGAAGATTATATTACAGTTTTTCTCCATTGGTTTGGCTCAGTTCTTGAAACAGGAATTACATTCTCAATACTCTAAGATTGTTTTGCAAAACAGTCTTACAGTTCAGCACAACACAATAGCTCACTGGCAAAAGCTCATATCTTTCCCAAAACTGTTCGTTCATGTGTCAAAACTAAATTTCCTTCTCATTTTAACAGTCAGTGCCCCCAAAATCCTTTGTCTCTTTGGCATAGCGTAAGCACTGCAAGTCAAAATGTTTAGATGTTTTGTCACTATGACAGAGGACCATTGAAATATCCCTCATGTCCACCTTTCAGTCTTAGCCCAGTTTTATTGCCAAGGGGGCTTGACACACACAAGGAATTTGTTTTGGCAACAGAAGCTTTCAGTGTACATAAAGTGACGAGTGACAACACAAAATTAAATATAAGAAAAGAAAAAGGCAATAAACATTAAACAGAGATGCAGTTAGTCAAAAAGATCTGGATGTTGAGTTGTATGTACAGATTGTTGTGAATATACAGGTTATAAGGTGCTGTGTACAAGTGCGTATGAGAAAGTATTGCACGTTTATTGCACAGTAGGGGAATATTTAACTGTTCATGAGGTGGATGGCCTGAGGAAAGAAACTTTTCCTGTGTCTGGCTGTTTTTGTGCTTGGTGCTCCGTAGCGCCGACCAGACGGTAACAGTTCGAACAGGTAATGTGCTGGGTGCGAGGCGTCCAGAGTGATTTTGTGAGCCCTTTTACTCACTCTGGAAGAGTACAGTTCTTGAAGTGTGGGAAGGGTAGTGCCAGTGATTCGTTCAGCAGTCCGGACTATTCGCTGTAGTCTACGGAGGTCAGTTTTGGCAGCTGAGCTGAACCAGACGATGATTGAAGTGCAGAGGATGGATTGGATGACAGCTGAGTAGAACTGCATGAGCAGCTCCTGTGGCAGGTTGAACTTTCTCAGCTGACGAAGGAAGTACAGTCTCTGCTGGGCTTTCTTCACAATAGAGTCTAAAATGGTAACTGAACTGTTTTTTTGTGTGTGTTTTGACAGAATGCAATTGTGTAAAAACTAAAAAAAATAAATTGATACGATTTTAAAAAATTATGGGAAATAAGGAAATTCAGTCGGATCTCACGAGGAAAGTAACTATTTTACGTTTTGTCAGTTCATTGGCTAATTCGTACGTGTTCAGTCGTACGAAAATGTACGATTTTAAAAAGGAGGCGTGGCACCCAACCACACCCCAAAACCCAACCATCATTGGGGGATAAGCAAATCATACTAAATTATATGAATGAGATCATATAAATTCATCCGAATTAGCCACTAAATCAAAAAGTTACGGATTGCCGTGAGATAGTGTTGGGATTTCAGGTTAAGATTAGCCTCCAAGGTTTGACAATATACATTGCACTCATACTGCCAATGAAATTGTAACTATTATCAATCACACACATAAAGTAATTAACATACATCAGAATAAAAAAGGTACAGCCTAATATACTGTAATATAAACACACAAACAAAAAACAATGAAGATTATACGCAGCCTACAGTGCTTGATTGGTCATCAGAGATGTGTGAAATTCCTCCTTTGTTAGTCAAGTTCTAGTTTCTCCTGACTGCCAGTTGCTGTAATAAATGGATCAAATGTTCCACAGATTCATAAATGATATTCATGGTATTATGTTCTTGACTAATTTTGACAATTGAACAGACTACTGTGCATGTGATGACTTATACAATGAAATGACGCTGACACATTTTGGAGCGAACAACCATTGAACTGAGAATCAACAATCAGTTTAGATCAACTAGATCTAGTCATTTGGAAATTGTGCTAAATGTAGACTAGATGCACTTAGACATTTACAATTTGATGAAATAAATGAGAAAATCAATTCTGTTGTGAACAATTGCCAAGTGGTTTACAGGTTTGTCCGTGTTGTTTTGAGAATGTAATTCCAGTTTCAAGAAATGAGCCAAAGCAAAGGAGAAAAACTGTAAAAGCAGAAGGACAAGACTAAATGGAAATGATAGTAAATAATTCGTTTTGAAATGTAATATGCAAAACGGCAATACATTATGTAAAATGTCAGTGTATTACTGTATTTAAATTTGCATTCTGGAGCAGCACGGTGGCTCAGTGGTTAGCACTGTGACATGGTGGTTAGAAGGTCACTGGTTTGAGTCCCAGCTGGATCAGTTGGCATGGGTTGCGGCTGGAAGGATATCCGCTGCGTAAAACATATGCCGGAATAGTTGGCGGTTCATTCCACTGTGGCATCCTCTGAAAAAGAGACTAAGCTGAATGCAATATATGCAAGGATGGCGCTAAACTAAATGATGTCCTTTTAATTAGCAATTTCCAACCATAGCTTTAATATGTAAATGACTTGCTAATTTTAAAGGTGCTGTATGTAAGTTTTTGACTCTTCTAAAGCATAAAAATACCATAATATGTGTGCAGATATTTAAGAAACATCCCAAGTGAACATACTTGTTTAACTGAAAAACAATGCTGAAGTCAGATATTCTGCTTTGAAAATGTTTTTCCGTGCCGGAACGCTGTCTTTGTTTAGGTAAATTTAACCTGCACAGTGCCAGTTTAGCCAATTATATTTCAGCACCCCGGGTTGCCTTGTTCTAGACAACTTGCTAATTTCTGCAATTAGATGATAAAAGATCTCCATGCTGTCGTGTCCAAAACGGCTCCGTACAGTCAAATGTGCCTTAAAATCAATTCTAATCATGTCGAATCATAAAAGTAGACTCGATTTAATCTACTGGATATAAAAAGATTTCAGGAGAATTCAGAATGAATCAAAACTTAACCTTTTATTTGTCAGGTGAAATTGTATTATGCCAATTACATAACAATCAAAAAGCCAATTCAGAGATGATACTGTAAAAATACAACATCCATTACTCAAAGATAAATTTAAGAGCTACAGATGCATACCTGACCAAGTATGTTGCAGGCTTACTCACACTATGCTATCCGAACCGTGCCCAGGCCTGTTTTCAGGATCGTTTGAGAAGTGTTCGGGCTCAGGCACGGTTCACTTGGGCGGCCCTGGCTCGGTTGGAAGAGGTGGGCCAGAGCACGGTTCACTTGGGCTCAGGCGCGGTACGCTTACAGTGTGAGTGCAAGCGTGCCTAAGCCCGAAACTGAAAGCGAGACGTGACTTTTAAGGGACTGTTTCATATGGATTAATTAATCATTCGTACTGTTCAATGAACACAAACTGTCGTAGATTAATAAAGACGCAAACCCCTCACTGCACCACGGCTGCAGCTTCAGCAAACTTTCTAATTCCTGCAGCACGAGGACTTTATGATTGTTTATGAGCGTCAAAAGAGGTTGATCTGTTGTGAAATATTAGACTGCGTGTCACCGCATATCAAACGACTTAAATGAAATAACTAAAGAAATCTCCACTGTGCTGAGCGAGAGCGCGTACTGAACAGCGCATCATCGATGATGTAAGCTCACCCAGGCCCGAATGTAATGTGAGTGTGGGCTGTCGGGGCAGACGGGAGGGGGGACAATCGTGCTTTGGCCTGGTTCAAGGCAACTGTACATACTGCGAGTACGGCCTAAGTCTCAGAGATGCTGCAACGGGGTATCTTGGCTACAAGTTCCCAAAGATATTTGTCCACATTTCCTTTAAATACTCAACTCAGAACAAACAGACATCAATTCAAGACAATAGAAAGCGTCACCTAGACCCTTGCCTCGTGAATTTGAGGAGTTAACCATCTCTAAGGAGGGGGAGCATCTGGCAAAGATCTTATTAAAGCCAAAAACCAAATCAACATATAGAAATGAAATAATACAGTGAAATTAAGACCACTTTACCAATCACACAGAGGCATTTAAAATGATACCAAACATGAATATAAGGCTACAAGATACACCATATTAAAACCTTGGGCATTTTATGTGAATTGTGCTCTGATCAGTAAGTCACTTAAAGGTCAAGAAGGGGGGCTTGAGGTGAAGAGAGAAGGATGAACTTTCTCGCATTCCCCTCTGGTGAAATAGCTCATGTTTGCATTGTCAACAGTGATTTGAATAGAACAGTTAAACAGCTGGTTTCCTGATCTTCTTCTCAGATCAGAAAGTCGATTGTTGTATTGCATAGCAATTCTTATGGTCTTGTCTCATGAAATTCAAGAACAGTTCTCAGGGTCTAATATTCCAACGCAATCTCACGGCAATTCGTAACTTTTTGATTTAGTGGCCCAATGGTATAAATTTATAAGATCTAATTCATACAAATTAGTATGATTTTCTCATTACCCAATGACAGTTAAGGTTAGGGGTGGGGTTGGGTGCCACGCCTCCTTTTTAAAATCTTACATTTTAGTACGACTGAACTCGTACAAATTTGTACGAATTAGCCACTAACTCGACAAAACTTAAAATACTTACGTTTTCTCGTGAGATCAGGCTGGATATTCTGGAGTCTTACACTTCCATACAAGAAATATAATTTTCTTGAAAATAAACAAATAGATAAATTTTAAAAAGTGAGCTTAAATATATATATAATATCTATTAGCAGGCTCAGAAAAATAAATGTAATTCTAATAAAAAAACAAGATTATTTCATAATTCTTTTTAAAAAAGAAGACAAGACTTATTTTTATTATTTTTCTTTTAAATTTTTTTTCATCTTTTATATTCCAGAAATGCATTGCAATGCCAAATACATAGTAATTCAATTTTAATTTAGATTTTTCACCAAACTTTGCATATGTCATGATATTTTTGTATACTGTATAGCTATAACCCATATGCTCTCTATAAAAGTAAGTATTATTTTTCTAAAAATAATAAGAAGAGGAAGAAATACCTTAAAAAAAAACAGTTAGGTCAAAAAATACTTATTTTTATTTTCCTACGCTTAAGGCCGTCACACACCGGATGCGCTGCTCAGCACCGCGACACGGCGCACATGACAGTTGAAAGTATTACACACCAGACGTGCACATTTGCTGGCTATTTAAAATGAAACTAATCAGATGCCGCTCCGTGGCGTGGCAGAAATATGAACAGTGTCAGCCGCCGACTTGCGGTGCCGATGTGTGCACCCTGATAGAAACTTATGTTTAATATTCTGAAATGCGTGGCGCGTCGCAGAGCAGCGCTTCTGGTGTGCGGCCTGCTTTAGTTGCTTATTTATCAGGGGTCCCAAAGCAGTATGAGCCACCAACTATTCCATCATTAATTACGCAGCAGATGCCCTTCCAGCCACAACCCAATACTGAGAAACACCAAGTGTGCCACAAGCCTGCTTTTGAGTCAAGGTCTTTAAGTCATAAAACCCGTCTCCTCCGTGTTATTGAAGGAGACATGCGACCAAATAAAAAAAATTATAATTACACTTGCAATAAAATGTTCCGAAAGATGGTTCTGGTCAGTTAAGGCACTGGTTATCAGCTGATATAGGTGCAGATCTTCATTTTAGTAAAGAGTATGTTTTGAGCAGTAATTTAATGCTGGACGTGTCATCGTGATTGACAGCTTTGAGCTCACCTTTGTTAACGTTATTACAACCATTTGTGTTGATAAAACAGCAAACACAGGCTACTATGTAAACGCAAAGTGTACATTAGTGAGCCTTCGTTATAGTGCAGACACCAACGGTCAAGTGAGAAGTTTGGGGGGCGTGATTGATTTGATGTACAAGCATTTGGTCGGAAGTTCGATTCCGCAGCTCCTCCTCTGGCTCCATCAGGCAGTCCTTCTGTGCATGCCCAGACTCCAATTTCAGCAGTCTATTTCAACAGTTTGTGTCCGTAACAAGGCGTTTTTTCCTTCACAGCGTTTAATGGAAAATGGCGCTGTCGCGACGTCCATATTTTATACAGTCATTGGGAAACTACACTCATACACTACAGCCAATTTAGTTCATTCAATTCCCCTATAGCGCATGTGTTTGGACTGTGGGGTAAACTGGAGCACCCGGTGGAAACACGCCAACGCAGGAAGAACATGCAAACTCCACATAGAAATGCCAACTGACTCAGCCAGGACTCGAACCAGCAATCTTCTTGCTGAGAGGTGACAGTGCTAACCACTAAGCCACCGTGCCGCCGCAATATCAAATGTAAAAAATAAAATTAAATGTACATTTTTCGTCAAACTTTGCACACAGGTCACAGAAAAAGGTTATATAAATACAACAATACATAGGTGTTTTGCATATTGCATAGCCATTTTGCATATTATATTTCAAAATTAATTTTGCTACTAATATGCTCCTATATAAAAGAAAGTATGTATTTTCTGAAAAATAAATAAATAAATAAATAAAGCATCAAAGAAGTGAGCCTAAAACTAAAATATCTGCCAGAAGAAAAACAAGATTTATTTTTTCGATTCATCTATTTATTTTTTGTCTTTTATTTATTTATTTATTTATTTATTTATTTATTTATTTATTTATTTATTTATTTATTTATTTATTTATTTATTTATTTA
>CAIGQZ010034990.1:4690614-4705674 GCA_903798205.1 Danio tinwini | reverse complement strand
ATGATGACAGTAAATAATATTTGACTAGATATTTTTCAAGACACTTCTGTACAGCTTAAAGTGACATTTAAAGGCTTAACTAGGTTAATTAGGTTAACTAGGCAGGTTAGGGTAATTAGGCAAGTTATTGTACAATGATGGTTTGTTCTGTAGACTATCGAAAAAAGTTAGCTTAAAGAGGCTAATAATTTTGACCCTTAAAATTGTTCTTAAAAAATGTAAAACTGCTTTTATTCTAGCCAAAATAAAACAAATAAGAAAGAAAAAATAAGAAAGAAAAAATAATATCAGACATACTGTGAAAATTTCCTTGCTCTGTTAAACATAATTTGGGAAATATTTAAAAAAAGGAAAAAACAATCAAAGGGTGGCTAATAATTCTGACTTATTCATTTTCTTTTCGGCTTAGTTCCTTTATTAATCTGGGGTGGCCACAAGGGAAAGAACTGCCAACTTATCCAGCACGTTTTACACAGCGGATGTCCTTCCAACCGCTACCCATCTCTGGGAAACACCCATACAGTACACTCTCATTCACACACCAGTGACCTTCTTGCTGTTAGGCGACAGCGCTAGCTTCACCAACGCACCACTATATATTAAATGAAAATAATATAAGTATTAAATAAAATAAAAATATATATAAATAAATAAAAATAAAGAAAATAATAGTAGTTTTCAAACATTTAGCATGTACAACCATGTGTATTGCAGCAGGCCTATAATGCATAATTAAGAATTTAAAACTATTTAAAAACTATTCCAAAAAAAAAACTTTTAAAATGTTACTGTAAAAGGTGCTAGAATTTACTTAAAGTCATTTCTACACCATTTTTAAATGGATGAATGAATAAATGTATTGCTTAACTACTAAACAGTATCCTGATACAAAAAAAATCACTGTTTTATGTGGACTTCTATCCACACATAAAGACTATTTATTACCTATATACATAGACTACATGCAGTTATAGTCAAAATTGTTCGCCCTCCAGTCAAGTTTTTATTCTTTCTCAAATAAAAAGCGCTATATAAATGTAAGGAATTATTATTATTATTATTATTATTATTATTATTATTAAATATTTCTCAAATTATGTTTAACAGATTCAGGAATTTTTCACAGTATTTCCAATAATATTTTTTCTTCTGGAGAAAGTCTTATTTGTTTTATTTCGGCTGAAATAAAAGCAGTTTTTTTTTCTTTTAGACCATTTTAAGGTCAAAATTATCGTCCCCCTTAAGTACCATTTGTTTTGCATTGTCTCCAGAACAAACCACTGTTATACAATGACTTGCCTAATTACCTTAATTTTACCCTAATTAACCTCGTTAAGCCTTTAAATATCACTTTAAGCTGAATACTAGTATCTTGACAAATATCTAGTCAAATATTATTTACTGTCATCATGGCAAAGATATCAGTTATTAGAAAAGATTTATTAAAACTACTATGTTTAGAAATTTGCTGAAAAAAATCTCTCTGGGAAACAGCAAAAATATTCAGGGAGGGCTAATAATTCTGGCTTCTCCACAGGTCCCGTGAGCGATGATGATCTGCTGGTGTTCTGTCTGTAAGTGCGGACCGGACCGCGCATGCGCATTGCGCGCAGCCCATGATGCTGTTCTGTGCGTGAGACCGTTTGCCGATTTCATCTCTCACACGCTTTTCTTCCTCATCATCCTGGATCTTCATCCTGAGCGCATCTTCCTCCGTTTGACGGTACGTGACTCTCTCAGTGTTTGTGCGTGTTTGTAAATACACGCGTTGAGAAGCGAACATGAACACACACGCTTCTGTCCACCGCAGCTTTAAATGCGTGTATTTGCTCATCATAATCATGCAGTTTCTAGCGTTGTTTTGGGGTTTCATCAGGGACGTGTTCCTATACATCTGCGTTTCTGTACACACTCACACTTTCTGAAGACGCGTTTGGAGTCCGGCAGTTTGGCCATCAGGAGTGAGTGAGTGAATAAGTGATGCGTTTTTGAGACATCTTCCAAGTCAGCAGCAGTTTTAGGCGTCATATGAGTGTGCGTAGCGTTATTAGGCAGACACTACCGACTCAGCAAACATTTCTGTCCGTCAATATGAGCGTCTGTGGTGTTTGTGTGTGTCAGACTGACGGCCTGTTGCAGAACAAGCTCCATGTTGATGTGCATTGAGGTAAAGTTGGATTTATATTGGCACATTCGTTCAGTGTCAACTTGTGAAATGCTCCCTATATTATTTTATCACGTTTTTTTGAATATTCGGTCTGAAATCACATGCAAGTATGACTTCAAAACAATATAAACCGAATTTTCCCTTAATATAGCAATCAGCCAATCAGCATTGAAATAAAGTTGGTTTAATAGTCCTGCATTCGGACTTTTATCCTTAATAATATATCATTTCATAAAGTTATTCATTGCAAATTCCGAATCGGGAAATCATATTGGTGCATTCTAAAAATAGAGGTAAAGTTGGTTTTATATCCACACGTTCATTCATTTAGAAGTGTCTATATTGTTTACCATGTTACTTTGAATATTCGGTTTGGAATTAGCATACAAGTATGACTTCAAAACAACCTTAACACTATCTAATTGACTGTGAACAATGATGTACTTTGATAGTCATTGGCTGCTTATATGAGTTAGCAAATAATACTTTTTTAAAATTATATTATTAAGGAGTGTCTGAATATCCGAATGTAAAACCAACTTTACCTCTATATTCTAAAACGCTTTACGTGAAAATAGCTTTATGTGACTTAATGTATCTAAACATCAATCAGAGAAACCCAAATTTCTGTCAAACCTTTCTTGTAATTAATCCGAATTACTGTAAAAAGAGCGAGCCCCAGTTCAATGGAAGTGAAAAACAGCATGTTAATATATTTCCTATATAAGGAAAAAGCTTAACGTGGCTTAATGTGAACAACAAGCAGGGAAAATCTAATTTCTATTATATCAAACACTTTCTGATGTCAAAAGCATGAGCTCTAATTTTAGTAAATGGACATTTTCATGTTATGCGTTTTAAGTGCATTATAAAAGGAAAAAGCTTAACATGGCTTAACGTAAAAATCAATTCAACTTGTAATTGACACTAACTACTAGCAAAAGATCAAGCCCTGAGTCTGTGGATGAAGTAAACAATGTCACGTTAAGTGTTTTATCCCCCTTGAAAACCATTATAGGAGATTAATGTGGTTTAACTTAACATCTGTAGACAAATTTCTATAAAAGTACACTCATAAACATTTTCTGCTGTTAAAAGAACACGCTTTTATTTTAAGTGAACAATATCACTTTAAAGGTGCAGTCACCTGCCAACACTACCGTTTTTCCTAAGAGTCTCCCGTATTTCAGACCACCTACCCATTTTGTCATTTCTCCCGGAAAACTCCCAGAGTTTCAGCCCCTTCCCCCGGTCCTTGGGTGATTGGTACAATATGTAACACCCCATTCACACGGGGCTTCAGCGTCAACACTTGACAGAGGGCATGTCTGTAGTTGGGGCTGACGCGATCGTCATAGCAGTGTCAGCCAATGAAATTAGTCGGCTACTGTCTGAGCTGGTGTATTTGCATAAAGCGTTCTGATTGGCTGGCGCTTCTGTCAGCACTTGAAACGTTGAGAAAGTCCCAACTTCTGTGGCGACCAATGCCACTGAAGCAGCGCCGACGGATCCACAATGCAGTTTGGCAATGCCTGACGTCACCCATTCAAAGTGAAGCTGTGGTCACACTAGGGTTTGTGCATGCAAAATTCTGTCGTACGGCGCTGCGAAGAGGGGCGTGATTAAACAAGATGATTACGCATAAAAAAAAAGTGAGCGATTGCTCTATGTTTTAAATTTCTGTTCAGAGAGGTCATGTTTTGATCCTGGATTGGTCTCACGCAGTTAAGTGATGCGATTTGGCAGGTCAGAGTTCACCAAGCTTGAACTTTGCACCTCAGCCAAATGCGAAACCTGACGCATGACCCTGCGTTTCCGGTCTGACGCATTTGCGTGCATATGAATGGAAGTCTATGGGGAGAAAAGTCAAGTGTGACCGCAGCTTGAATGGGAAGCGTTGAAGCTGACGCCCTTTGTAAATGGGGCGTAATACCCCCGTATCGCCAACCGAACAGACCAGGCACCTCTACCGGTCGATCTGCTCTGTTTATGCAGATCTGCCAATAGCGAATGTGCACATGAGATCACAGTGATAAAAACAAACACAGAATCAAAACTTGTTAAAATCCTGAATCATTATTGAAGTTAGTTTTGCACGCTGGAGGAAGGATGACACCATGGCTGACGTCTTTCTTTTAGACATGTGATGTTCTGTTTTAAAATTATTTTAGTCACACAAAGCTGATGGAGATGCTGTTACAAATAGGTTATATGTACAGAAGTGTTGCTCAGCCACTGAAATCTTTCGGCGAACAATTAATGTGACTATTTTCAGTTTCATAAGGTCCTTTTACATCATCGATAATGTAGATTTTATTTAGTTTAACAACAAAACATCAGTAAATAGCGCTATTCCGCCTAGCCTGCTTTACTGAGCTGAAGTTGCTTTATTCCCATGACATTGGTTCATTTTTGAACAACGACAGCTTGTAACGTGTCCTGATATTGTTTACCTGCTACTCTGATTATTCGCTCTGAAATAGCATTTAAGTGTGACTTAGTAATAAGTGTAATTCCTGCACGCCGCCAGACAACCACTAACTACATTTCTAACTGGCGAATGACATTAACTAGGGGGTTGTCTGCTGTCATGCGTGGATTTGTGTTTCAGGAGGCGTGGCTTTGAACAGCAGCGGTGGGGCAACTGTACCTTTAATCATTCTCACTATAGAAGTCCATTATAAGGAAACAGCTTAATGTATCTTAACACTGAACAGGGAAATGCAAGTTTCTGTCCAACTTTACTTTTGATTACCACTGACTACATTGTGAAAAATGCAGGGTTCCACACTAGGCATGGGTCGGTATAAGATTCTGACGGTATGATAACCTTGGATAGAAATTTCACGGTTTCAAGGTATTACGGTATTGTGCTAACTGCTGTAAAATATATTCTTTCTATACGTTTTCCCCCTTTTGAAAACAGTGTATTTTATTTTTTTAAAGATTTATAATAGTTTGAAACAGTAAACATGTCAGGCTAAATAATTCAAAAGATTAATTGATTTCTGCTGTCTTCATTAGTTTCAAAAACACAATTTAAAACGGCATCTTTTGATATTTTTTTTCTGCTGGAGATACTGCTGTCCTAAAAAACAAAACAAAAAAATGTAAACAAAAAAATCTTAGACACACCTTAGGAACGGTTTTACAGAAAATCTTGGCGGTTTTAAAACCTTGACTTTTCCAAATCGTGGTATACATTGAAAACGGTCATCGTCCCATGCCTATTCCACACAATTCATTCATGTTGTCCCAACACAAATTGATTGAGTTAACGTAACACTTTTAACAAACTTATGTGGATTGAACATAAACAAATTAAGTTGTCCCAATGAAATCTCAAGAATTGTGTTGTTTCAGCTTATTTTAAATAAGTAGTTTGAACGAGCAAAACGAGAGTTTATTGTCAAAAGAACAGGCCCTAATTCCATAGATGAAGTCAACAATATCACATTATTTATACTTATACAGATTTATACTTCTGTGTCAAGCACACGCATATGCTCCGACGCAGCTTTTGCGTGATCATACAGATCTCGCTGTGGCCGACGTTGATGCGCACCTGTCAAAAAAAATGTAACTACACGTCGCAACCACGCATAGCGCAAGCTCTGTGATTGGTCGGCTTGGTATTGCTGACGAGTGTGGGTGATGCTGAGGGCCACGTGAACCCGTTGGAGAGAGTGTTTACAAGTGTTGAGTCCCGTGAATGAGTTCCAGATGGAGTTGTTTTGTGTTTACCTTATGATTAAAGTTGTTGCACGTCCGCCGGTTCCCGCCTCAAAAAGAGCGAGTTTTAGCTACTTGTACGTTAAGGTGGCGTTCAGAAAAAAACAAAACACCAGCGAAGAAACTTGACAGAGAAACATAAAAACCTACTGCCAGCTAGTGTTTCTGAAGTGTTATTGTAGAGTAACATAAACATCGCGCAGAAGTAGAAATGCACGACAACGCGAAAGGCATGCACCGTGGTTCACGCGGATCACTCGACGCAGAAGTATAAACCAGGCTTAACAGCTAGCAATAGATATAATGCATGTTGTAATGGTGTGTCATGATAATTAATTTCTATTAGCCTTTTTAAATTCCGCTTCAATGTTTGTCTATTGAACTCGGAAGTCAGAAAGTGCGAATATAGAACCGATTTTTACCATAATTTCTATATTTAGGTAAAGTTGGTTTTACATTATTGTTTTATTCTTTCAATGACAACTTGTGTCAAGGTCCATATATCGTTTACCATGCTATACTTTAAGTATTAGGTCTGAAATCACATGTAATTGTGACTTCAAAACAACATTAGCACTATTTAAGTAAGTTGTACTTTGACAGTCATTGTCTGCTAATAAGCTTTCAATATTTTGAATTTACATAAAATACTTTTCTGAAATTATATTATTAAGTAGAGTGACGCGGTGGCGCAGTGGGTAGCACGTTCGCCTCACAGTTCGAGCCTCGGCTGGGTCAGTTGGCGTATCTGTGTGGAGTTTGCATGTTCTCCCCGTGTTGGCGTGGGTTTCCTCCGGGTGCTCTGGTTTCCCTCACAGTCCAAAGACATGCAGTAAAGGTGAATTTGGTATGCTAACATTAACCATAAGTGTGTGTGTGTGTGTGAATGTGTGGATGTTTCCCAGTAATGGGTTGCAGCTGGAAGGGAATCCGCTGCATAAAACATATGCTGGATAAGTTGGCGGTTCATTCCGCTGTGGCGACCCCAGATTAATAAAGGGACTAAGCCAAAAAGAAAGTGAATGAATGAATGAATGAATATTAATAAGCAGACAGTCTGAATGCATGAATATAAAACCAACTTTATCCCAATCTGATCTATCTGAAGGAGATGTTGATTGTGTGAGGAGTGCATGGCTTCTGTTTACAGCTAGAAAGCTTCATCTGCTGATGTTGGGCTAATTGTGTTTTTGTAGATTAATTTTGTACATTAAAGGTATGCAATTTCAATATGTACACTACCTAACAAAGTTTCGTTGTCGATCCCAGTTGTAAGGACAACAAATAATAACTTATAGTTGATCATTTGGAAAAGTGGCAGAAGGTGGATTTTTCTGATTAATCATCTGCTGAACTGCATCCCAATCATCACAAATACTGCAGTAGGCCTACTGGAACCCGCATGGACCCAAGATTCTCACAGAAATCAGTCAAGTTTGGTGAAGGAAAGATCATGGTTTGGTTACATTCAGTATGGGGGTGTGCGAGAGATCTGCAGAGTTGATGGCAACATCAACAGCCTGAGGTATCAAGACATTTGTGCTGCCCATTACATTACAAACCACAGGAGAGGGCAAATTCTTCAGCAGGATAGCGCTCCTTCTCATACTTCAGCCTCCACATCAAAGTTCCAGAAAGCAAAGAAGGTCAAGGTGCTCCAGGATTGGTCAACCCAGTCACCAGACATGAACATTATTGAGCATGTCTGGGGTAAGATAAAGGAGGAGGCGTTGAAGATGAATCCAAAAAATCTTGATGAGCTCCGGGAGTCCTGCATTAACGCTTTCTTTGCCATTCCAGATGACTTCATTAATAAGTGATTTGAGTCATTCAGAGATGTATGGATGCAGGCCTCCAAGCTCATGATGGAGTCAGACACAATATTCATTCTGTTTCCACTGCAGCATGACTTTATATTCTATACTGGACATTATTTCTGTTCAGTGACAAGACTTTTGTCTAAGCAAAGTCAAACCCCTTTTACTGTTCTAATGAAATCATTAAAAATCAAGACATGATTATATTTTATTTTGGTTAAATAAGCATAATCCAGAGGTTTTTACCTTTCATATAAGCCACTTCTGATACCAAATGATCAACTAGAAGACAAGTTATTATTTGCTGTTTCTAAGACTTGGATAGACAAGACTTTTGTCAGGTAGTGCTTATTGAAAGCTCAAAGTGTCAAACAGATGTTTTATCATCACGTAAAGTGAAATGATCTGTGTGTAAGAGAACAGCTGAAGGCTTTTACACCTGCTGCACGAGTCTGTATTATTGACAATATTGATCGTCCTCTGCAGAATGAGTCTCGTATATCTGTCCCAGGATGGGGGTTTAATTTCATTTAACATGTCCAGTGTGAATTGCTAATTAGTTATTTTGCTAAACGCAGTCAGTCATGCAAGCTGCAGACAACCGATGAATAAACTGATGACGAAGTGAAACCCACACAAGTGTATTTAGGATGCAACCTAAATGTTTTGCAGACAAGGCCAGGCGAATGCTGAGCGAGTGTAGTTTATCTGAGAGTTAAGAAGCGCTGGAATGCATAATAAATGAGCCTCTGATGCATCTGAATGTGTCATTCAGACAGAAGAATGTGAGCTGTTTGCTCTTGGTAATCTTGTTTGGAGTTGTAAAAGTCTTCGATATGTTTTCTAATGTCGCCCGTAGGTTCGGTTGAATAATTGTGGACTTGTAACATAATTTGTCTTAAACTCTGCATCAGTTATAGGTAGGGATGCACCGATACCATTTTTTTGAAACTGATCTGATCTCGATACCAAAATTCTGAGTATCGACCGATACAGATCCAATCCCGAAATTGTGCTGTTTTTTTAATTATTATTATTTTTTTTTTTTATTAACATAATACTAGTTCTGGTGATAAACTTAAATAATATATTTTCTTTAGTAAAAATAACAGACCTATAGGCCGAGATGACAGCCGGCACAATTTAACTAAACACGATGCTCGATATGAAGTATAGGCTACATTATTTGAGCATTCATTATGACATTGATCTGATCTGTTGTAATTCAGCTTATGTTTTCTTTTTAATAAGATTTTTCTTTGAAATCTCTGATAGGCTACCACTAGGGTTTAACGATACATCAAAGGCACGATTCGGTTCGGTTCATGGATTCAAAACAATTAAGGTATAGTAGGTCTGCTTGACAACTTTCTAGTGCCTTATAATAGGCTTCCTTCGTGGCTTTTGTTGGCTTATAAATTACACTGAATATAGTGCACGCGCAAGATCGGATTTGAATCGGTACCAGCTGCCCGATACCCGATCCAGCAAAAATATGCAATATCGAAGCGATATACGATCCAAGTATCGGGATCGGTGCATCCCTAGTTATAGGGCTGCATGATATTGGGAAAACATGTAATGTTGTTGTTTTTGAGTGTGTGATAACAATATTTCTTACAATGTAACTAACTTGCACAATAATGATATTTTGTCAGCAGTTTGCAGTGAGATGTGAGCGTTTAATTTAGGCAGGCTTGTAAAATGTTGGTATACTAGGAAAATACGCTACGTTGTTGTTGAGTGTTGTGATAACGATATGTCTTTCAATGTGGCAAGCTTGCAAAACGCTATTTTTCAGCTATTTAAATATGTGCAACATTAGGGCTGCACGATACTGGCTAAAATGAGAATCAGTTTTTTTTTGCTTAAAATCGAGATCATGATTTTGTAGATGTTAAATAAAGGTTAATATAAGTAGCCTACTATTATCGTTAATTCTTAAACAAATTGTAAAACAACAGTAATAAGATTAGGCTTATGTGTAGGTCAACTGTTGGTTAAAATGCTAATTTTTGTATAGACTTGTTGGAATGGTGGATTTGTACAGACTTTAAATATGTCCTGTTTGTTAATTCACAGTAATTAACGGTGTCTCTCTTGACCTTGAAAGTGTAATTGTCTAATTCGTAGAAAAGCTGAAATAGGATCGTGTGTACGGTCGAATCGAGATCGTGAACTTTTTCCGATTAATCGTGCAGCCCTATGCAATATTCAATTTTATTGTTGAGTGTTGCGATTATTATACAACTAACTTGCAAAACAATATTTTATTAGCAATTTGTAGTGAAATGGGAGCGTTTGTTTTGTACTTCTTCATCAGTAGTAGGACTGCATGATACTATGACAATATGCGCTGTGCAATGTTGTCAATTGTTGTGATAACGATATTTCTTACTATAAAACTAACTCACAAAAAACAATATTTGATCAGCAATTTGCAGAGAGATGTGAGCGTTTGTTTTGGGTAGTCTTTTAACTCTGCATCAGTAGTAGGACTCCACGATACTGGAAAAATATGCAATATTATTGTTGAGTGTGGCGACGCAGTGGTGGTAGTGCTGTCGCCTCACAGCAAGAAGGTTGCTGGTTCGAGCCTCAGCTGGGTCAGTTGGCGTTTCTCTGTGGAGTTTGCATGTTCTCCCTGCGATCGCGTGGGTTTCCTCCGGGTGCTCCGATTTCCCCCACAGTCCAAAGACATGCGGTACAGGTTAATTGGGTAGGCTAAATTGTCCGTAGTGTATGAGTGTGAATGAGTGTGCATGGATGTTTCCCAGAGATGGGTTGCGGCTGGAAGGGCATCCGCTGTGTAAAACAAATGCTGGATAAGTTGACGGTTCATTCCGCTGTGGCAACCCCAGATTAATAAAGGGACTAAGCTGAAAAGAAAATTAATGATTGTTGTTTTTTTTTTTTTATTAGAATATGCAAAAAGGTACACAAATTGGGATCATACAAAGAAAATAAAACATAAAAAACAACAACGAAAAACAAAAACAACAACAATACAGTCAGGTACTGGCAGGTGTGTGCGTGCGTGCGTGCGTGCGTGCGTGCGTGCGCATGTAAAGGTAACATGGTGGACAGGTCACAATATTTCTTACATTATAACGTTTGTTTTGGGCAGTCTTAAAAACTGAATCATTAGAAGGAATGTGCGATACTGGATAATGTGTTATTCGATATTGTTGTTGAGTGTTGCGATTATGATTCAACTAACTTGCAAACAATATTTTATCTGCAATTTGCAGTGAGATGTGAGCATCAGTATTAGGATGCGTAATACTGTGAAGATATGTGTATTTTTGCTGTGTTGTGATAACGATATTTTTTGCAATATAACTAACTTGAAAACAATTTTTTATCAGCAATCTTTCGGTGAGATGTGATTATTTGTTTTGAGCAGTCTTCAGTTTTCTGCAACAGTAGTCTGGCAGCATGCTATTGGGAAAATAAGCAATAGAGCAATTCCATGGAAATGTCAACCTCGCCATGAAAAAAAAATTACGTATTTGCCATAATAGTGAAACCGTTTCTGCGTTTTTTGTGTAAGCAAGTATTTTACAGTGCTTTAAAAAATACTCAAAAATGTTTCTGTCAATGTTTTCAAACAATTATATCTGATTTACAAAAGTCCCACAAGTGACAATTTCACATCCGTCACATCCATAACGGAGAGATGTCACATTTCACTGTCACATTTTCCTTATAAATGCAAAAATGTAAAATAAAATAAAATCAATCTTTTTTAATCTATAGAAAGCCAACTATTACGTTTTTGATTAGCATTGTTTCTTATGGCTTGTGCAGTTTAATTCACAGAATTTCTACAAAGTATGTTGTGTACTGTAAACTTACAGACTTCTTTCGTCACATCCATAAAGCATGTTTATTTTTCTTATTTAAAATATAAAAAATGTTTACGGATTGATATTTTTCTGATCCCATAACTCTGTGGTTTGTTGTTCTGGAAAATATAAACAGATGTTTCAATATAATGTTGCCATATACTTTCTCTGTGAATTTATGTTTTGAGATTTTACTGCAAATGTCACATCCATAACGCTGGAATTGCTCAATATTGTTGTTGAGTGTTGCGATAACGATATTTCCTATGATATAACTAACTTGCAAAATGCAATTTTATCAGCAGTTTGCAGTGAGATGTGAGCTTTTATTTTGGACAGTCTTAAACAATACTGATAAAATATGTGATGTTGTCGATTGTTGCGATAACAATATTTTTACGATATTACTAACCTGAAAAACGCTATTTTATCAGCAATTTTTAGTAAGATGTGAGCGTTTTTTTTAGGGCAGTCTTGAAACTCTGCATCAGTAGTAGAAGTGCATAATATTGTGAAGATATGTAGTATTTTTGCTGTGTTGCGTTAACGGTATTTTTTTACAATATAACTTACGTGCAAATGGCGATTTGATCAGCAATTTACAGTGAGATGTGACTGTTTGCTTAAACTCTGCATCAGTAGTAGGACTGCGCAATACTGAGAAAATATGCTATATGTGATGTTGTCGATTGTTGCGTTAACAATATTTTTACGATATTACTAGCCTGAAAAAAATATTTTATCAGCATTTTTCAGTAAGATGTGAGCGTTTGTTTAGGGCAGTCTTGAAACTCTGCATCAGTAGTAGAAGGGCATAATATTGTGAAGATATGCAGTATTTTTGCTGTGTTGCATTAACAATATTTTTTACGATATAACTTACGTTCAAACTGCTATTTAATCAGCAATTTGCAGTGAGATATGAGTTTGTTTTGAGCAGACTTAAACTCTGCCACAGTAGTAGGACTGCACGATACTGGGAAAATATGCTATATGCAGTGTGTGTGTGTGTGTGTGTGTGTGTGTGTGTGTGTGTGTGTGTATGTGTGTGTGTGTGTGTGTGTGTGTGTGTGTGTGCGCGCGTGTATGCTTGTGTGAGTGTTCATGTGTGTACATGCATCAGCGTGTGTGTGTGCATTTTTGTGTATGTGCATGTATCCGAGAGTGTATGTGTGAGAGGGAATAAACTGTGTGAATGTGAGTGAGGGTGTGTGTTTGTGCACTTGTAAGTATGTGTGTATGCTCTTTAGAGTGTACACACATGTGTATGCGTTTGAGTTTATGTATGTGTGCCTGTTTTCGTATGTGAAAACTTGTGCTTGTGAGTGTGCATGTGTTTGTGAGTTTGTGTGTGTTTGCGTGTGTGTGTGTGTGTGTGTGTGTGTGTGTGTGTGTGTGTGTGTGTGTGTGTGTGTGTGTGTGTGTGTGTGTGTGTGTGTGTGTGTGTGTGTGTGTGTGTGTGTGTGTGTGTGTGTGTGTGTGTGTGTGTGTGTGTGTGTGTGTGTGTGTGTGTGTGTTCATCCTTGCATAAGTGTGCGCGTGTGTGTACTTTGGAGTGTGTGTGTGTTTGTTTACAGTATGAGTGAGTGTGTGTGTGCGCGCTTGTGAGTGCATGTGTGTGTTTGCCCTCAGCCAGTCACACACACGCATGCACACACACCTGTCTGTCATCATTTGAGTGTAATGACTCCATTAAGCGGCGGTGGCGATGCTTCACTGAAATGGAAGCTTCTGGATGTGTGTTCTGTGTTGCAGGTTGGAGTCTCAGATTGATTGTCTTTTATTCTCAGTGTTTTGTGCCCTGCATAACCTGCTGTTGCTTTTATTGGCTGTCGGTTCTGCCTTCTCTCTATAGATGTGTGCATCTGCATGTTAGCCAGTGCTCATGCTCCGCTGCTGAGGACGTTTATCTTCAAAGACGTCTGAAATCATTTAGTTTGGAGGAGTAAATGAGATGAAGAATATAAATGGCAGATGCTTGTGCAGGGAAACTCCTTCAGGTCAAAGCTTTGAGGGCGAGGATGTGTGTGTGTGTTGTCATCAGGAGGAATATATCAGGAGTCTGAATCTTGAGTCTGAAAAAGGGGCTCTTTATACAAGTTGTAAGTCTCTGATGTTCCTAGTGTGTGTGTGTGTGTAAAATTTCAGCTCAAAATAGTAGAGATGCACTGATACCATTTTTTTGATTCCGATCCCGATACCAAAATTCTGAATATCGACAGATCCGATCCCGATATTCAGGATATGAATTTTTTAAAAAGCATAATACAGTTTTTATAGTTCTGGCGGTAAACTCAAATAATAAACAGTGCATCCTGAAAGTATTGATAGCGCTTTACTTTTTCCACATTGTTGTGCTACAAAAAAGCTGAAAAATCACATGTACATCAGTATTCACAGCCTTTGCTCAATACTTTGTTGATGCACCTTTGGCAGCGAATACAGCCTCAAGTCTTTCTGAATATGATGCCACAAGCTTGGCACACCTGTCTTTGGGAATTTTTGCTCATTCCTCTTTGCAGTTCCTCTCAAGCTCTATCAGGTTGGATGGGAAGCGATGGTGTACAGCCATTTTCAGATCATAGATGTTCAATAGGATTTAGGTCTGGGCTCTGGCTGTGCCACTCAAGGACATTCACAGAGTTGTTGTGAAGCCACTTCATTGATATTTTGGCGGTGTGCTTTGCGTCATTGTCCTGCTGGAAGATAAACCGTCGCCCCAGTCTGAGGCCAAGAGCACTCTGAAGCAAGTCTTCATTCAGGATGTCTCTGTACATTGCTGTGTTCATCTTTCCCTCTATCCTGACTAGTCTTCCAGTTCCTGCTGCTGAAAAACATCCCCACAGCATGATGCTGCCACCACCATGCTTCACTGTAGGGATGGTATTAGCCTGGTGATGAGCGCTGCCTGGTTTTCTCTAAACGTAACGCCTGGCATTCACTCCAAAGAGTTCAAATTTAGTCTCATCAAACCAGAGAATTTTGTTTCTTATGGTCTGAGAGTCCTTCAGATGCCTTTTGGCAAATTCCAGGCGGGGAGTGTCTTCCGTCAATAAGCAGATTCAAAATCAGAAGTAATGTTATTTCTTTGAAAAGGGTGTTAGTGTGTGAGAATGTGTTAGTCTATGGAGACTCCTGTCACTGTTCATCCTCGCTTCATCTAAAACTTCACATTTATAATCCTGTTAGTCGCACACATTATCTTCAGCATCTCTTGCAGCAGATGGCTGCTTCTTACTCAGGGCTGTCTATGCTAATGAGGGAGAGATCATCACTAATGGGCGTGGCTTTCCCCCTCTGATGACACATACAAAGTGAGAAACGGTTTTTATCAAGTGTGATTTTAACAAATAGAATTAATACATTTTTGGCATTAGAAGCTGGATATATTCACACACTGCTGCCACACAACTGCATTTAAATCCCTTATAAAAGCTGGTCAATCGGTGGTTTTTAAAACACTATCAGTTGTGTTTAGGAAAGTGGGTGGGCGCTG
>CAIGQZ010034990.1:4677209-4690604 GCA_903798205.1 Danio tinwini | reverse complement strand
GGTGGTTTTTAAAACACTATCAGTTGTGTTTAGGAAAGTGGGTGGGCACTGGTCACTCGGTGGTTTTTAAAACACTATAAGATGTGTTTAGGAAAGTGGGTGGGCGCTGATCACTCGGTGCTTTTTAAAATACTATCAGTTGGGTCTAGGACAGGCATTGGGTGGGGTGATCGGTCAGTCAATCAGTCAGTCCACAGTGGCCTCTGGCGGATTCGCAAGAACAAAAACTGCAAAGCAAAGTAGTTCCTGGGACACATTGCATGCTCTTCAGAAATGTATATTGGGGTATGTTTTCAGAATGAGCCTGGGTTGCAAGTATTGCAGTGCCAGTAATTTTTGACCTTGTGTGGACATTTTTGGGCTCATAAATCACACAGAATAAAGTATTTTGAAGAATGAAAAGTGTGTTAGTAATACACTTAGTTTCAGTAATAAAGTAAAAAAAGGTTTAAACAAAAGTTAAATGTTAAGTTTAGTTTTACTTTATTGTTTACAGGTTTAATTAAGTAATTTCCAGCTTTATTTATAAATAAATGAATAAATAAACAAATATTACACACACACACACACACACACACCCAATAGCATTGCATTTCGGTTATTTTTTTATTTCGTTTATTAAATTTATTTTTTTCATTATTGTTAGAAATAGCACATTGCATTATATGAAATACATTACATTCTATAATTCATTCATTTCCTTTAGCTTAGTCTCTATTTCAGGGGTTTGCCACAGCGGAATGAACCGCCGACTATTCCGGCATATGTTTTACACAGCGGATGACCTTCCAGCTGCAACCCAGTACTGGGAAACACTCATACACACTCATTCACACACACACACACACACACACACACACACACACACACACACAAACTAGGGGAGAACATGCAAACTCCACACAGAAATGCCACCTGGCCTAGCCGGGACTCGAACCAGTGACCTTTTTGCTGTGAGGCGACAGTGCTAACCACTGAGCCACTTTGCTGCCCCTGCATTATTTGCATAGATTTTTTTTTTTTGTAATATATTTTTATGCTGCTTTTTTTTGTCTTTTTGCTTGAAAGCTTGAGTGTAAATGCAGTGTAAATCATGCAGGGCGATGATGTGAGTTCTCTGCTCTTATATTCTCAGCAGAAGAACGAAAATCACATGCTGACAGATCTTTTGAATCTGAATAAACTTACTTGAAAAAAGCCATACAAAAAGCCTTGGCAGTCAAAGATGTCTAAAGAGCACTTTGTTGCATCTTCCAAGAAAAACTGGAGAGATTGAGCTTTGATGGAGGATGAAGAACGCTGGTTTGAGGCCATCAGATTTCTACTTAGGCCCACTAAAATAGTTTTGTGAATCTCTATACAGGGTGGCACAGTGGCTAAGTGGTTAGCACTGTTGCCTCACCGCAAGAAGGTCGCTTGTTTGTTCCGGCTGGGTCAGTTGGCATTTCCGTGTGGAGTTTGCATGTTCTCCCCGTGCTGGCATGTTCTTTCTTTTCTTTTTTTTCTTTTCTTTTCTTTTCTTTTCTTTTTTACATGGTATACAACACTACCCTATTAGTCAAACTTTTATTTATTTTCTTTCTTTTTCTTTTCTTTTTTCTTTTTCTACTGTTATCTTTTTCATTTATTCATTAATTTTCTTTTCGGCTTAGTCCCTTTATTAATCTGGGGTCACCACAGCGGAATGAACCGCCAACTTATCCAGCACGTTTTTACACAGCGGATGCCCTTCCAGCCGCAACCCATCTCTGGGAAACGTCCACACACACACACTCATTTATTCACACTCATACACTATGGACAATTTGGCTTACCCAATTCACCGGTACCACATGTCTTTGGACTGTGGGGGAAACCGGAGCACCCGGAGGAAACCCATGTGAACGAAGGGAAAACAGGCAAACTCTTCACAGAAACGGCAACTGATCCAGCCGAGGCTCGAACCAGCGACCTTCTTGCTGTGAGGCGACAGCACTACCTACTGCGCCGCTGCGTCGCCTTGTTATCTTTTTCTATTCTTTAATTTGATTTTATAACTTAATTATATTTAATTAATTTATACATTAATTATTACATTTTTATATATTAGTTTTATATATTATTTGTTAATATTTATATATTTTTTTACTTTAATAAAATATGTGGAAATAATAATAATAATAATAATAATAGCATAGAAAAAAAATAAACAAAATAAAAAGAATAAAATAAATAGTCCTGCCCTAGATATTTTTCACTTAAATGACAAATTTGGATTACAAAACAAAAACACTGACTGAATCCTTTTTAAGAACCAGCATAGGCTGTTTTAAAAAAATCTATGCTGAAATATATCTCTCCACAGAAAATATGCATTTAATTAATGCTCCACTCTAATTCTTATATCACAAACCTCTGTCAACATTTTTTATAGAAGTCATTATTTTAAAGATTATATCTTGAGCTTCTGGTTTTACCTTAGAGCTTGTGTGCTTTTATTTTTACTCATGGTTTATGTGCACGCACTGTGTGCGATGAAAGACAATGACAAGGCTCATGTTGACTTTTGGTAAATTATAGGCTACTATAGCATATAACAATTCTGTTGTTTATATATGACATTGCATTAATCTGCATACATGTTTTATAATCTATAAAATAAAAGCCTCAGTTTGGTGCGGAGTTATCATTATGCAGAAATCAAGTAAATCTTTGATTCGTAGATTAATTCAATTCAATTCATCTTTATTTCTATAGCGCTTTTACAATGTACATTGTGTCAAAGCAGCTTAACATAGAAGATTATAGTAAATTGAAACAGTGTCAATCAAGTTAAGTTCAGTTCAGTGTGGGTTAATTTTCACTGCTGAAAGTCCAAACACTGCAAATCAATCAATGCGCAGCTCCACAAGTCCTGAACCATGCAAGCCAGTGCCAGCTTCTGTCACTGGGGTCAGGAATCAGTCTCATGCTCTCCACTCCTCCATGACCACTACAGCAGCTGCTCAGGATACGGCCTGGTCCAAGATTTTGGAAACCTCAGGAATAAAAAAAAAAAAAGACTTAACATAAGTGCAGATGCCGTTCAAATTATAATGTGTTTTGGGAAGTGTTCCTGGCTCCGGTTGCCCTAAATAATGCAGTCTAAGGCTTAATCCCAATTCTATTTTTGTACCCCTACCAAGGGTTAAGGGGAAGGGCTTCAAAATTTACCCCTAAGAATTGGGACAGCACTTCAACACCTGCACACGTCATCATATGTCATCGCAATCTCTTGCTTCATATGAGATCAGATGATCATATATATATATATATATATATATACATATACACTGTTGGATATATATACTGTTGTATATATATACAGTTGCAATCAGAATTATTAAACACCCTGAATTATTAGGCCCCTGTTTATTTTTTTCTCCAATTTCTGTTTAACGGAGATTTTTTCAACACATTTCTAAATATAGTTTTAATAACTCATTAACTTTTATTCTAGCCAAAATAAAACAAGTAAGACTTTCTCTAGAAGAAAAAATATTAGAGGAAATACTGTGAAAATTTCCTTGCTCTGTTAAACGTAATTTGGGAAATATTTAAAAAAGAAAAAAAATAAGTGGGGCTAATAATTCTGACTTTAACTGTATATATATATTATTTTAATCATTTAACTGATCCTATTAATCGGTTAATAACGCACCCTTTCGGTTAACGGTAAATTGGTTGTTATGAGCATCCCTAATCATTATAAATATACCCTAAAATAAAGCTCCCGGAACGGCCCCTTGGCTGTGGATGCAGTTGTGGATGTTCCTGAAGCTGTGATGTTGTTAAAGCACAAATGAAGGTCATGAAACAGACACAGCCTCCTCTGAGCTCCTCTGACATTCACCTGCTGTTTTTGATTCAGTGCCGCGTCTCTGATGGATCTTCAGGCTGTTTAGAGCCAGAGCAGGTGATTATAAATGACTTCTGATGTTTCTGAAGGTGTTTCCTCTGCAGATTGAATATTACAGACCTGCGGGCTTGTCATATGCTAATGCTGCATATATTAATAATGCACTTTCACGTGTCGGGAAATCAAATGCACCGCTCTTCATCTGTGAAACTGCTGATGCTGCTAAACTAAAATAAGTGATTCAGAAATTGTTTCATATGCAAAATCGGTCCATATTTTGTCATACTAGGACATGGAAAAAAATCCAGATTGTTCATCAGGTATACTTGGAGTGAATGGAGTGATTGTTTTTTTTTATGTTTTTTTTTTTGTAATTTTAATTATTTTTATCATTTGTAATAAAAAACGAGTAAATTTAATGACAGCATTTTATTATAACCGTATATTAACATTTAAAAATGTTTACATACATACACCCATATATATATATATATATATATATGTAGTAATCTGTGTGTAACTTATCTTTATTTATTTATAAGTTGGTTATGGGTAAATCAAAGACCATGCGGGTCAGGTTGTTGAAATGGTAGTACTACAAATAATACAAATAATAAATTTGTTATGAATTAATTAATTATTCATAAATAATTATTTCATAATTAATTCACCACTGCCTATGATGATGATGATGCCATCGTCTATCGCAATGTTTCACATTAGACATCATACGATGCCAAATCGGTCGACATCGCCCAACCCTACAAGACAGGATTTGCAAAGAAACTCTGATTAAAAGATCTGTTCAACTCTCTGTGATCAAACTCCACTTCAAGATGCAGTAAGAGCTACTCATTGTGAAGTTTATTTATAAAGTAATTTCGAGAGGATCATGTAATTTTGATTGCTTGCGGCCGGTCCCGCATTATCCAGTTTATGATTTACCAATCAGACGATTCCTAAGCCACTATAAATACCTTAAGTTCCATATAACAGCCATCTTCGTTTGGAAAAATCCCCCTCTCCACCCCCACTTCTTCTCCTTTCCTAGATGGGTGGCATGGTGGCCCAGTGGTTAGCACTGTTGCCTCACAGCAAGAATGTCACTGGTTCTAGTCCTTACCAAGCCAGCTGGCGTTTCTGTGTAGAGTTTGCACGTTCTCCTCATGCTCACGTGGGTTTCCCCCGGGTTCCCCGGTTTCCTCCCACCATCCAAAAACATGCAACTTAAGTTAATTGACTAATCCAAATCAACACTATAGACATGCTCCTAGTAGCTATCTCTTAAGAGCAATCACTATCTGTTCATCAGCTACTAAAGCAGGAGAGTTCTCCAGATCTACCTGAGCTCAAACTCCCCTCTCGCCTTGCAAATGGGAGGAAGCCCCGGGCTCGAGGATCTTATGAGCTCAGGGCTCTCTCCCGGGACAGCATGCCAAAACGCTTTATAATCAATCATCAGCTAAGTGTGAACTCTTGAAGTGTTATTTATAGCATTTTGAACTCTACTTGTTGAGTTGTATAATTCATAACCGCTGAAATCAGCACAGCTGCATTGTGAACACAAGTATAATCGAGGACGCTTCAATCGCACAACAGGAGTCTCACTTTAAGGATGTTAAATCAGATTTATTTTGTACTGTACCTTATCTAGAATGATCTCTTTACAGCAGCACATGCACTCGTTTGGTAGGCATCTAGTCACATCTGCTGCAAGTAGATGAGCACAAACAGCGCAATGTGTTAAATGTGCACATGTGTGTGTTTGTTTGTGTGTTGTAACAACGTGTGTGTTGCTCATTCATCCTACTGTGCTATTTGTAATTGTGGGTCTCAGCTTCATCATGTCTGAGTTCTGTCAGTCATTTTGCTGTTTATTCTGATATCTGACTCTGAAGTCCTGAGAGTGGGCTAGAAGCAGCTCATTTACATTTAAAGGCGTAGGCACCAAAACAACTACCATCCCCTCTAAACTCATTTTCAACAGGGTATAATAAATGATCTGATGGGAATTTGCAGCTGAAACTTCACAGACACATTCTGGAGACACAAAAGATTTATTTTATATCTGGTTAAAAGGCCAAAGTTGGAGTTCTTTGTGTTTTTATAATAGAGATACAGCTTACCGCGAAAGACTGGAACAATATGTTGTTAATATTTGAGTATCGCACTTGAAGCCAAAGTTCTGGCACTTTTGGCTCCACTGTTGGCTCTGTCTGTTGTTGAAACACTGCTCCAGGATCACACTGACTTTATCTGCTGTGTGAGAAAGGATGCCATCTGTCTGACCTAGGAATGGAAGGATCTTACTGAGACTCAGATCTGAAGAATACCTGTGTGTCTGTATCCAAAAAATCAGCTTATTCTAGAGTATGACCTTTTGTTGGCTGTTATTTTCCCTAAGGACATTAGTTAATGGTTAATACGGGATTAATATGCAGTGGTAAATAATGCTCTGGTGATTTATATTTATTTATACATTTTTTTAAATAAAGATCCACAGTTTTCTTGGGAACGCTTAAGTCACAATTCATGCTATTAATTAATGTACATAATATTTTACTAGATATTTTTAAGATACTAGTATTCAGCTTTAAGTAACATTTAAAGACTTAACTAGGTAAATTAGGCTAATTACACAAGTCATTGTATTACAGTGTTTTATTCTGTAGACAATCCAAAACAAATATTGCTTAAGGAGGCTGATAATATTAACTAGGGATGCACCGATATGGATTTTTTTGGCCGATATTGATAACCGATAATTCTTAAGATTTGGAGGCCGATAACCGATATATTCCGATAAATATAAATATTTCTAAATGATATATTTTTATACAGTAAAAAAATATTTTATTTTAAAAGCTTCATAAAAGTTTGAACTGATCTCATGAACTGAATAGCCTACAATTTCAAATAAATCGGCATGCCAAAAAAAATTATTTCCTTTTCTTCACATAGCAAATTAATAAGCAACTTGCATATGTGACCAAAACGCTCGAGCCCTAGCATCTTTACTTGTTATTGTTTCCTCATAATAATAATAAAATAAGGAAGAAATCATCAATTACAATACAAATTACAGTGAACTCCAAACAAACTCTCGTTTATAACGACATTATAACGACACAGATCACGGTAGGCTACAATTATTAAATTCCTTATAAATAAATTGATATTTTACAACAACAACCTTGTATTTTAAATATATGATTTGCAATGACTTAAATTAGAAAAGAGATCTGCTGCAGGTCATTTACGGTAGGCCTGTGTGTGTCAGAAAAGCGAGTGATTAAGTGCTTTACCAATTCATATGTGTGGTATTTCTGCGACCTGGTGCGAATGAGATCACAATTGAACCGTGAAGTTCACGTTAACCACGCACCGACCACTGTTTTTAAGCAGACTTGGGTACGGTTTGCGGACCCTTCGTCTGTGCACATGCAGAATAACTTTATTTATATTCTACCTCTAAGTTTCAAGCATGGCAAAGTTGCTTGAGTCTACGTTTTGTGTCTCGCGCCATTTGAATCACATCCAAACTAAATCTGAGGTAACAAACTAAATCGAAAGCCTCATACGCTGCTTTACAAAGCAAATAATGTTATATACTGAAAACACATTATTTTACACAACTACGTGCACACATTTAACACATTTGTAATTATTTTACCAGTGATGCAGCATGGGGAAACTCCTGAGTTTGCAGTAACTGAAACGCCAACACAACAGGACCGCTCTGCAGAAGGGCTTCTTTAGCGCGTGTGTATCTGCTCTGTAAGCGCCACGCATCTTCCTCGCTCTGCGCCAAGCGGACTGATTTTTAACAACTGATGATGCAATGCACTAAAGTAAACATTCAAAGCACACTAGCATAATCACACACTTCAGGGAACAGCCAATGCTGTCTGATCACATGAGTCTCAGTGTTATTGTATGCGTCAAAGGGTTAAAAGTGTGTTCGTTTTATTCTTTTATTATTTAGTGTACCACTGGAAGGAAGACCGCAGTTTGAGAACCACTGCTTTAGGTAAAGCTGTATTCTCCATGCAGACCTCAGATCAGCTCTCTGAAAACACATGTGAATCTGCACACATATTGATTCTCTGTGTGATTTGACAGCGGAGCCTCAGATCAGCGCCGGTGTTTGTGCTTGTGTTTTCATCACACATGAGTGACATTTGGACGGCTCTGCGTTGTGTGTGTGTGTGATTGCTGAGAGTGACTGACGCTGATGTAATTACCGTAGAGTGCTGACACCTGCTATTGAGCACAGCGCTGCGGGTTTGCTCATCTCTGCTCCCAGCGTGAATCGGAGGCATTTTACAGCCAAAAAAAAACCTACTTGTAGAGCCGTGCGATGCAACATTCAGGGTTGAATGTTCGGCTCCTGGAATTCATATCAGGGAGCAAACAGAATACAGCACTGCAATCTGAAGGAAGCCTCTATAAAGGGCACCTATCACGCAAATGGAACTTTTGGAAAGTGTTTGAACAGAAATATGTGGAGGTATATCTTCTATTGCAGTCATGTAAACAGAACAAGTCTATTTTTTTTTATTTCCTGACATTAAATATCATCCAAATCTCAGCGATTGTGATCATTTACAGGTATGTATTACCATGTCTCAGGATTAACACATGTCCACAAGACAGGATTTGCAAAGAAACTCAGATTAAAAGATTTGTTCAACTCGCTGTGATAAACTGAAACACTTTAAGAAGCAGTAAGTGCTACACTTAGTATTCCTTATAGCATTTTGAACTATACATATCCAGCTATGTAATTCATAACTGCTGGAATCAGTACAGCTGTATTGTGTACACAACTATAAACGAGGATGCTTCAACCACACAACAGGAGTCTTGGTTTGTGGACGTTAAATCTGGTTTATTTTCTATGGTAACTTATCTAGAATGATCTCTATAAAGCAGCACATTTGCTCGTTTGGTGAGCATCCTGTCACATCTGCCATGTGTAGATGAGCAAAAACGTATTAAAGCATATTAAACGTGCGCATGTTTGTGTGTGCGTGTGAATGTTGTGATTGCATTTGTTTGTGGCTCATTCATCTTCCTGTCGTATTTGTGACTGTGGTCTCAGCTTCATCGCGTCTGAGTTCTGTCTGTCATTTTGCTCTTTATCCTGATATCCTACCGAAGAGTGGATAGGGAGAACCAGCTCATTTTCATATAAAGGCATCTTCAACAAGGTCTATTCAATGATCTAATGGGTATTTTGACCTGAAACTTGACAGATACAATCTGGAGACACAAAAGAGTGATTTTACAACTTATTTAGCCCTTTAAGTGAACGATGTGTAGATTGGATTGGGATAGATGGATGTATTGGAATGGATTGAGATGGATGGATATGGATTGGGATGAATGGATGGATGGATGGATAAATAAATATTATTTGAAATGGATATGGATTAAGATGGATGGAGATGTATGGATTGGGATGGATATGGATATAGATGTATATAGATTGGGATGGATGGATGAATATAGATAGATATGGATTGGGATTTATGGATATGGATTGGGATGAATGGATATGGATTGGGATGGATGGATGGATATGGATTGGGATGGATGGATGGACATGGATTGGGATGCTTATGAATATAGATCGATTAGATTGTGATGAATGTATGGATTGGGATTTATGGATATGGATTGGGATGGATGGATGGATATGGATTGGGATGGATAGATGGACATGGATTGGGATGGATATGGATTGGGATGGTTATTAATATAGATGGCTATAGATTGGGATGTATGGATGGATTGATGGATGGATATGGATAGATATGGATTGGGATTTAAGAATATGGATTGGTATGGATGATATGGATGGATATGGATTTGGATGGTTGAATGGATATGGATTGGGATGGATGAATGGATAAATGAATATGATTTGGGATGGATGGAGATGGAGGGATTGGGATGGATGGATATGGATTGGGATGGATGGATGGATATGGATATGGATTGGGATGGTTATAAATATCGATGGATATAGATTGGGATGGATGGATGGATGGATGGATGGATGATGAATGGATATCGATAAACATGGATTGGGATTTATGGATATGGATTGGGATGGATGGATATGGATTGGTTTGGATGGACATGTATTGGGTCAGATGGATATGAATTGGGATGGATAGATATAGATTGGGATGGTGAATATATGGGATGCAACAATACAGTTAGCTTACGGTTCAATACATACCTTGGTTTTTTAACAAGGTTTTCGGTTCGGTTTGGTTCTGATGGCTTAACACATAAGTGTTTTTTTGTTTTTATTCTATGCTTAGGCAATAGGAACCATAAGAAAGAGATTTATAAAAACGATTTATTGCAATATATAAAAACGATTTATTGCAATACTCCTTTATTTTACCTCAAAGCCAAGAAAGGTATATAAAGGTTATATACAAATATTTACTCGTGGGGAAGAGTTTCCTCATCTCAGCTTGTAGACTTACAGGCACACACAAACAGTCTATTCAGAGAGAAATAAAACGCACAAATTATTTAAACATAAAACCAGAAAAACTGCATTTCACAATTGCGTATTGAACCATGGATGTCGTACCGAACGGTTCAATATTGTATTGAGAATTGTGGCATCTCTAGTGAATATAGATTGCGATGCATGGATGGACATGGATTGGGATAGATGGATGGATATGTATTGGGATGAATGTATATGGGTTGGGATGGATATGGATAGATATAGATTGGGATGGATATGGATGGATAGAAGGATATGGATTGGGATGGATGGCAGGATATGGATTAGTATGGATGGATAGATATGGATTGGGATGGATGGATGGATAAATGGATGGGTGGATGTATGGAAAATGGTAGCTTGATTGACAGATGGACGGATGTGTGGATAAACATATGAATGGAGGAATGAATGTATGGATAGTGATAGATTGGTGAATAACATTTCATTTGTATGGAAAGATGAATGGATGAAGTGATCGATAAAATGATGAATGGATAAAATTGAGGATTGATGGGTGGATTAAAATGAATGAAATGATTAATAGATGGATGGATGGTTGGATGTATAAATAAAATGGAGGATAAATGGGTGGATTACAATGATGGATGGAATGATTAATAGATGGATAAAGTGATTGATGGAAGAATGGAAGGACAATGACTGGTGCTCTTTGAGGGCTGTTATTGGAGGTTATTGAGCGACTGACTACTGACAGACGAGTGCAGAGTCTGAACTGTGTGTGAAAGATCAGCCTGCGGCTTCCGATGACTCTTCTGATCGAGTCCTTCTGACTACAGCGTTTGATATCGTCTTCTAACACAAGATAAATGAACTTCACCTTTACCGCTGCTCTTCTGTTCTCACACTGACACATGAGCCAAACTGATGAAAGAAGACACTGGAGGTCATTAGAACCAAATATTACTGACACTAAAGTTTGTGTGTGTGCGTTCATGCGTGTGTGTGTGTGTGTGTGTGTGCAAGTGTGCAATTTAAAAAAGTTATTATGGATTGTATTAATAGTTCATAATAATACAGTATTTTTTTATGTGTGATTGGACATAAATTGGTAAATTTTTACTTTTTATGGCATACCCTCACCGGCCACTTTATTAGGTACACCAGTCCTACTTCCAGTAGGATAATGTGCCATGTCATAAAGTGTGAATCATCTCAGACTGGTTTCGTGAACATTACAATGAGTTCACTGTACTCAAATGGCCTCCACAGTCACCAGATCTCAATCCAATAAAGCACCTTCGGGATAAATAGGGTAGATTCACATCATGGATGTGCAGCCGACAAACCTGCAGCAACTGCGTGATGCTATCATGACCAAAATCTCTGAGAATTGTTTCCAGTACCTTGTTGAATCTATGCCACGAAGGATTAAGGCAGTTCTGAAGACAAAAACGAGGTCCAACCCGGTACTAGTAAGGTGTACCTAATAAAGTGGCCAGTGAGTGTATATGCTGTGTTGGTGTGTTTTGGATTGGTAAAATGCAAAGTACAGATTCCACTTGGTTACACTTCACTTTACCTGTATTTTTTGAGTAATGCAGTTGTTGAAACAGAGACAACGGTGTTTCTACAGGTGGTTTGTCAAGCCCACTCACCTGTGTAAAGCACCCAGAGTTAGGTGTAATGTGTTACAGTACAGTAAACAGTACAGTTACAGTACAAAAAAGCTGGTGCAAGTGTAGGTTAAACTGTCAGAATATGAAAGTGTGTTTTCTACAGGTGGTTTGTCAAGCCCACTCACCTGTGTGAGGCACAGAATTGCATAATATTTCGATGTTGTCATGTCGTTTAGTAAAATTATGTTTGGCCGCAGTACCAAACATGACCACCAGATGACCTCCAGTTTCTATTGCTGACCATATTGCGTCCTCTATTTCGGTGTATGTTTTAAGGAATATAAACCATATGTTTTCATACTGTTGACACTAATTGTAAAGTGGATATCAAATTGTAAAATAGTATGGGCAGTTTAGTGTCATTTGATTTGAATTTAGCCACTGAAAATCATCTAAAATGTTTTACATGTGGATTGCTGTAGCGAAGTAATGATTTACAGCTCTGATAAGTATCCTTGTGTCAAACTTAGTCGGGCTATACGCACGTATACTCCGTATGCCTACTTTTTTCCATGAGCTGTATGGGTATTAGGACTTCTGTGGATCAATAATTGCGTATACCCTAGGGAAGTGCACATCGATTCCCAAAGCAGAAGCTTCTAATTTGGTATTGATATATATTTTTTAAATATCTATATTTTAACTATATTTTAATAGTTTCTGCATAACTAAATGTTTTAGTGCTGGGGACAGGATTGTCAGTGACACTTTGTATATCAGAACGTGACGTGAGCGATCATGACGTGACTTGAGCGAACCTTCCCCTGAGTACTAACCATCCGCACCTGTTCATTATCAGCCTGGGCACTATATAAACTCACCTCCTCTGTTCACTCGTCGGCCGGTATTGAAGTTAAATGGTTGTCTTCACCCAAGCTCCTTCGTCTTCCCTTCTTCCATGGATGTTCCTTCTTAGTCTTCTTACCTATCGCACTGATAAAGGGAAGTGTTTTTACTATCGGACTTTACCTGAAGATCTGTATTCACCCTCATGCACTTTATGCCTATTACCACCAACGGAGGATTTGGATGTTAACCCATGCTTATCTCTCACCGTGTTTACAAGGCGTAGACTTGTGTGGTATCCCTCGTATGATCTTCCATTTCCCCTGAACTGTGTGACTGTGGTCCCCAGCTGGGTAAACACAGCGAACAGCACTGGCAAGCTCTAACATCAGCTTTATTCCAGCAGTGCTGTGAGCGTGATCGCCAGCACATAACATGTGTGTATATATATATATATATATGTATATGTATATATGTATGTGTATATATATATATATGTATGTGTATATATATATATGTATGTGTATATATATATATGTATGTGTATATATATATAT
>CAIGQZ010034990.1:4645363-4662209 GCA_903798205.1 Danio tinwini | reverse complement strand
ATATTTCGCTGTCTCCAGAGATGTCCACAGGACTACGTTTTCTGAATGAGCCAGGGTTGGAATCAATAATCTTTGCTATGCTAATCTAAAAGTGCTGTTAAAGCTCAACTGTTTAACTCTAGGAAAGTTGCTAAATGAGCCTTAATAACAGTCCCCTGCACTAAGACGTATACTTTTATCTTCAGTTAGAATCTGTGTATTATCATTGCGCCTCCTGCAGCCATCATACGGCAGCAAAGTTTCTTGATTATTATACCAGAATGAGAATAGTTCCTACCGGTATTGGCCTTGAAAATATCAACTTTTCACTTTTCTCTCAGTCTTAGTACACAAAACATCTACAGAAGAGTGAAGCTTTAAATAGAAAAAATACTTTTACATTTTTTTTATGCGAATGGTCTAATCTGATTCAATGATCTATGCTTAGCTAAGCTAAAAGTGCTCCTGCCAGATCCATATATCAGCTAAATGGATTCAAAAATGGTAAAACTCAACTTTTTATTTCTAGGGGAGTTGCCAAATGAGCTTTAATAATAGTCCCCAGCACTAAGCTATATATTTGTACCAGCAGTTAGAATCTTAATATCATTGCGCCTCCTGCAGTAAAAATAAGTTCCTTGATTATTACGCCAAAATGAGAATATAGTTCCTACCAATATCGGCCTATGAAATAGCAACTTTTTTATTTCCTGTCAGTCTTAGTACACAATACAACTACAGAAGAGTGAAGCTTTAAATAGAAAAATTACCTAAAAAGTTTCTAAAAATATTTTGATGCTAATGGTCTAATCCGATTCAATGATCTATGCTAAGCTAAGATAAAATTGCTCTAGATAGATCCAGAGATTGGCTGAATTGATTTAAAAATGGTCAAACTCAGCTCAACTCTTGGGGAGTTGTAAAATGAGTCTGTCTTCCAAAAAAAAGAAGAGGTTTCCTTTAAGACCAGCACAGCAGTCTAATATGCAGACATTAATACAATACTCATCCCACACCCTCAACTAATCCCTGAGACAATCCTTATCTTGGAGAAGGTGTCCGTGCTGATAAATATCCAAACGAAAGACCTAATTAAAAGGAGAAATAGAGGAGAACAGGAGCCGCAGCCACTGAGATGCTCAAGGATGAAGTTTAAATAAAAAGTCTTTTAAAATCAATGCAGCTTTAAAAAAAGAAAATGCAAATCCAGATTTATATCTGCTGTGGATTGTGACGCCATATCAGATGATTTATACATGGAGAAAGCGTATGCTTGCTAGTGGTTGATTGATATGGATTTTTTGATTGTAGATTTCGATACAGATATCTAAGAGTGCTTTCACACCTGCCTTATTTAGTTCGGTTGAATCGCACTAGAGTTCGTTTCCCCTTTTGTACGGTGGTTTTGGCAGGTGTGAATGTAGCAATCATACTCGAGTGCGCACCAAAAGCGGACCAAAAAAGCGCACCAAGACCTTCTTGAAGAGGTGGTCTCGGTATGCTTTCAAACGAACCCTGGAGCGGATCGTTTGTGGTGAGAACGTGATCCGAAATAAAACAGACCCAACCGCAAAAAAGTACTGCGCCTTTTTGGACTAATCCAGCTGCCGTAGGCCGATGCGCTGTGCATTATGGGATGTGGAGGAAAAATATTTGTTGACAGACTTATCAAAAGAGAGAGAGAGGGGGAAACCATTACCTGATGGATCGTTGGTAATATTTCCGGAAGATGACCATGTTGCAGTTTAGCTAAATTAATTCACGCCTCCTCCTGAAGTGACGTACGATGCGACTTCACTGTTTGCAATGCCTTAAAACATTGTTTTCCAACTGCGCTTCATTCTCAAACTCTATAGTTTGTCTAAAGTGATGTATACAAACTATATAATATACTAGGAGCAGGGATACAATCGGCCAGCGCAGTCATTTTGTGTCTGCCGGTTTGTTTATTTGTTTATTTTATTTTATTTTTTATTTCCGCACGTGAATTCTGACCAATTGAAAAGCAGTTTAAGAAATATGTTTAACAACATCTGGCCAATGAGTGATGTGGATTTTGTCACATGAATGCATTTTGGTTCTTTTCAACTGGTTCAGACCAAAGCAATCAGTGTGGTGTGAAAGCGACCCAAAGACGGCAGAAAATGCTACAATGTATCATTTATTGCACTTAGACAGGTGTGGTGAGAAATCGGGTCCCCCCTGCAATTGAGTCCGCTTAGGACCCCAATGGGTCGTCTGCGTTGAATGCCTGATCAAAAATGCATTTTAAAGTCTATTCTCAGTCTTGAGATTTTAACAGCACTTATCATATTAGTAACATTATTTTTACAAGATTTATCATATTAGTATCTTTATTATCGGTAAGTGCAAGTTCTCAGTTTTTATCAAAAGTGCTTTTTATAGTCTGTTTTCAGTCTGCACATTTTAACAGCACTTATCATATTAGTAACATTATTAACGGTAAGTACAAGTTAAAGACATGCATAGTTAAAATAATTTAAAAAAACGTAAACATTTAAAGATGCCTTTTTGATGTTTTTATGTCTTTATATGTAACATTATATATTTACATAAGAAGTGGTAGCTAGTTGTAGTCTATCTAAAATAAAAAAAATTATAAATGATATACATATATATACATATATGCAATAAACTCACGCTCAGTCAGGCTAAGTAAAGGTCTCATTGCCTATATGTCAATCAAATTATTTAAGCTCTAGCCACAAATAAAACTTTTAGCCTATTTTATTATTTTGTGTAATGTATATAGTGTAATCAGGGCCGGAGCAAGCTGAACTGGCGCTCTAGGCGAACGCTCTCAACCCGAAAGTGAAATAGATACTTACCGGTTTGCGGAGGAAAGTGAGGACCGGGAGTGGGTGGGTGTCGCGGATGAAAGTGAGGGCCGGGGGGTTCTCGCTCACTATTCTGCTGCCCAAGGTGGCCGCCTAGGTCGCCTCTATGGATGCGCCGGCCCTGAGTGTAAAGCTGGATTTATACTTTCGCCTGGCGCCATATCGCACGCCTCCGCTGACTGCGCACACACTTCGCGACAATGGGCTAGCGTGCTTGCGCTGAGCTAGCTGTGGTAGATCATCAACAGAGCCGTGACGTCAACACACAGAATCTAGCATCTAGCACAATTCAGCACGGTTGTCTAAGTTTAGAATGGTTTGGCACGATAGAGGAAAAGCTGCTTTAATATTTTTATACAAAAAATTGCGAATACCTTGATTTTATAAAAAATTTAATCGTCTTAAAATGTAAATAAATAAAAAAACGCCCAGCCCTAGCTGCCTGCAGTGATAAGTGTGACCTTATGAACCGGAAATGAGAAAATTTGTTTATTTACAATATTTTTTCCAAATATAAACTGCTTTTTTAACAAAATACTATATGATCAGAATATCAAATGTGTCTTTTTTTTGGCATTAAGTGTTGTTCCATCAAATATTAATCTTATGTCTTATATTTATTAATCCAAATATATCTTAATTCTTCTGAAACTAACACACTGGCATTATTACAAAAATGTCTGGCACTTTTTGTTGTGATCTCTTGCAAAAATATGCTCTAAATAAAAACGTTTATTCTAAATTTGAAAGATCAAATCAGTAGTTTAGAGAGTGAAACTAAAACTATGATTTACTCAAATATATAAATAAGAAAAAAGAAAAAGCTAACACTGTAGCTGACTGGAAATCCTATTTTTATAATATAGATGTGAAATACACACTCATCTGTCATAATAAGAGGTATGGTTTATTGGCAATATATTGCTACTTGCATATTTCAATGCAATACTTTTGAAATATTCAAGGTTGGACGTGTTGTGTGTTCAGAGATGCTCTTCTGCAGACCTCGGTTGTAACAAGTGGTTATTTGAGTTACTGTTGCCTTTCTATCAGCTGGAACCAGTCTGGCCATTCTCCTCTGACCTCTGGCATCAACAAGGCATTTGCGCCCACAGAACTGCCGCTAGTGATGTGACGTTGTGCGCCGAGGCTTCAAAGCATGTATCAAAAAAATGATACATCTCACAGTGAAGCAGTGTACCGGAGCTTGATTCGTTTTGCCATCATCACGTGATCAGTGACGTCCGAAGCTTCATTTTCACCTATACCCACGTGACTGCTTCAAATTTTGCTTCAAAGGTTTAAACACCCTCATGGGTTAGTAAAGTGTATAGCGAGAGATTAGGCGTCGATTACATACATTTCTACATTTCCACTGCACCTGTCCCACACACCAGTAATTAAACTAAAATACAACAGTAAAAAGCTTTTCAACCATACTAAAGTGTAGTAGTGTATTTTTTACAACTACCTTTAAAGAAAACCACTGCATATTGTAGTATAGTGTGTAATGAAGGCCAACTGGCGAGTACAGCCCGAATGTCTCACTCGCATAGCCTCATCCTTAGAGCATTGGCCTTCCGTGCAGGAATCGGCGGTTTAATCCCTGCTTTGAACAAGTGGGTGGATGAGGGCATACAATTAATGTAAATACCTTTGAATACCTTGGATTTTACTAGTCATCGGTGGTGTAATGTAACATACCTTATGTGCAAAAAAACTACAGTATTTGAGTAATTTATTTATATTATTTGACATTTTTGCAACACAGTGCTTTCCCACACTTTAACCAGCAGAGGTCCTCATTGAGCTCTAATTTTAGAAAGCTTCCAGTAACGAACCTTTTTCCGATACAATTGAGTCGAACGGTTCACTGGTTCAGAAAGCTTCATTTTACCATCACTATCTGTCGCTCACTGGATATACTCTCTTTTTGGGACCATTCTCTGTAAACCCTAGAGATGGTTGTGTGTGAAAATTCTAGTAGATCAGCAGTTTCTGAAATACTCAGACCAGCCCGTCTGGCACCGACAACCATGACTTGTTCAAAGTCACTTAAATCACCTTTCTTCCCCATTCTGATGCTCGGATTGAACTGCAGCAGATTGTCTTGACCATGTCTACATGCCTACATGCATTTAGTTGCTGCCATGTGATTGGCTGATTAGAAATTTGTGTTGAGTAGTTGGACAGGTGTACCTAATAAAGTGGCCGTGAGTGTATTCAAAATTGTCAGATATCTGCTGACTTATCTGATTGTTATTTTGGGTTACATGTATCTGTTTTTGGTTGGTGAGGATTGAACACAAAATCTTTATGTGCCGAAAACCCTGCAAATAACCTTAAAGGAATGAACTGAAAGTGTAAGAAAGCAAGTGGCCACCCGTTTTTTTCTTCTTTCTTCCTCTCTTCATCTGCAGATGAAAGAGGGATTCAGGGAAAACTGCAGTTGCTTAAAACAGTCAAAGGCCTTTCGAACGTGCTTCTTTGAAGAGGAGGGTGAATTAAGAAGATGAATAACAGTAAAATACCGCCGCGCAGCCATTTCCACTGTTTATTTAAACACATGTAAGAAGATGAGAGTCTTCTGGAGTGTCAAATTTATGGATCAAGACAATCTGCATAATTAGGCTCACGAGCGCAGAGAGAGTTTATCAAAGACATTTTAAAGCAGCGTTCTGTCTTCCAGCAGCTTAAAGCCTGGGTTAAAACGTGGCCTGCGGCTTTACAGTGAGCATAATGCTGTTTGCTAAAGCAACCGTCATTATCAGTACTACTCATACTAAGGTTAAGGAATCTAGACGTGAACTGAACTACAGCATCAGCAAATTCTGTGTTGTCAAACACCTTTCGCATTTGATCCCCAAATCCAGCAATTACTCTACAACAGGACTATTCAATTGGTGGCCCGCAACCAGAGGCAATTTGTTCCGACCCTCCAAATAGTGTGACCAAGACATCAAAACTAAATTTAGTTCAGTCGAAAAACGGCCGCTAAAGTTATGGAGTGACGTGCGTCTGTTCAATATAGAACAAGCTGCAGTTGAAGGCTGCACAGAGCGTGAGTCACCTGACATTAAGTGGCGCGAGCAGCCGAAAGCATTTGGATATGTTTGTAGAAAAGCCTTATTGTACAATGCACTGATATCGTTAATAAGGATGCAATGATTAGCCGATTTCACTATTAACCTCGCTTTTATTCATTAAATGCTTCCCAATGCTGCATTTCTGTTGCACAGAAAAAAGCTACTGCAACTAAACAAAGTTATGCCAATACGCACGCACATTGAATTAACTATAGCAGCAAGCCGTTGACATATTGCGTCATTTCCGCACGCAAGTACATTATTTCCAATGAAGAGCATGAGACTGATTCCTGTGATGCTCCAAGGACAGACGTGTCTTCGCTGAGGTCCAGCTACTGCGCCTAGACTGCAGCTCTGCACAAGACGTTTGGCCATAGGAGAAATGGTCGTGCCCAACTGAGCCTGGTTTCTCTCGAGGTTTTTTAAATTCTTCACTTTCGCCAATTGGTGAAGTTTTTTCCTCGCCGCTGTCGCCACTGGCTTGCATAGTTCGGGATCTGTAGAGCTGTGCATCGATGGAATTGCTCTTCAGTGTTTGGACTTTCAGTAGTGATTATTAAACCACACTGAACTGAGCTAAACTGAACTGAACTTAAACACTGAAAACTGAACTGACACTGTTTCAATTCACTATAAACTTCCATGTGAAGCTGCTTTGACACAATCTACATTGTATAAGCGCTATACAAATAAGGATGAATTGAATTGAATTGAAGACGTGCGGATATTGGGAGTGGTGAGCGCACAGCTCGCAAGCGGACCGACGCACTCGTTCCCTGCAGGCTCACACAGTAGAAATTATCTCACGCTGTAGCTGTGAGTTGTGTGTGGCTTTTAGTGTAATGTAAACAAAAGATACGTTATTATTATACGAATACGTTATTATACGAATATTATTCGTTATTAAGATACGAATTATTACAAATTATTAAAATGATTATGTATGTATGAACGCAGATAAAAACAACAGTTCATTTAAATTCTTAGCTCATATATAGCTTAAATTAACATTAGACAAATACTATTTTTATTTATTCTTATTTTTATTTATTTATTCATTGTTCTGTCGTTTATTTTCATTGTAAAATTGTCACTCGTTTAAATCAAAAACTCTTTCATTTATTTTTAAGCCTAAAGAGAGAAATGGACTACTGTTTGTGTTTTATTAATATTTTGTGCTGTATTTGGTTACTGAGCAGCAATAAACACTTTAAAATAAGCAGTTTTCTTGTGATTTTCTAAACTAGTAGTGTTTTAAATTGAATAAATGCATAATCATGGTGATAACCGTGAAACCATGATTATTCTTCAGACTATTATCCTACAACCAAAATCTATTGTTGCATCCCCAATTGTTATGCAGTTCAAAACAACATATGAATGTGTCTGAATGTAAAAGAAGCCTACTTAAGCAATGCACTGATTTTGTGCCTCGAAATACAACATTTGAATTTGTTAGTAAAAAAGCCACATTATACAATGCCATGATGTTATGTAGTTTGAAAATACAACATATTAACGTTTTAATGTCGAAAAAGTCAACGTGGGTGTCTTTATGAGCACACATACAGCATATGAGCTCTCATGTGCTGTTGTGTCATCACTTATATTGCAAGTAATATCTCTCCAGCCCCTTATTTGGGATGCTTTTCATGAACTGGCCCCCATGACAAACTAATTGAATAGCCCTGCTCTACAATGTGTGTTTTCTGATTTTCATAATGCCTTCTGCACTGTAAAAAAAAATCTGTTAAATAGAAAAGCAAAGCTCGTAGACTAACTCTATGGTGGCTTGAGAAAGCCTGTCCTAAAAGGTTGAAGTAGTTTTAAAGTTAAAATGAATGAATTATTTTTTAAGGAGTTTGAACTGTTGGCAAATAGATAGATAAGTACATACACACTCAGCGGCCACTTTATTAGGCACACCTGTCCAACTGCTCGTTAACGCAAATTTCTAATCAGCCAATCACATGGCAGCAACTCAGTGCATTCAGACATGTAGACATGATCAAGATGATTTGCTGCAGTTCAAGCTGACTATCAGAACAAGGAAGAAAGATGATTTAAATGACTTTGAACGTGGCATGGTTGTTGGTGCCAGACGGGCTGGTCTGAGTATTTCAGAAACTGCTGATCTACTGAGATTTTCACGCACAGCCATCTCTAGGGTTTACAGAGAATGGTCCGAAAAAGAGAAAATATCCAGTGAGCGGCAGTTCTGTGGGCTCAAATGCCCTGTTGATGCCAGAGGTCAGAGGAGAATGTCCAGACAACCGAGGTCTGCAGAAGAGCATCTCTGAACACACAACACGTCCAACCTTGAGGCAGATGGGCTACAGCAGCAGAAGACCACACCGGGTGTCACTCCTGTCAGCTAACAACAGGAAACTGAGGCTACAATTCACACAGGCTCACCAAAATTAGACAATAGAAGATTAGAGAAACGTTGCTGGTCTGATGAGTCTTGATTTCTGCTGTGTGCTGGGTCAAAATTTGGCGTCAACAAAATCAAAGCATGGATCCATCCTGCCTTGTATCAATGGTTCAGGCTGGTGGTGGTGGTGGTGTAATGGTGTGGGGGATATTTTCTTGGCACACTTTGGGCTCATTAGTACCAATTGAGCATAGTGTCAACACCACAGTCTACCTGAGTATTGGTGCTGACCATGTCCATTCCTTTATTGACCACAGTGTACACATCTTCTGATGGCTACTTTTCCAGTAGGATATGTCATGAAGCCATGTCATAAAACGTGAATCATCTCACACTGGTTTCTTGAACATGACAATGAGTTCACTGTACTTAAATGGCCTCCACAGTCACCAGATCTCAATCCAACAGAACACCTTGGGATGTGACTATTGTGGATGCGCACATTGCAAGATCGGTGCTCAAACGATATATTGCGATATATAGTTGTCACGATAGTGGAATTCAATACCAACCAATAGTGAAATTTTCCCGTTCTCAAAGGTGCAGTATGTAAGTTTGACACCCAGTGGTTGAACTAGGTATTGCACTGCTGGATCAAAATAAAGGTAAGCGCTGGTTGCCAGATTGAGTACAGGAGCGAGTGATTTACACTGTGTTCTAAATAAAAGCAACGACACGCGATAGAGGGAATATTTTACATATTAAAAGGAGTTTTGGTTCTAACCAACACTTCGAATTGATATATTAGAAACGGCTTCTGTTTCTCACAGCTGAACAACAGAAACCTATGACAATGATCACCTCAGGTAAACCGTGTGTGTTTTATTCAGTGCTAAATGCTAGCAATGTGAGTTTGAATAGATTATAAACCTTACCGTTTCATGAGGTAGTGCATATTCTGTGCTTCTGAATGGCTGTATTTACATTTCTGTCGTGTTTCGTCTGGTGCAAACAGCCAAATTGATCATCACTGAGTATCTCGTCATGAAGCATGTTGATAGGACACGCTGTTACAATGTAACCTGCTCACCTAATGTTTACGCTCATAATATTTATATCATTTGCTAATTAAAAACCTCATGTGGAACTGAATCTGTCTCATTTCGACGTCTGATACTGTCCATTTCGGTCACAGACACATGCTTTCAGAGCCTTTCTGAATAAATGAATGAAATACGCTGTTTTCAAACAAGGCAACCCGGGTGCTGAATTATAATTGGCTAAACTCGCATTGTGCAGGTTAAATTTACCTAAACAAAGACAGCGTTCCGGCACGGAAAAAACATTTTCAAGGCAGAATATCTGACTTCGGCATTGTTTTTCAGTTAAACAAGTATGTTCACTTGGGATGTTTCTTAAATATCTGCACACATATTTGTTATTTTATTCTTTAGAAGAGTCAAAAACTTACATACAGCACCTTTAAACAGAGCTGATTTGTCATTGTGTTCATGTGCTTCACAGAAATGACTGTGATTGGCCGTGAAGGTCATCAGTTCACCAAACTCAGCACTGTTTGCTGAGTGTAAACACAGATGGGACACTGAAGTGTTTCAAAGTCACGTCAATCAGCTGGTTTGTCTATAAGCTGATATACGAGCGATCTGCTGATAAATTCACTGATGAATCGCAGCTTTAAAACGCTCCAGTGTGCCTGTATCTGTGGTTACGCTCAGTAAACAGCGGTGAGTTCAGTGAACAGATGACCTTTACAGCCAATCACAGTCATTTCTGTTGAGCACGTGAACACAATGGCAAATCAGCACTGTGTAAGAATGCGCTTAACAGTGCTTAAATGTTTGCTGGAAATGGACGTTTTAAAAAATTCAGTATCGATTGGTACCAAATTCCAGTATCAGGACAAGACTAGTTGTAAACAAATTCATAATTGGCTGAATTTAAACAAACAAATTACATTGAACTTTTCCAATTTTTATTTATTTGTTTAAATTGAGCCCGTATCGATTAGTAAATCCAATGAATCGTTTGTTTTAGTGTAATTGAAATAATGTAAAAATGCAGATTGTTTCCTGTGAGGGTTGGTGGACAAGTAAAGTGATAAAATATACAGTATGTACACTAGAAACATCATTACGTCTATGGGAAGTCCCCATAAAGATAGCTGTACGTGTGTGTGTGTGTGTGTGTGTACGTACAGATTAAGCTTTGCCACTGTAGGTGGTTTCTTGCTGGCCTGAAGGCATAAGTGAACCAGCTGATGATTTTTCTGCTTCCAGTTTCCAGATAGATGTAAAAATTATTCCGCCTTCGCACTTCCTTCTCCAAAAATACCCCATTATTCATCAGCGAATGAAGTGACTGATGAAATAACACGGCGAGAGGCTGACCTTGTGTTTGGCCTCCTGTTATATTAAGCAGCATCAGATCGCTGTGCTCTACTTTCTGCTGAAGGAGATTTCTGGATGCTTTATTCTGAGAGTGACTGATACCACTGGAGCAGTAACAAAAACAAACCATCCTATTCATTTATTTTTCACCCAAAAATGAAAATGTGTTGTTAATTTTCCTCACCCTCAAGTGTCCAAGATGACTTTATTTTTAGTGTAGTAGGATAAGAAGATTTGTAGGGGCAAGTGTGATTCGTAAAATGCAAGTCAGCACTTTCTGAGAGTAAAAAAACAAAACAATAAACAGGCAAAAGAAATTAATACTTTCATGCATGCAGTTGAAGTCAGAATTATAAGCTCTATATCTCCCCCCCCCCCCCCTTTTTTCTGTTTAATGGAGAGAAGATTTTTCAAGACATTTCTAAACAAAAAGTTTTAGGGTGCTTTCACATCTGTAGTTCGGTTGATTTGGTCCGGACCAAGGGCAACAAATGATACATTGTAGCATTTTCTGCCGTCTTTGGGTCATTTTCACACCACACTGATTGCTTTGGTCATAACTAGGCCCACACAGAATCTACGCGCGCAGAATTCTGCAGATTTTTTGCAGATTTTCTGCAGATTTCCGCAGATTTTTAGCCCATCGGTAATTATGTTTATTTACTTACAGTTAACTATTTACTGTTAATCTAATTGGATTTGCATTTTAAACATTAAATAAAAGTTAAAAAGATCTTATTCTTTAATTTACATTTTAAGGTTTTAGTTATGATACTCCTAAAATAATTCAGCAGAAATCCACAGATTTTTACCAAAATTCTCCGCAGAAATAGCAAAAAACTTCCTCAGATTCCGTCTGGCCCTAGTCATAACCAATGACTGTATAAAATATGGACGTCGCGACAGCCCCATTTTCCATTAAACGCTGTGAAAGAAAAAATGCCTCATGACGGGCACAAACTGTCGCAAAAGACATTGGAGTCTGGGCATGCACAGAAGGAGCTGCGGAATCGAACTTCCGACCAAACACTTGTACATCAAATCAATCACGCCCCCCGAACTTCTTCCTTGACCGTTGGTGTCTGCACTATAACAAAGGCTCACTAATGTACACTTTACATTTACATAGGAGCCTGTGTTTGCTGTTTTATCAACACAAATGGTTGTAATAACGTTAACAAAGGTGAGTTTTTATATAACAAAGATAACAATGCGCACATTACTCGCAGGCTGATCCGGCTCGGATGCGGCAGCGTCGGTTCGCTAACGGCTGCCGCATCTGGCCCTTTTCACTGAGGCCGGATGCCTATGGACTCACTGCCCGAGTCAATCGGGCCAGATGCGGCGGCTGTTAGCGAGCCGACACTGCCGCATTCAAGCTGGATCAGCCTGCGAGTAATGTGCGCGAGTAGGTAGCCTACACCTGTTCCACCAGATCCTGTATGTCAGAAACTATGGTTTACGGCTGAGCAACTCATTTTATCATGGTAAAATAACACAGAAATGGAATAATAACACTTCAGTCTCCTGCCAAAGCTCCGACGTCTGCTTTGAGAAACTGTCAGTCACAGCTGTCAATCACGATGACACGCCCATCATTAAATTACTGCTCAAAACATACTCTTTACAGAAATGAAGGTCTGCACCTATATCAGCTGATAACCAGTGCCTTAACTGACTAGAACCATCTTTCGGGACATTGTATTGCAAGTGTGATTAATTTTTTTATTTGGTCTCATGTCTCCTTCATTAACACGGAGGGGGCGATCTAACGGCCGAGACTTTCACTCAAAAGCAGGTGTGCGACACACTTGGTCCGAACCAGTTGAAAAGAACCAAAATGCAGTCATGTGACAGAATCCACATCACTCATTGGCCAGATGTTATTAAACATATTCCACCTGTAGGAATACGTTTCACAATCCACATTTATCCTTGGCTGAAATCCGATTGGCTGATATGACAAGAGTAACAGACCAGTCTCAACCAGGGAGATCAATAAAGTCAAGAGGGACTATGACTGACGGAATTGTAATTTTTAGTTATAAGACCAACTATTATCTGAACATCATCAAATTTGGCATATTTCCTCATAGTCATGCTATACAGATATACACCAAATTTGAATCAAATTGATTATAGCATTCTGGAGTTGTTGCCCTTTAAAAAAAACAGTATGAGTTTAATGGTAAATATATAGATATTATTATAGACCAAAAATACATTCTCTCCTTTCCGTTAACTTGGAGGGGGGATTCTTGTAATAGCATTTATATATTGCTTCTCTCTGAAGTGCTACTTTTATTCTCATTTGTACATCGCTTTGGATAAAGGTGGTAAATGGAATGACATATAATTTTAGTATGCTTTTATTATGTATTCTTATGTTTCAAATCTGGCATCACGGTGGCTCAGTGCCGCTGTGGCGACCCCTGATTAATTAAAGCCAAAAAGAAAATGAATGAATGAATGAATTAACCTATAGGGCATGTGTGTGGACTGTGGGGGAAACCGGAGCACCTGGAGGAAACCCATGCGTTAGGGTAGGGCGTTTCTGTGTGGAGTTTGCATGTTCTCCCCATGTTGGTGTGGGTTTCCCCCACAGTCCAAACACATGCACTATAGGTGATTTGGATGAACTAAATTGACCATAGCGTATGAGTGTGTGTTTTAATGAGGGTGTTTGCAGCAGGAAGGGCATCCCCTGCGTCAAAAACATATGCCGGAATAGTTGGTGGTTCATTCCGCTGTGGCGACCTCTGATAAATCAGAGACTAAGCCAAAGGAAAATGAATGAATTTACTTATCAAAGAAATGAAGAGGAGCATACTCCCTCTTACAGTAAATCTTGTTGAACCCTGTTAATTGATTGGATGAGAAATCTATGGGAGCCACTTTTTCTGCATTAGTGGATCACTGCATTTATAACAATTAATCCTACTTTTTGGCTAAACATAGCCACATATTATAAACAAAACAGAAATCACTGACTTACTTTGCTTTGTATTTACACCAGAAATTTCTTTATAGTAAGATAGGTAGCTTTTTTTCTTGTTTTGATTATATTTAGACCATATTAGTCTTCTACACAGAGTCAGATCTGAGTTTCAATAGTCATGTCAAAGCAGTTAGTAAATCAGCGTACTATCATCATATCAAAAGCATTGCAAGAATCAGATGCTTTGTTTCCAGTGAAGACTTAGAGAAACTTGTTCATGCTTTTATCAGCAGCAGGGTGGATTACTGTAACGGCCTCCTGACAGGCCTTCCCAAAAAGACAGTCAGACAGTTGCTGCTCATCCAGAATGCTGCGGCCAGGATTCTGACCAGAAGCAGGAAATCAGAGCACATCACACCTGTCCTCAGGTCTTTACACTGGCTCCCAGTTACATTCAGAATAGATTTTAAAGTAATATTACTCGTCTATAAATCACTAAATGGCCTAGGACCTTAATACATTACAGATATGCTCACTGAATACAAACCAAACAGATCACATTGTATTTTTAATCATTTTTATTATTTGTTTTTATTTTCTTACACTTGTCTCTTTTATTCCTGTTTATGTAAAGCACTTTGAAATGCCACTGTGTATGAAATGTGCTATATAAATAAACTTGCCTTGCCTTACCTTCTTGCATCTCGTTGCCAAGCAATTTCATTTTCACTCCGTTCGTAATTCATTTTTAAGTTCAAGAGAAACAGACCATAGTCAATATTTGTGCAAAAATTGCTTAACAAGCTTTTTTTCTCCAGTTGTTTTTCTATAGGTTTTGTGTTTTGTCAGCTGAACTCTGGCAAGAACTGCAATACCATAATCACATCAGGCATTCTCCGGGCATTTATCCTCTATAATGTGCTGTATTTCAGAGGGAAACCGAATATTTAGCAGGAAAGCTATTGATCGCCTCTGACATTGCATTGGATTCACTTAACCTACATGTAGAATGAACTCGGCTGGATTTACTTTGCTTGTTATAAAGTTTGCAACAATTCAGAATACCCTAGCAACTGCATAGCAACCATCCAGAACAGCAGCCTTTTTTTTTTTTTTAATTCTGGTGGTTGAGTTTTTTTTTTTTTTTACCGTTTCTTCTGGCTTTGCATCAATCTATTTCTGTCTGACTGTATTTTTATCTGGTTTAAACACGTCTACCATTCACCCTGCTCTCTCTTTCTCTCATCCTTCTTTCCTCTTTTTACACATCTTCAGTATGTCACTTTATTGTCCCCCTTGACTTAATTGATCGCTCTGGTTGAGATTGATTGCTCTGTTACTCTTGTCATGTCAACCAATCAGATTTCAGGCAAGGTTAAATGTGGACTTTGGGAAAATAACTTGTCATTTTTCAATTTAAGTCACAGAGTCTTGAGAAATGTTGTATTTTTGGGGTAAATTATATTTTTGGTCAATAAGAATGTCTATATATTTACTGTTTTTAAACTCATACAGTTTTTTAAAGGGCAATAACTCTAGAATGCTGTTATCAATTTGAACAAAATTTGGTGCATATGTATATAGCATGGCCATGAAGAAAAGTGCCAAATTTGATGATGTTCAGATAATAGTTGGTTCTGTAAAAGAGAAAATAGTCAATTTCAGTCAGTCACTTTAATGTCCTCTTGACTTTATTGATTACACTGGTTGAGATTGATTGGTCTGTTACCTTTGTCAAATCAGCCAATCAGATTTCAGGCAAGGATAAATGTGGACTTTGCGAAACTTAGTATGCATTTTTTCACTTTAAGTCACAGAGCCTTCGGAAATATTGTATTTTTGGTTTATTAATGTCTATATATTTACCGTTTTTAAACTCATACTGTTTTTTTAAAGAGCAATAACTCTAGAATGCTATATTCAATTTGATTAAAATTTAGTGTAAATATGTATAGCATGACCATGAGGAAATGCACCAAATTTGATGATGTTCAGATAATACTTGGTCCTATAACAGAGAAAACATAAAAATTTGGTCAGTCACTTTATTGTCCTCTTGACTTTATTGATCTCCCTGGTTGAGATTGATTGGTCTGTTACTCTTGTCATATCAACCAATCAGATTTCAGGCAAGGATAAATGTGGACTTTCAATTTAAGTCACAGAGGCTTGAGAAATATTGTTTTGGGGGGAATTATATTTTTTGTCTTTAAACATGTCTGTATATTTACAGTTTTTAAACTCTACTGTTTTTAAAGGGCAATAACTCTAGAATGCAACAATTAATTTTAACAAAATTTGGTGTATATTTTTATAGCATGACTATGAGGAAATGTACCACATTTGATGATGTTCAGATAATAGTTGGTCTTATAACAGAGAAAATGTTAAACTTCAGTCAGTCACTTTAATGACCCTCTTGACTATTAATCACTCTGGTGGAGATTGATTGGTCTTTTACTCTTGTCATGTCAGCCAATCAGATTTCAGGCAAGGATAACAGTGTGCTGTGTAAAACTTGTTGGGCATTTTGCACTTTACATGACAAAAGATGGGAAAATTTTGCTTAAATTGGCCACAAGGAGGAATCATTATTATTTTTGGACTCAAAGAATATATTTACTATGTTTAGCTTAGACTGTTTTATTTAAAGGGCAATAACTCTAGAATGCAACACTCAATTTGAACAAAATTTGGTGTATATGTGTATAGCATGACCATGAGGAAATGTACCACATTTGATGATGTTTAGATAATAGTTGGTCTTATAACAGAGAAAATATAAAAATTTGGTCTGTCACTTTATTGTCCCTCTTGACTTAATTTGTCGCTCTGGTTGAGATTGATTGCTCTGATACTCTTGTCATATCAGCCAATCAGATTTCAGGCAAGGTTAAATGTGGACTTTGGGAAAATAACTTGTCATTTTTCAATTTAGGTCACAGAGGCTTGAGAAGTATTGTATTTTGGGGTATTTTTGGTCTATAAGAATGTCTATATATTTACTGTTTTTAAACTCATACTGTTTTTTAAAGGGCAATAACTCTAGAATGCTGTTATCAATTTGAACAAATTTTGGTGTATATGTGTATAACATGGCCATGAGGAAATGTATTAAATTTGATGATGTTCAGATAATAGTTGGTCTTATAACAGAGAAAATATTAAACTTCAGTCAGTCACTTTATTGGCCTTCTTGACTT
>CAIGQZ010034990.1:4628787-4645353 GCA_903798205.1 Danio tinwini | reverse complement strand
GAGGCAATATTAATGATGGACTTTTGTGAAACTCAGTGTGCATTTTTCACTTTAAGTCACATAGGCATTGGAAATATTGTATGTTAGGTCTATAAGAATGTCTATATATTTACCAGTTTTAAACTTTTACTTTTTTAAAGGGCAATAATTCTAGAATGCTATATTCAATTTGATTAACATTTGGTGTATATCTGTATAGCATGACTATAAGGAAATGTACCAAATTTTATGATGTTCAGATAATAGTTGGTCTTATAATAGAGAAAACATAAAACTTCAGTCAGTCACTTTATTGACCCTCTTGACTTAATTTGTCGCTCTGGTTGAGATTGATTGCTCTGATACTCTTGTCATATCAGCCAATCAGATTTCAGGCAAGGTTAAATGTGGACTTTGGAAAAATAACTTGTCATTTTTCAATTTAAGTCACAGAGGCTTGAGAAATATTGTATTTTTGGGGTAAATTATATTTTTGGTCTATAAGATTGTCTATATATTTACTGTTTTTAAACTCATACAGTTTTTTTAAAGGACAATAACTCTAGAATGCTATTATCAAGTCAGTCACAGTCCCTCTTGGCTTTATTGATCTCTCTGTTTGAGACTGATTGGTCTGTTACTCTCGTCATATCAGATTTCAGCCAAGGATAAATGTGGACTTTGTGAAACTTAGTGTACATCTTTCGCTTTAAGTCACAGAGGCTTTGGAAATATTGTATATTTGGTCTATAATAACGTCTATGTATTTACTGTTTTTAAACTCATACTATACTTTTTTAAAGGGCAATAACTTTAGAATGTTATTATCAATTTAAACTAAATTTGGTGTAAATGTGTATAGCATGACTATAAGTAAGTATGCTAAATTTGATGATGTTCAGACAATAGTTGGTTTTATAACAGAGAAAACACTCAAATTTAGTCAGTCCGTTTAGTGGCCCTTTTGACTTTATTGATCGCTCTGGTTGAGATTGATTAATCTGTTACTCTTGTCGTGTCAGCCAATCAAATTTCAGGCAAGGGTAAATGTGGGCTTTGTAAAACTTTTGTGTATGTTTTTCAATTTAAGTCTCAAAGAAGAGGAAATAATGTACAAACAATTAGCCACAAAGAGGAGGAAATATAATTTTTGCCTAAAATAATTTCTATATATTTACCGCCTTTTAACTCATACAGTTTTTTTAAATCACATTATAAAGCATCCGCTGAGTAAAAACATATGCTGGAATAGTTTGTGGTTCATTCCGCTGTGGCGACCCCTGATAAAAAAGCGAGTAAGCTGAAAGAAAATTAATAAACGAATGATGATTGGTTCTTGGATCTAGATTTTTATTGATTTATTTTTTTCAACTTTTGTTCAGCACATTATTGGACAACATAGCCCCTTTTTTGTTCATTCTCCCCCTTTTCATCTTTCATTATTGGATCTGTGTTCTTATATGTAAATAAGTGTACCAAACCCAAGTATCCATCCACAGTGAACAGTCTTTTCTACAGGCTTCAGCTCTGATGTAGTGGAACTGAGCGCCGACTATCAACAGTCTCTTATCGTCCTCTTTAGAAGTGAAGTGAGTGTCTCACCGCGGCTCTGCGCTGTAGTGGATATCAAATGAATGATCTGAGAATACCAGCATGTTCATTTTCATACAGCTCAGCTGATTTTTACATTCATTCTCTCTGCGCTCAATAGACCACATTATCTCTTCGAACTCCCTTTCCAGTTTCAATGGCTTTCCACATTCATTTTTGACCTCTGGTATGTAAATAATATAGACAATAGCCCTATTCGCATCGTACTAGCTTTCCTAATGACATTTGGGTTACAATTCGTTTCAGCTGAGGTCTGTAACTTCATGTATGGATTCAGATACCTAGCATTTTTTGTTTATTATGATACACTGGTACACTGTAAAAAATATCTGTAACAGTTGTGCTTTCCGTTTATTTAAGGTTGTAAATTCCATTATGGCCCGTTGATCTCTGCTCTGTCGACTTTCAATGTTGAAAATTAGCTAAAAAAAAGCTAATTTTTAATAAATAAATTAAGTTTTTTTTCTTAATAGCGAAAGACAAAAATATTACGCCCTCTGTTTTGAAACGCCAGCCTTTTCAACCGTTATTTATCTCCCTGCTTATTTGCGCAGGACACAGAAAGATGAGCAGAAAAAGGCAACAGTCTGAGACGACGAGAGAAAGCAAAACACTGAGGTGTTTGACACCTGGTGCTTCTTGGAGGAGAAAACAATGCTAAATAGAGTCCAATTACAGGTGACAGGCACATCCATAAGGGGCTGATGGGAAGCACAGCTGCAGAAACACACCAGCCGGACCATCTTATTGGCTCTCGTCTGCATTACACGCAGATCACATACATTCCTCTCACACCTCCCGATTAATGTTGTGTGTCTGGGCGCAAATTGAAAGTAAATGTGCTGAGATGTGGTTAGGCAAGGGCCGGTTTAAGCTTCTGATGGTATGATAACCTTGGAATAAAATATCACGGTTTCATGGTATTGTGATTAATGGTCTAAAATAAGCTCTTGTTAAATGGGTAAAAAACAACAACAGATTATATGTTTTATTATAAAGGTGCTGTTATGTATGTTTTTGACTCTTCAAAAGCATAAAGCACCATATTATGTTTGCAGATTTTTCAGAAACATTCTTGTTTATCTGAAAAACAATGCTCAAGTCAGATATTCTGCTTTGAAAATGTGAGTTACGTGCCAGAATGGCTGTCTTTGATTTGGTTCATTTAACTAGCCCAATGGCAGTTTAGCCAATTATATTTTAGCAGCCCGGGTTGCCTTGGTGGAAAACCGCATATTTCATTCATTTAGTCATAAAAGCTCTCAAAGTATGCCGAAAATGGACAGTAACACCCTCTGAAATGAGAAACAGATTCAGAGTTCTACATGAGGTGGTTATTAATTAGCGAACAATATAAATATTACAAATGTAAAGCAATTGGGCTGTTTGCGCCAGACGAAACATGATAGAAATTAAAATACAACGATTCAGAAGCACAGAATAGTGCATTCACTGCACTCCAACAAAATTGTAAGGTTTATAATCAGAATAATACATATTAAACCTGTTTAAAATTATTAAATGTAGATGCTAAATCACTGATGTGTGTTGGCTTGCACAGTCACAGTGAGTCACAGTTCTGAACAGTTTATTTTATTTTCAAGTATACTGCTTTCAGTAGTATGGCGTTAAATAGCATTCAAACTCACATTATTAGCATTTAATACTGAATAAAGCACATGAGGTTTACATGAGGTGATCATTGTCAGTTTTCTGTTGTTCACCTGCAAGAAATCAAAGCCATTTCTAATATATCAATTTCAGTTGTTAGTAAGGACAAAAACATTGAAAAAAATAGTTTTTATATCGTGAGCTGTTGCTTTTATTTAGAACACGATTTAAATCCGCCTTTGTTGGTGTCGTCAATCTGGCAACCTGCTTGTGCATGTGTTTTGAACCAGGGGTGCAATACCTTGTTCAACCACTGGGTTTCAAACTTGCATACTGCACCTTTAAACAACATTTAAAATATTTAGTAATCATAAACATGTCAGTCTAAATAAATAAAATAAATAATTGACTTCTGCTGTCTTCATTAGTTTCAAAAACACAGATTTCTTTACGACTTAAAAAGGCATCTTTTCTTTTCTGTGGATATTAAGTAAAGCCAGTGCACTGTTTAGCTTTACAAGATGCTGGATATTAGTTTATAATTCAATTCAATTCACCTTTATTTCTATAGCGCTTTTACAATGTAGATTCTGTCAAAGCAGCTTCACATAGAAGATTATAGTGAATTGAAACAGTGTCAGTTCAGTTTTCAGTGTTTAAGTTCAATTCAGTTTAGCTCAGTTCAGTGTGGTTTAATAATCACTACTGAGAGTCCAAACACTGTGGAGCAATTTCATTGATGCGCAGCTCTACAGATCCCGAACCATGCAAGCCAGCGGCGATTTATAAGCGATTTGTTTTTCAGATGTTTTATTAATTGTGGGCTAACATTAGATTTTAATGTGGAGGGTCCTTTTCTGGTGGAGATACAGTTGCACTACAAAACTAAATAATATAGTCTATAACTATAATAAAATAGAAAAATAAATCATAACTTTATTAAAGTTGAAATTGTTTTTGTGTGAAAGTCATGTGATCAACAGGCATCTCATTTCTCGCATTCGTGGTTCGAGTTTCGTGGTTCGAGAAACACGCGAGCCCGTGCACGGACACAGCCATGGCCTTTGCTTCATTGCCTGCCATTATAGACCTGATGTATTTTAGAAATTGGACCACGAAAATTAAACGAAACTAACGTTCTTCTTCAGACATAGAAAAACTGAGGAGGAAAATGACGACAAGAAGAGACGAGCACAAAATCATTTTTAGCATCGCTTTTAAGTGCTAATGATGATGTTAAAGACATAATCTAGTAGCACATTTATTGAAAGTCGGCAATAACAGATTAGTAAACGTCGTCTACTTATAGGAAATATTAAATTTTTTCCTGATTTTACAAACCCGTTTTTAGTCTAAAACGCATTTGACTGAAATGCAATATTAAAGCATCTTTCACTGACATATTTTGCACACTGGTAATATTTTTTCCAGATACATGTTTATAAAAGTTATCCCCTAATTGAATTAATCATAGTTTAATATAAGCTCTGAAGTCTTCATCTCAAATGTAAGGAGCAGGGAAGGAGACTGAAGGGAGTAGTAAAGTTTGTGTTTGGGTATCAACATTAACCCAGTATTTGTTGCTTCCCTTTTTCAATGTTTTTTTTCTATATTAAAGGGCACCTAGGTTGCCACTTTTTCCAGATTTAATATAAATCTTTTGTGTCTCCATAATGTGCCTGTAAAGGTACAGCTTAAAACACCCATCAGATTATTTATTATACCTTTCATAATTTTATGTTATAGCTCTAACCATCAGGTAGCGTTTTTTGTGAACTGTGCCTTTAAGGCTAGTCCTTCACACCCACCGTTTCCACGTGCCTGTCAGCATGCCTTAATCACCTCCCTCGGCTGCGTCAGACAACAGACAGTCAGACAAGAAGGAAGCAGATCTTGCGTAACGCTTGTGAGAAATACTACAGTAAGAAATTTACCAATGAGTATTTGATGCATTTGTTGTGGAGCTGCAAGGATGAGTCACACAAAATGTCATTATAAAGTTCACGCACACACACACAACACAGAATGCAGGTTAATCTCCACTGCTGTATGGATATCTGTTATGTTAATGTACAAAATAAACCTGATTTAACGTCAACAAACTGGGATTGAAGCGCCTTCTTTCATAATTGTTCTGACACGTGGCTGTGTTAATAAAGTAAAGCTGAAGTAAATCACTGTAATTCATTAACATGCCCTGTTTTAAAACATTTTAAACGTGTAAAACTCACTCTTGATCACATTTGATGATGATTGATGATCCTAGCGAACTGAACAGACATTTTATCCCCAGTTGCTTTGCGCACGTCCTGTCTTGTTGATATGATTATAGGCGTTATTACAGAGACATGTTAATACGCAGCTGTCAATCAATTTGGTGGGCGGGTGGACCGCACTCCTACGTCAAGTTGCAGTCGGTCTCAAAACGCTCCAATAGGTCCACCGTTTTTTTTTGTTGTTAAATTGAAATAAAAGGACTGGGTGTGTTTATATCACCCCAATATGACGGTCTGTACACTATACCTACACATATGTCTGTCCAAACAGCTTGGAAAGTAGACTTTTCACCATAGGTGCCTTTTAATATTTTTCATATTTACTTTATATTTATTGCTTGTTGGTTTTATTATTTATGAATAAATCTTTGCATTAATGTTAATTGTTTTGTTGTTGATTTCTTGAGTTTTTACTGAGTTCAGAATGTATATTTTATTACTAAGTAGTGCCTTTTCACTTTTGGCTAATTATTGCTCGCTGTCTTTCATTGCAGGGTTTTTACTTTTGGAATTTATAAATAAAAAAAAAAACTCAACCTAGAATATTTTATAGAATCTTCAATCTGTTTGCAAAATTAATAAAAAAAATGTTGCAAAGTAGAAATCCGATCCCTTTATTAAAGATAGTTTAATTCTTAATTTTTGAAGCTGCTAGTTGACAGAAACAGTGCTGTTTTAAAATGTCCAAATCATTCAGAGAGTAATTAAGTAGAAGAAATCAGCCTTTACTTTTCTGTTTCATTGATTGTATTTAATAAGCAATAAAATTGTTGTGGGCCAGTTTGCAATGGCAATACTCGACTATTTAGAACAAGGTAGGGCCCCAAAATCATTCTACTTGGGGCCCCCAAATGCACAGGATACTGTAGGAATAGCATAACTGAAAATGTTAAAACCTTGACTTTTCAAAACCAAGGTATACCTTGAAACCGATTATCATCCCATGTCTTGTCTGGATGCAAAATAAAAAGCAAATGCGCTGATATATCGTGAAAGACTCCGGTTTAGGGGGTGGTTTGTTTTAGATTAGCTGCATGTACAGTAGGAGTTACTGTAGTGTTTTTATTGAGTCTGAATAACATGCACTTGAAAAATTATTGGTTGCTTTAACCCAATTTGGGTTGAAACATGAATAAACACATTTTTAAGGTTAACCATTTAATTGAAAATTTGGTAACACTTTACCGTAGTTTAAGTAACAATTCAGAGCAATTACTATGGAGGCAGATCAGTCTCAAAAATAAGACTTTTACTAAATAAAATAAATACACGCACAGCATAAGTCACATTTACAAAATCCAATTTGTAAATTTGAGAACACATGCAAAGATAAAAGAAATCATTCATTTATACATTTTTCCTTTGGCTTAGTCCCTTTATTTTTCGGGGGTCGCCACAGCAGAATGAACCACCAACTATTCCAGCACATGTTTTACACAGCGGATGCCCTTCCAGCTGCAACCCAGTACTGGGAAACACCCACACACACACTTATTCACACACACACTCATACACTACCGCTAATTTAGTTCATCAATTCCCCCTATAGCGCATGTGTTTGGACTGCGGTGGAAACCTGAGCACCCGGAGGAAACCCACGCCAACATGGGGAGAACATGCAAACTCTACACAGAAACGCCAAAGACTCAGCCGGGACCAGCAACCTTCTTGCTGTGAGGCCACAGTGCTAACCACTGAACCACCATGTCACCCTAAAAGAAATCCGTTATTAAAACTAATAAACTTATACTTGTGTTTAGAAGTGTGTTGAGAAAATCTTCTCTCCATTAAACAGAAATTGGGGAGGGGGGACATACAAGGGGCTAATAATTCAGGAGGGCTAATAATTCCTTCAACTGTATGTGCTCATAAATCAAGGATACAGGATTTGTAGCTCTATTTATAAACTGCATACTAATGTCTGTTGATGTAGCGCTAATGCTTAATACATGATTCCTGGTCAAGCGTTAATGACATGAGCTCTCCTCAAAGTTCTCAGAAAAGGTGTCTGATTTAGTGGTAAAGTTGCAGGTGAATTGGTTCTGGCTCATATGTATGTGGAGTGTGTGAGTTTGTGAGTATGTGTGTTTATTATTCTGGTCACTGAACGCGCTGACCTGAGCACACAAACACTCATACGTCTGTTCATTTATCTAAAGGCTAGCGCCGTCAGTGAGACGAGACGACCAACAGTCGACACACACACTGAGAAATAAATGACCAAGGGTTTGCTTGGAAGAAAGTTTTGGAAGCCTATATCGAAATACAAAGGAAAGAAGTTTTCTTGCAAATGTTGCTCAGTGGTTAGCACTGTCGCCTCACAGCAAGAAGGTTGCAGGTTCGAGTCCCAGCTGGGTCAGTTGGCGTTTTTGTGTGGAGTTTGCATGTTCTACCCGTGTTGGTGTGGATTTCTTCCGGGGGCTTCGGTTTCCCCCACAGTCCAAACACATGTGCTATACAGTAGGGGAAATGATTAACTTAATTGGCCATAGTGTATGAGTGTGTGAATGTGAGTGTGTATGGGTGTTTCCCAGTACTGGGTTGCAGATGGAAGGGTATCCGCTGCATAAAACTTATGCTGGAATAGTTGGCGGTTCAATCCTCTGTGGCGACCCCTGCTAAACAAGGGATGAATGAATGAATTTTGATTATAAAGGGGTAAGGTTTACTTGAAAAAGAGTTTGTGTGTGTGTGTGCATGTGTGTGTGTGTGTCAAAATCAGTTACAAGTGTCAATAATAAAAAATAATAATTAAATATAATCTAATAATTAATCATAATAAGCTTTCCATTTATATTTATTTAGGACAGGACAATATCTGGCTGATATGCAGCTATTTAAAAAGCTTTAAAGCTGTCTAAATGTACTGCTTAACAGTTTTTGGTATATTTACAATTACCAAAAAATATCTTCATGGAACAAAATTTTTAAATTGATATTGTAATGATTTTTAATAAAATGATGTTAATAAAATAACAAAATTTGGACCCATACAATGTATCATTGGCTGTTGTCAAAAATATATGGATGTAACTATATAAATTATAGGTGGGCATAGATTAATTTTTTAAATCTAGATTAATCTCACTGTAATCTTGTAATTAATCTAGATTAAAATGGCTCATTTGAATTCTGCTGAAGGCATTCAGAATATGTGTGCTACTAAAATAATGACTAAAAGTAAGCCTTTGAGAACGGGTTTCTCAAGCCAGGTGGTGCATTAGACCAGGGGCTCATCTCCTGTTTACAAAATGCATCACAAACTGCTTGAGAAACTGTTCTACTATGATAATTGGTGATGAAAATAAATGATGTTCAATAAGATGTACTTGTGTTTACTCACTGTTTATTCAGTTACACATCAATTTTTAAAGTTTTTTTTCTTCTCATTTGGCGTGCGTTATTAAGTTTTCATGAAACTCTCACCAGTCCTTACTCCTTATTTGTGTCTAATACCTCAATTTGTCACAGGGGCATGAATGAAATGTTCATGAGAACATTTGAAACTGCCGAACTGCAGTTAAAGTCACCCAAAATGACAGGAACCTCTTACATGAAAGCACTTGACGTAAACACCTTAACTATATTATTGTCTATTAATGCAAATAACTAGATTACAGATGTCTATGTAAGCGTAGTCAGTCGTGTCTTCGAGGTAAGTGAAAGATCCAGAAGGGCATCCTGCTGATTTGATTCAGAAGGGCACTTTTTTGTCAGACGGCTCACAGGTTTGACTTTCATTCACCGTCATTCATTTTAAAAAGCACCCGCTACATTTTATTTGTATTTGTTTTACTCGAACGCATAAACTCTACAGGCGCCTGATAGTTAGATGTGGAGCTAACATTAATCAGATTCACTCTAGTGAACTGCATCCATGTTAGCACGTCACATTAGATGCGGTCATTTCACAATAGGAATACACACAGGTTAGGTGCGTCTTAGGTGTGTCAAAGACTCGTTTTCAACACCTACAGTTCAATTCGGCCAGGTATACATCCGCGCTAAAATATCAAGGTGAAAGTCATCATAGCTTGCGTAGAATACACCCAGCTCCCAACCCAACTTTGAGAATAGATTAACGGCGATTTTTTTTTTTTTATCGCCCGATAAGAGCACGTAACGGCGGTAACGGCCCACCACTAGTAAAAACTAAAATATTGCTGTGAAAAGCATTCTGTAGCCCCTTTTACACATACAGACCTTTTCGGAAAATTGCTGCCAATTTTCCAAAAAGGGATCATGCGTGAACAGGCCTTTTTTTTAATATCCGGTAAATTCGTTCCGGCAACTTTCCAGAAAAAAAGTTGTAACATTATTGGTAATTTGCCAGAATGCTGTGTGAACGCAGAAACAAGATTGCTGAAAAGAGCGAATTCACATCTAGATCGCACTGACGTAAGACATCTACTCCAGCCAGTCAGAACACTCAGACACAATCACACCCGTGCTGTTTATGAAAATAAATGCTTTTGAATATTTACAAATTTATCTGCTAGATGTTAGTCAGAGAACGTTTCTGTTTCTTCTCAATGCCAACTGTGTAAAAAAAATAGATAAAATGCTTATGATAAACTGATGTTTGTTTACCTTCAAGCTCTGCTTCAGTTGCTTGATGCGTGTGCACGTGAAGAAGTGCTCCGGTGAGAGCCAGCACACACACATATTTTGTACTTCTCGACATGCGAAAGTGTTCCTCTACATGTTTTCATTGAAGTTGTTCACAATACTTATCCATCAACAGAATGTGTAATGTAGTCAAGTGTGTAAACATTTAGCTGCGGTTCGCGCTTCTGCATTTGGATGTCTCTGCAGCTGCATGAATGCTAAAGCTTTAAATAAAAGTAAAACCATCAACAGAAGCCCGACCCCTATGGGTACAAATACAAGCGCAGCCTTTTAGAGCTCATTTTTGGTTAATGATGTCAGAATTTACTGGTATTTTGGAATGGATGTGTGAATGCTCTTTTCCGGAAAAATTCTGTAACATCCTCGCCTTTATTAAATTTACCGGTAAAGTCGTTTTGGAAATATTCTGCATATTTACTGGTATCACTGTGTGAAAGAGGCTCATGTCCAGTCTCTAAAGAATTTTCAACTGCTTTTAATTTGACCAGCAACTTGTTTAACCAGTTGAATGGAAGGCATTCTACGACAATACTCGTCGACAATACCTAAACAGGCTAACTTGGATTTTTGTGCAGGATCAGGAGTGAAGGTATGTTGGTATCTTCTGAATGTGAAGAGAAGCATAGTTGCTTATTGGGGCTGTTCAGTTTGCAATGGAGGCACGTGACTTGCGCGCACATACTCTGAGCTCATATTGTGCGTGCTTGCATTTTCCAGGTGCACCATTTAAAAACCATTAGTCACGTGACAAGAACTGACTTAATAACAGTGTTGTGAGTAATGCGTTACAAAAGTAATATATTACAGTAAGGTATTACATGTTAAGTAACGCATGCGTTACAACAAACTTTTCGCCCGCAAGACATTAACAAATAAACAAATACAGCAGTTCTATTTCCTGTTCGTGGTTTGAACACATAATAGTTTGAACACGGAATGATTTTATCCTCTGAGCTCGAGGTCCGGGGTTATTGCCTCAGCCTGGTTCGCAGTAACGTTAAGCCCTAACGCACAGCGGAAAATCGGCAAATATATGAAAATGGCAGAAGACAGTACATTCGCAAGATGGACGTACGTGCATATGCCGTTATTTTACTGACAGGTCGAGAGCGCATTCATGTAATACGAGCGAGCGAACGCGCCAGTGTTACCTTGTGCGTGGACAAAACTCCTTGCGTGCACTCAAAACACGGCTGCTCACATGCGAATTATCTGCTCTCGCTCCGTCAGATGAAGCAGACTCACAATTTGAATGTGTGCCTTGTGTTTCCTCCTCTTTTCATGCTTTTGCTCTCCAGAGATCCTCCTGTTAAATTGTTATCCCAAGAATGTTGATATGGTTTATATTGCTACACTATTTACCTACAGGTTAAGGTAAAATCTATAATAAATACTAGTGGTTTTGAGTGTTAGGTACACTGCATATGTTTTAGGCTAGTATTATTTACAACTTGTTAATGAATGCTTCAGCATACTGTAGTATTAAGAATAATAAACTCTTACAATGAAATATAAAGTGTAGTTTTACTACGTAAAGTGTGGTGAATTGTAGTATAATATACCCTATGTTGTAAAAAAACTAACTACAGCATTGGGTCATTTGTTTATATTACACTTGTTGTGTTACCATAGTAACTATAGTATTACCACAACAGATTAATTGAAGTACTTTACTATGTTCAGAACACTACATGCTAATATATGTGTTCAGGGGTTTGAGAGAACGTAAGAATTTGCCCGCGAGCAGTGCATATTTGAGAGCTTGCAAGCAGTTTTGTCCACAAACAGAGGAAATCGGTGCTCGAGCATTATATTGGGAACGATATGTTCATCATGCTCACTTTGTGCATGACAGTTTTGTGTTGTGAGCCACTTGAATTAAAAAGTGAACACTATAATGGCAACAATAGGAAGAGAAAAGAAATCTGCACTTTGTCATGGCATTTGAGTTTACATATACAGTAGGCCTGTTGTGTCTAATATGAATATAGTCAAGCTATTCACAGATATTGCCAGATAACCACTTTACCTCTACCATACTTCTAACAGATCATTTGTGAATCTGACTGTCATCCTTTCTTGCCTTGTTTTGAGTCTTCACATTGCCAATTATATACTATATTGTTAATAGTCTGGATAGGTCACAGTCAGTCTGCTACATCATATCGCTTTCTACTGGATGTAAAATGCTCTGCAGTACATTTGGTCATTTTAGAATGTTAAGTTCTAATTCTGTAGTTATTTTGGTGAAAGTAACTAAAAAGTAATATAAGAGTCATGTAACATATTACAATTTTGAGACAGTAATATTGTAATGTAAGGGATTACTTTTAAATACAGTAACAAGTAAACTGTAATGTATTACAGTTTGGAAGTAACTTGCACAACACTGCTTAATAATCAGGAATAAACTCAGTAGACCAAGGCCCAATCCCAATTCTATCCTTAGCCCTTCCCCTTGCCCCTCGTTTTGCATGTTCACATAAAAGGGTTGGGGTGTCCAAATTCTCTTTAGCTTGAAGGCGTAGGCCTAAGGGGAAGAGGTGAATAACCCTTTGATCCAAGACTTTTCAGGACCACACTCGAAACCAAGGGGTAAGAAAATTTCCCAGAATACACCAGCTACAACAGCAGTTTTGCTGCAAAAATTTGTATTTTTTGTCATTATTACAAATTTTTACAACAAACAAACACGTTTAATATCTTCATAACCACGTTCATGTTTTACCGTCATGCTTTTATAAAAAAAAAAAATGCTAAAATAAAAACCGCTAAATTTCACTACTAATCCCTAATAATAACTCCTGTACAGCAGTCCCACAACATTCTGACACTCGATGACACTTAAATATCCTGTCAGAAAAGTCTAGTGGCTGAGAATGAGCTTTTAACAGTGTCTGCTGTTAATGTTGTTTTCGTGTGTTTACACAGATGAATATGGCCACTGTGTAAATGCGCAGTATAGTTTTGATCTTATTGCCACATTAGATCATCACGATAACATAATATATGTCTTCAGTGATTTCCTGAAGATAAATACCAAAAAAATAACAACTGGAATTCGCCATCGTATGTTTTGTGGTGTTTTGTAGGTTGTTTTCTGTTTTGCGTTCTCTTCTCTCTCTTCCGTGTCTTTTCTGTCCTGTTTTAGGTGTGTGAACATTGGTTGAAACCAGCTGTCAATCATAACAATGACGCGCCAATCGCGAGCTGGTCCGACGGGTATAAAAGCAGTTCTTGAGGAGCGCTTGGCTCACAGCCAAACTCCTCACCTTGTGTCGGCCGGCCTGTTCACTTGTGTTTAGTTCAATTGTTGTTGTCGTTGCTACTGTGTGTATTTCTCTTGAGTGATCAAGTTATTAGTTAGTGGTGGGCAAAGCGAGGCTTCATGAAACACTGAAACAGTCGAAGCAAATGTGTCGGAGCTTCGAAACGTTTTGAAACTCCACTCTACGGTGACACCTAGTGGTCATTTTTTATGTATTGCACTGGAACAGCTTCAGCAAAGAACAGTTGAGCAAATTGAGGTATTAAACTCCACTTTGTAAATTGAACCTACAAGTGGTTTAGTGGAGCGGTTAGGGTTCCTGACTACCATGTGGGCATACTGGGTTCGAATCCAGGCTGAGACAGCTCTTTTGAAATGCTTTAATATCAGTTTGAATGGGTCTGTTCTTGTTTCGTTTTGTTTCAACACTGGTCTGACATCCGAATAAACACTTTGTGAATAAATATGTCTTGTTTTGGTCATAAAACAGGGTTGTTGCTAGATCAGACACGGTTGTGGCCAGAAGTTAACAATTTTATATTTATATATCAGAAGTTTATATTATTCATTAAATTTCCCATTTGTTGTATTTTATTTATGTCTACCCAAAACCAAAACCCAACCATCAGAGTACTGTAAAAAATGAACTATTGTTCTACAGTGTTACAAAAACGATGCTGTATTGATGGCGTATCAGCAGCTGTATCCTATTTAGACTACACCATAAAACAGTAACATGAATAAAATACATAAAATCGTGATTTCAGAGTATTTGTAGAAGTCGGGATTCAAACCCAAAAGTAATTTGAAGCTCAATTACAACATGCACACGCACGGTCCACTAGGCCATAACAGACAGAAGAATTCTCAGACACTATCAGTCAAATGCGCATTCGCCAGGTCTCGAAACGCTTCCGAGCTGATCGATGCTTTGAATCGCTTTAGTCACATGACCAAGTGTTTCGAAACACTTTAGTCACTTGACCTGGCTGTTTCGGATCATGCTTCGGTGCAGTGTTTCAAAACACTTGCGCTTCGGGATCTCGACACTGTGTCGAAACGTCAGTTTCACGTCAGCCACCCCTATTATTAGTTAAGCTTGTACAGCTTAGTTGAATATCTATTGAGAAGTTGAACTATCTTTATGAGAATTGGATTATATCAGATCTTGTGTTGCTAATGGCTAACCGTGTGCACTTTATGAGAGATTCAGTAATCTTGAGCAGCTAGTTTTTTTCTCTTAGTCAGGTTGGAGTTGTTGCCGCATGTGTAATTATGTTTTTGTGCAGTTATGAAGTTAAGCAGCGTGCTGAAGATTATGGTTTTGTTTTTGCATTTTTCTTTGTTCAGTTAGTCTAGTGGGTTGGGGTTTAGTTAGATCGTTTTGTTCTAATTATTTCTTTGTTTTGGCAATACTCCTGTTTTGTTTAATTCAGTTATTTTAAAGTACATTTACATCTAATTTCCTATATTCATTGTTTAACATTCTGTTTAATAAATACTTTTTGTTCATTTACCAAGAAGTTGTTGTCTTATTTTTTTTATCCAGCAGCACTAGATTCACTGATTGTTACGTTTCATCCATTTAATATCTTAATAACTCGTAACATGAAGCAAGAGATGACACATGATGACTTGTTGAGGTGCTGTAGTGCTGTCCTAATTCTTAGGGGTAAAGCGTGAAGCCCTTCCCCTTCACACTCTTTTTTAAGGGCCAAGGGGAAGAGGAAGGGGTAGGGGTACAAAAATAGAATTGGCATTAGGGCTAATTACCTCAGACAAACACAGAACACCCAAACACTGCAGTGCTTTTTCATACTACGGGTGTCAATGGTTACATGTGTCTTTCTTCTTACAGGTTTGGAAGTGAATGATGAGAGAATTTTTTGAATCTTGAATATGTTGAGCTGCTGTTATAAACCCATTGTAAAGTTTTTCACTGAATGTAAAATTACTGAAAGAGCTGCAGTTTATTTAGTGTTTTTTATAAGTTTATATGTTTTAAAAGAGCAGCTTGGTGGCACAGTGGAAAGCGCTGTTGCTATACAGCAAATAGGTTGCTGGTTTGAGCCTCGGCTGGGGGAGTTGGAATTTCTGTGGGGAGTTTGCATGATCTCCCTGTGTTGGCGAGGGTTTCCTCCAGTTAATGTTCTTTTTAATGTAAACTTTATTGTTGTAACATTTGTCATCCTAATAAAGCAATTATTGAATTGAATTGAATTGAGATTTTTTTTTGCATTTAAAATCTTTTAATAGACTAAAGGAAGTGACAGATTGATCAAAATTTGAAACTAAAGTTGTAAAATATTGTATTCTTGATACAGATTTTTTCTTTTTACATTTATTTAAGGATTTTCTATGACAAATCAGTAAAATAGAGAGAGAGAGAGAGAGAGAGAGAGAGAGAGAGAGAGAGAGAGAGAGAGAGAGGGAGAGAGAGAGAGAGAGAGAGAGAGAGAGAGAGAGAGAGAGAGAGAGAGAGAAAGAGAGAGAGAGAGAGAGAGAGAGAGAGAGAGAGAGAGAGAGAGAGAAAGAGATATAGCAGAATGACGAGACACTGCAGTAGCCAGAGAATCAGCTGCACCTGCCCAGACATGCACATCTACACACACACACACTCACACACGACCACCACTGCTGCCATTAATGATGGACTGGAATAAGGTGAACACTAAAATCATCAAACACAACTAAAAAATTCATGTTCAATACTAGGCAAGCTTTTAATCGCCACCAAAAAAAAGGCACAAATTTTGCAAAAACTCACCACATAATCAATCATTTTGGTCACAGTTTCTTTTTTTTTCACGAAATCCTGGAGGGACTGTGAAGATATTGTTGTTGAGTGTTGAGATAATATTCCTTAAGATATAACTAACATGTGGGCATAAACACACAGCGCACGCACGCGCACACACACACACACACACACACACACACACACACACAACCACCATGTATGGAGCCAGATCAGTCTCAAAAAGAATACATTTACAAAATAAAATGTATACATGCACAGCAGAATTCACATTTACAAAATCCAATTCGTAAATTTGTAAATACAGAATTTACAAAGTAAAAATCAATAAATAAGTATTTTCGGCAAATGAGCTGGATTTGTGAATCGTGTTTTGAATTTATGAATTGGATTTCTGTATTTATGAATTGTGTTTTGAATTTACGAACTGGATT
>CAIGQZ010034990.1:4600921-4612863 GCA_903798205.1 Danio tinwini | reverse complement strand
GCAGCTGCACGCTTGACTTTTCTCAGTTCATGGGCAGTTATTTTGCGCCTTGGTTTTTCCACACGCTTCTTGCGACCCTGTTGACTATTTTGAATGAAACGTGTGATTGTTCGATGATCACACTTCAGAAGCTTGGCAATTTTAAGAGTGCTGCATCCCTCTGCAAGATATCTCACTATTTTTGACTTTTCAGAGCCTGTCAAGTCCTTCTTTTGACCCATTTTGCCAAAGGAAAGGAAGTTGCCTAATAATTATGCACACCTGATATAGGGTGTTGATGTCATTAGACCACACCCCTTCTCATTACAAAGGTGCACATCACCTAATATGCTTAATTGGTAGTAGGCTTTCGAGCCTATACAGATTGGAGTAAGACAACATGCATAAAGAGGATGATGTGGTTAAAATACTCATTTGCCTAATAATTCAGCACTTCCCGTATTAGCATTTGATGAGTCTCCTCATTCAGTTTCATAGAGCGCTTGGACCCGGAAGTCCCTTTACGTGATAAGGTTTCTGAAGAGAGCAAATGAAGCTACAAGTAGGTGTGGCGTATGTATAGGCGTGGCGTGTGTATCAGGGCTATTCAATTAGTTTGACATCGGGGCCAGTTCATGAAAAGCATTCCAAACGTGTGGCCGGAGAGATATGACTTGCAATATAAGTGATGACACAACAGAGTAAAAGAGCCCAAATGCTGTATGTATGCTCATAAATACACCCACGTTGACTTTTTTTTACATTAAAACGTTAATATGTCGTATTTTTAAACTACTTAACATCACTGCATTGTACAGTGGGGCTTTTTTTTTTCTAACAAATCCAAATGTTGTATTTCGAAGCACAAAATCAGTGCACTGCTGAAGTAGGCTTCTTCTACATTCATATGTTGTTTTAAACTGTGTAACAATTAGGGATGCAACAATTATAGATTTTGGTTGTAGGATAATAGTCTAAAGAATAATCATGGTTTCACGGTTATCACCCTTATTATGCATTTATTAACTTTAAAACACTACTAGTTTACAAAATCACAAGAAAACTGCTTATTTTAAAGTTCACTTAAGTGCACACAGCATGCCATATCATCTGATAATTGTAGTAAGTAATTCCAAAAGGCAATTGACTGTGTAAAGCCACATAAAACAAAACAAAAATATGATGTATACACCGAGTTCAGCAGCTAATCAGCTGGAATCAGCTGAGGTGACAGCGACCAGCGAGACCTAGCTGTCACTCAACTGGCCACGCCTTTAATTAGGCAGACTTAATATAACTTATTAAAAACAAAATGGATGAGTTATATAAAAAATTCACCACCCCACACAGTTGTCATGAAGGGTAATATTAGCTATGTACAACAAAACCATCTTTTGTACCAGGCTGCAAACATGCTTTTATCAGCTGTAAATTTGGCCAATTTACCAATGCAGTCAGTGGACATCTGGATTTCCTGGAACCAGCCCCCAAAGGCGAGTCGATGAATTGCAGCTTCAGTTACTTCCGTATTGGCTTCCCGAGGGAGAGCTGGATGTTGCCGCTTGGTTACTGCACTGAAAAAAATGATGTCTTGCAAATTAGTTGTAAACAATTTATATGCGTTGAATTTAAACAAACAATTGTGTTATTGCATGCCATTTTTGGATTTCGTTTGCTCAAACATGAATGCACTTGTATAATTTGAGGAAATAGTTCCATCTGTAGGGTCAGGGGTTTGGAGTATCTCTGCTTTAAGTTCCTCTGAATGCTGAAGGCAAACTGAGACACAAACAGAGAGAGAGAGAAGATGCAGTGGGCGTCTGTTTGTCCTTTGACCCTCCACATGTACACACACACACTCTCTCTCATTGCTGCTAGTGAACTGTGAGATGTTTCTGAGCGAGGTTGACAGAATCTGTGTTAGTAGAGATCCAGGTTTTCCCTTTTTGGTAGTTGCTGCAAAATCCACATATACACACAAATACACATACAGTCCGAATTATTCGCCCTCCTGAAGAATGTTCTCTTTTCTCCAATTGGATTCATAAGAGTCATTTGTAGAGACCTTCATGACAGATTCATTTGTTGATCTTTTATTTTAATAAAGCTGTTTTATAAAGATACTGCTTAGTGCAACCTGTCTTTTTCCTGCCCTCAGTAATGCAAACGTGTAAATACATTTGTCAAAATATGTAGATATTTAACATGCATCTAATGATTTTTCGCCGTCTTTTTCTTCATCTGACCACATTTAGCTGTATGATATTTACTAGTGGTGTAACGGATCACAAATCTGCAGTTCTTATCACACTGCGTTTTTTTAGTCACGGATCGGACCATTTTTCGGATCAGCAAAAAAGTGAGGAGACAAATGTCATTTGCTGACCATTTATATAAAAATATTCCTGGAAAAAACATTTAGTTAACAAACAGAACTTAGAACCTGTAATGTTAATAAAAATAACAATCAAGACAGAACCAGCTGAAGAAAGAAAAGTGTTCAATATGAAATTTGATCTACTGTTGCTGATAATGCTAAATATAGAAATCTAACATGTACAACAGATCATATTTATCTTCAATTAATGATTCAACAATTCACACATAAAACGTCATGTTTTATTATTCTGTAGGTGTATTATTATTGAAAACCTATTCAGTGACATCATTTTGATAGTTGTTTGTCGCCATCTGTTGGTTACACAATGTAATTGCTTTTACCAGCGTTAAACATTCACCAGCGTCATGTTTCATTAAAAGGTGATTTTAATCTTTACCATAAACATCAGTGTTTATATCTGAACTATAAACTGTTTCCAGCACTTCTGTGTTATTTAATTGTTTGTAACTCACTGAAAAAGTGTAAAAACTGAATCTCTCTTGATGCAGATTTGAATGCAGTGCTTTGAAGGATTAATAAACATATGCAAATCATTCGCATTTATCGTTCATGTTGCGTGGGTTTGAACTGAGATCACGATCTTTTAATGTTTAATTGTGCAGCTTTTACACTGAATGCATTAATGCAGGCTAAACAAGCAGTGACAGAAAACACATTAAATGAATAGCCTAAGAACGCATTTAGGTAGGTCCCACCACAACTTTTTCCGTCATCATTATATCTTACAGGGAAGCCAAAATGCTTTCATGCACGCGATTTGAATGACGTGGGTGGCGATCTCTCTGCAATGGATATAAATGTTGGATTAACCGACAAGTTCAAAATAAATTATCAATCCGTGGGTCACGTGCGTTCCGAACCGTGAGTTGTGATCCGTACCGATCAACAGTCCGTGTTTTACACTCCTCCTTTACACTCCCCTTAAAATGTATAGCATATGCGACTGTATGAGCTGCTTTTTGCTGTACTTCCTGACAAAAAAGAATATTCAATGTTGTTCTCTATCTATGTTGGGACTTGCAGACATTGATGCACATGGGCGATACACTTATTTAAATGTTGTATGATAATAATATGTAGGCACATTTATAAAACATACAGTATGTAACAACTGTAAAGCAAAACAAATGTATTTCCCACGAGAAAACTATCCAAAACGTATAATAACTATGCATGTTTAGTACCTGTAATAACACAAAAGAATATATGTATTATATTATATTATAGTAAAGATTTGGCAGTTAGAGCTCTTTAAGTCATCTGGTGAAATTGTATTTATATCACAATATATATCACAGAGAAAGAAATATTGCAGAGTCAAATTTTTCGTTCAGCCAAATGGCCCAGCCTCTTGACCAATGAAATATAAGATCTCTTTCTATAGAGATGAAGTGAAGGTCATCTGTCAGTCATCAGTGAGTGTCCAGATCTGTGTTAATACTGTGTGTGTGTGTGTGTGTGTGTGTGTGTGTGTGTGTGTGTGTGTGTGTGTGTGTGTGTGTGTGTGCGCGTGAAGGCCTTCAGTAAGTACACGGCTGGGTTTGAGCGTTCATAGAGTTTAGTAGATTTTTCTTAATTATGTGAGTGTGTGTGTGTGTGTGTGTGTGTGTGTGTGTGTGTGTGTGTGTGTGTGTGTGTGTGTGTGTGTGTGTGTGTTTTGTGTGTGGGCGCAAACAGACTTCTGGAGCTGTAGGAGTTTGTCTTCAGAACACCTACTGATTTAACAAGCCATTCTCTCCACTTGCGAAGCATTTTATCTCACTCAAGTCCACTTATCGTGTTGCACAAGGTTTCCCGCAGCAAAAACAGTCATCATTTACCTGCATTTACTTCAGCTGACCTTCATTCTGTGTAACACGGGCTGCTTTTACAGTTATAGATGTTGTGCAAAGAGACTGGAGTAATGATTTAGAAATTTGGATTAGGGCTACACAATATGTGGAAAAACGTACTGTTATGGCAATAGTTGTGTATGCAGTGTCCATGTCATTGGGAAGTGCGTTCAATTCAATTTGTTTTTGTGCCAAGCATTTGTGTGCTGCATGCGTATAGGTTGTTTAATTAAATCTGACCATCACATTTGATCATGAGGCTTATACTATCTTCTAGAGATGTGCGAGACCACTGGTTTCCTATCCGATCCGATACCAAGTAAAATGAAGGCTAGTATCGACGATACCGATCCGATACTGCCCAAAAATGACTGTTTGGGAAATTAAAGTAAAAATAGTGTACATAAAAGTGTCACTTCATACTGAATAAGAGACATATTACGAGTTATTCGTGTTTATTGATGAAGAATTATCATACTAAAAAAAGGAGCCAACTTACATATTTATTGACAGCATCTCAACATGTATATCTTAAAACGCCTGCCTGAACATCTTAAAAAAAAAACATTCACACTTCTACGTTTAGTGACATGTTAATCCGGTTCCCCTGAAAGTGTTTTAACCTTTTATTGTTTTATCATTGTCACAAAAAGCCCCCAAAATACAGCCACATCGCCACTTTTGCCTGCTGTACCTAAGGACTCTGAAAGCGATGTCCGTCTCATCCTAGCAGCACCTGTGGCTCTCCTTTTCTCCTCTTCTGACCGCCTAGTCATGACGTAGTCATATTCAGTCTTGTTTTACATGTAGATGTTAGATGAGGTTTGTGGTATCACCACAGTACCTCACTGTTTTGTTACACGTGTTACAAACCGCATCGTTTGAGTTTATGGAAGTGAAGTAGCTCCACACATAACTTCGCTTGCGGTCACTTATATCCAATGACAGCATGACTGAACAACCTGTGCCAGCAGACTGAGTGGCTAGCTAGCGTGCTCTGCAGTTGTACAGTGCCATATTACGCATATGACTTGGCAGGCGGAAGAACAATTAGTTCCAACAAAGTTCGCATTATTTAGATAAACTAGGGTAATTGTGGTTTACTTTCTGCTGTATTTCTATTTCCAATAAAATACATATTCGCTCCAAATTATTGGAAAATATCAATATTTTGATAAGATAATCGATTATAAAACATACAAAACTGGTATCGGAGATATCGATATTTTAGTATCGATCCGCACATCACTATTATCTTCATCCTCACATGCTGTTTTGTAATGTAGTGTGCAGTGTCGGGGAAAGTTACTTTTGAAAGTAATGCATTACAATATTGAGTTACTCCACCCCCCAAAAAAAGTAACTAATTGCGTTACTTGGTTACTTATTATCGAAAGTAATGCGATATATTACTTTTGAGTTACTTTTGTGTTACTTTTCCTTACCTGGCTGAAGTTTGATCTCATTCAAAACATTTATTTTATAGAGAAGCTCTGCATTTAATAATTCTTATTCTTACTTAGATTTTTCAGTAACACTTTATAATAACTACACACTATGAACCATTTATTAAGCATTAGCAAATAGTGAACTTATTATTTGTTAAGCATTAACTCTACAATAGTAAGCGTTAGTTAGCAGTTTATAACTGCAGCTACAAATGCTGTATTATTTGATTTATAACCACAATTAATAATTGTACTTTCATACTTTGTTAATGATTTATTTTTTAATTACTAAATTAAGTATTACATTATTACCAACCATTTGTATTCAAGAGTAGTTGGTGGTTTTTAAGATAATTCAAAATGAGTTAGTAAATGATTAATAAACTATTGAAATCAACGTTTATATATATATAAAGGCTTACTATCAAATAAATAATAATCTTTGCAATCAAAACTTTCTATAAAGTTTGAACATTGCTGAATAACAGGAGTGTCAAAATACGACATAAAATTGGATAAAACAACAACAATATAATAATTTAACAATATAATATGATGAAATGTTTAAACTGTACAGTCATTTTAGTTTAGATAAGGTTGCAAAGATTTATTTTTCATGTGATGCAGTTTCATTTGTGTATCTTCAAACGAATAGAAATTAATAATGTCATGTATGTTCTTTTTTCCTGTTTAGAATTTAACTGAGCCTTTCATTGTCATTTATAAGGGATTTATAAAGCATAAATAGTCCTCACTTTAGATTCGGTCACAAAACTGCATGAAGTTGAGTTAATAAAGCATTTATTAACACACAAATTAACTATTAGTATATGCCTGAATAATAAGAATAATAAATGGTAATTTTAATAGTTTATTAATCCTTTACTTACTCATTCTGAATGATCTTAAAAAACAACCAACAATGCTTAAATAACTGGTTTTCTTAATAATGTAATACTTAATTTAGTAATGACAAATAAATTATTAACAAAGTATGAAAGTACAGTTATTAAGCACATTATAAATGTGGTTATAAATCAAGAATACAGCTTTTGTAGCTGCAGTTATAAACTGCTTACTAACGCTTATTAATGTCGAGTTAATGCTTAACAGATAATGAATTCACTATTTGCTAATGCTTAATAAATGGTTCATAGTGTGTAGTTATTATAAAGTGTTACCAATTTTTCAACTTTTTTCTAGTCTAAATATCTAAACATTATTTAATCAAGAAGACTTTTCTAGACATGGTCTTGTTTTCAGAAGTTATATGCCAAAATTAAGTTAAGAAGACAAAAAATCAAAGTAAAAAAAGCCTTTTTTGCAGTGTATATAACCTACACCTTCATTTTTTGTAGGATAAAATTATATTTTAAGAACTTCTTCTTCTTCTTTATTTATTCTTCTTCTGAACCCAGAGCTATGCATATACAGTACAGATTAATGACAGCATGTAAAGTGTTTGCTACTTCTGTATGTTTTGTGTTATTAGTTATGTAAATTCACTGTCCATTGAGAAAAGACTGCAATAAAGCCTAAGAGTACTAGCATGAACTAATTTATTAAGGCAAAAACAGAATCCCTCGTAGCACACTTTCTCATTGAGTGTGTGATTCAACCTAAGGTCAATTTTATTCCGCAGTATATTTTTGAAAGCCAATTAAGCAAAGGAAAAAGTAACTTGCATTACATTTTTTTTTAAGTAATTTAAATATTATGACTTATTTTTAAAAGTAATGTGGTATTGTCAAGAGTGTCTGTGCACCGCATCTCACGCCTTCAAATGCCATCGCATGTTCACTGTGTGTCAGCATTGTCTTCTGTGGCGCAGGTCATTTATTAACTTCTTAAGGCCCAAGGTGTTTTTTTTAACATGGATTTTTAATTTCTCTTTGCTGTTTGGGCTTATTGGAACCTTACAATAAAAGTATCATCTTTTGATTTGATGTACTTTTAGAAAAAAATTATGTCCAAATATGTGGACTTGTGGTCCGAATTTACTTAAAACACTTTTTCCTGACAGTTTTTTAATGCATATATAACATATAATTTTTTTGAACTTGTTTTGACTGTCAGAGAGTGAAAAAAACAAAAACTTTCCCCCATTTTGGACAGTTAAAAATAATATTTGGGACATTTCATATGCTGCAAAACAGTTGCAGGATGACACTGTATGTTTGTAACAATATATAAAACATGTTAAATAACCACTTAAGAGCTAAAATGTGCTGTCCCTCATATGTGGCCGCTAAGCCCTAGGACAGGGGTCATCAACTGTATTTATCAGAGGGCCAGAGTTTTACTAGACAGTCTCCTTAGTGGCCGGACCCCCAAAAAGAAAATCAAATAAAAATCTCATTTTGGCTCAACATTATGTTTAATGTTTATACTTTTTCAATTTCATTACAAAACCGAAGACATTTGATTCAGGCTCCCATCACTTATACCACAGTCAACCACTAGGAGTGATAGATATTTTGCCTCAACTAAATTAGGCTAAGTCAACAAGGGGAAATGTAACTTTAGCCATTGATTAAGCACTGTGAGTGGCCCGTTTCAGCATTGAGATTTGAATTCAAGCCCACTTAACATTTCATTTGATGTGTGAACATTATTTGTGACCTGTTTTGTTCTGGTACTAGGTTATTTGTTTACCATGCTATTTTAAGTTGTGCCAGATTGTTTTTCCTCCTTTTTTGTCCTGAGACAGACATCCCAAGTCTCCCGGAAGTTCTGTGAGTCTCCCGCAAATGCATAGAGACTCCAGGATGTCGGCAAACGAATGATAATCTCCCGGAAATCGCGCGTCTTCCTCCCGCTCCTCAAATACGTCGCGCTCCCCTCTCTACCGTATCTTACTCTTCATAACAAACACACGTCGCGCGCACTCCGCCTACACCCCACCTGGTCTTCACTTACACTTAAACCTGTTTGAAACAATAAATGCTTAACGCCGCATAGTCTGTCTGAGTCTGTCCTCATTTGGAAGTGTAGCCTAAATATAGTCATCAATGATGGTTATTCTGACAAGAGACTCAGTCTTTGTTATTTTTAGTTGCTTTAATAGTGTGGACCACTATTTTCTTTTTGATACTCAATTGATACAATTTTGGAATCCAGTAGCAGGCCGGATTGAACGGCTCAGCGGGCCGGATTTGGCCCGAGGGCCGCCAGTTGATCATCAGTGCCCTAGGAGGTTTAATAAGGAAAAGATTCACACAGCTTCTTCTACCGCAGCAAATTCCGTTTTTCCAGAAGTGACGATTTTGTTCTCTTTGACTCATTGGATGGAAACACTGCTTTATTTGCACATCTTTTATGTGATATTCCAGTTTTGCACATAAATTTAATTTGCATTTTGGAATGGAAACATAACTAGTGAATTTGGTGGATGGGGATGATTGTGAGGCCATCATTGGTAAGGGCTGATGGAGGCTCTTTTCCTTGGCTCTCGACGAAGGCGGTCACACTTTTTCCCTCTTCATCCCTTATCTTCCCTGGCTGGCTCTTCTTGTCTCGTCTTATTCTATCTCTGAGGCTCTCCGTGTCCTGCTATCCAAACGAATAAGGAATTATGGATCTGATAAACTGGTCTCTGAACGCGATTGACACCATCTTCTCAACGAGAAGTTTGGGCTTGGGAGAGCCCACTTGTCCTGCCGGGACGTTTGCAGCTGGATACGTGATGGACGGGTGGGAGAAGTGGCGTGTCATGTGCCTGGCTGCTCTGTCCCTGGAGGATATTGAAGATATCTACCTATTCTGAACTTTGATAAGGGTTTCTGCTGATGGGCTTATGCGGGGCCCTGGGGTATCGACGATTGATAAAAGCGGTCAGTGCTGCTCAAAACCCCACCAAGCTGGCCAGCTTGATTGAAACTATAATGGGCAGGTATGCTGCTAATCAGACTGCTGTATTAGACCGCAAATTGGAAAACATCGGGGTGAAATTATCGGCTTTGCAACAAGATTTGGCCAGGACTGGAGACCAGTGACGGACATTAAATATCTGTGAAATTGGCAGATATTGACCTAAATTTGAAATACTTTCTTCTCTTTCGGCTCCCAGTGTTTTTCCAGCCAGACGGCCTCGGCTAGAGAAAAACAACTTCTCCCGGATAGCAAGATAAGGAGACGCTCTGAAATTCCTGCTCCCTGTCAAGGACACCTGTTGGACTCTACAGGCTTACACACACACACACTCAGCTACAGATATACTTTCACTACCTAACCCTTCATCCCACGCCTTCGTGTGCTTTCATCCACTGGAGGGGGTAGGCGGGTCTGTGACCAGCGCCTCCATGGCTGCAGGAATCGACGGCTGCCTGCCCTTCCCGGACTATATCCACACCCCCTTTCCCATCCCCTGTTGCGATGTATGTCATGTCTATGTGTTTTATGTGCTTGACTGCTGGGGCTTTTTTTTATCTCCCTGATCTCACACTGCTCTAACTCAAGAGCAAGGTGAGAGGGAGTTTTTTTTTTTCTCTTTCCTGAATTGTATCCTACTTCCTTTTTCTAAATGCTACCTCCCGTTGACCTGTCTTCCCCTGAAATGTGATGTTTGTGTATGGTCGGGGGGGTCCAATTTCACTATATGTCAGTGTATGTGAATACATGGAGGTATATGTGACAAATAAAGGCTTGCTTGATTGGAGGGAATTTGGTCAGGACACCCGGGTTACACCCCTGCTTTTTTTTACGAGAAATGCCATGGGATTTTTAATGACCACAGAGAGTCAGGACCTCGGTTTAACGTCTCATCCGAAAGACGGATGAGGACCTAGAGTTGAAAATAAACACTAATGCTGGGAGACAAGAACGGAAAATGGCAACAGCCAATAAGAATCAGAATTTCTGCCAAGGTTTTCTGTCATTTATGCTGTTTTCAAGTTGAAATGTTTGCACCTGCTCAGTGGTTAGCACTGTCGCCTCACAGCAAGAAGGTCGCTGGTTCGAGTCCCAGCTGGGTCAGTTGGCATTTTTGTACGGAGTTTGCATGTTCTCCTTGTGTTGGCGTGGGTTTCCTCCGGTTTCCCTCACAGTCCAAACACATGCGCTATAGGGGAATTGATGAACTAAATTTGCCATAGTGTATGAGTGTGTGAATGCGAGAGTGTGTATGGTGTTTCTCAGTACTGGGTTTTGGCCTGAAGGGCATCCGCTGTGTAAAACAAATGCTGGAATAGTTGGCGGTTCATTCCACTGTGGCGACTCCTGATAAATAAGGGAATAAGCTGAAGGAAATAAATGTTTGAAACAGAATATTCCTGATAATTAGTTTATAACTCTGCAATTGTTGTTAAATATTAAAACTCTTTTATGTCAAAACTCAAAACTCCCTCTTCAAATCCTCCTCCATCAGTGTTCCAGATAAACAAATGAGTGTGGCATCAGTCACTGTGCTGAGGGTCGGTGTGCGTGTGTGGTGTCAGACTGTATGAGGTCTGATATAAATAGACATCATCAATCACGAGGGCGTCTGTGTGCGCTGTCAGTCAGAGCTGTCATACTGACGGATTCACAGCGGCACATCATTACTGACACGCTCACAGAAACCCTCCATTCACTCAATTCAAGCCCACCTCAAACCATCACAACAGTGTCAAGTAGTTTAACGTGGAAAGAGTACCTCGAAATAATACTCCACTCAAAGTATCAGTAACACTTTAGTTTAAGTCACAATTCACACCATTCGAATTACCTACCTATTACTTAAAGCTCTCGTGAAGGGCTTTGAGAAATGTGCATTTCTTTTTTCAGTCGATGTTTGATGTAATCTCAACTGAAAAATTAAGAGAGGACGGGGCATATAGTAGCTCCTCTCCTTTTAAAAAAACAGCTCTGCCAATAAGAGTGATTGAGCTCAAGAGCATCAAATGAAAAGCAAATGAGAAGAAGGGGGCGGGGCATGTCAGACACTAGAGAGCATTTGATTGGTCAGAAGATTTGATGAGAAACTCAAGTATGAGGTGACAAGAAAAAAAAAACGTTTATTTATTTGGGCAGAAGTGACAAACTACAAGCTTTGCATGTTTATAACAGTTTCATATTTTCTAAATGTGGATTTTGTCATTTATTTGGAGTGCGCTAGCTTATAGATATCCTTAAAACTAACAGACCGACACTAATATTCAAAATGTTTTATAAATGTAGTTTCTTAGCACTTATGAAGTATAACCTTGTATTTAGTGCTTAATTTGAGCCAGATCCTATTAATTTTACAAGCAGTGAGCAGTGAAAATAAATAATGGCATAGTGGCCTACCTAAATAATATTTGT
>CAIGQZ010034990.1:4566661-4577760 GCA_903798205.1 Danio tinwini | reverse complement strand
AAGACGCAAAAAGACATCCTGACGTGCGATTTGCAGGAATGACATGATTTGTGTGTATGAAGCGGCGCGAGTTGAGCGTTTTGCGCATTTGACGCACTTAAGGTGAAAATCGTCAAGTTGGAAAATCTGAACTTTAGCGGACATTCTAGCTGCGTTAACCAATCAGGGGCTTGCTCTAGTATAGGCATGATTATGATCTCTTTGCAATTCCTCTCCAGTTGTGTCAGGTTGGATGGTAAATGTTGGTGGACAGACATTTCTAGGTCTCTCCAGAGATGCTCAATTGGGTTTAAGTCAGGGCTCTGGTTGGGCCATTTAAAAAAAGATACTGAGTTGTTGTGAAGCCACTCCTTCGTTATTTTATAATATTACAATTCGTTGTATTTTTCTTCATTGCATTTTTAATATTACAATTATGTATTTACAGTGTGTTTGTAAATTTAGTTTACTGGGAACCAAAATTGACCTAAGTTAATGTAAAGTTTACAGTAAATTGTAAGTATTAATTTACAGTGTGCTTGTAAATTTACAGTCTTACTGGGAATAAAATTGCCAGTAATTAACTGCAAATTTTACAGTATTTTTTTACAGTGTGTGAGTAAATTTACAGGAAATTACCATTTTTGGGTGAGCTCGCCCTATAAGGGTTTATGGTGGTCTCATAGGTTTACCGCTGTCCTGAGAACAGTGTGGTGTTTCAGGGAGTCGTGTGGAGCTGCAGTGTGAACAGGTTATTTGGGTTCTACCTTTCCTATGAGTGACTGACAGGTAAATGACAGCAGCACAGCGGCAAAAACATGATGAAGTGCTGAGTCTGAAAGGTCAAAAGCGTTACTGAGGAAGCGGAGCATGATGGGAACAGCACCGGGTCTACTGAACATGCTGAAGGACTGTTTAGACTGTTTTCACTCAGAAACGGCATCTTTAGAATCAGCAAAACATTGATTTAAAGGGACAGTTTACCCAAGAATTTTACCTCTGTCTTTATTTACTCACCTTACACGTGTTTAAAACATATTTGACTTTGTTTCTTCTGCTAAACACAAAAGAAGAGGTTTTAAAGAGAGCTGAAAACCTGTAACAATTGATTTTCGTATTTTTTTTTTTTTACTGTGGATGTCAATGCTTACAGGTTTCTTGCATTCTTCAAAATATATATTAGTTTGAGAAGAAAGAAACTTAAGAAGAAAGGTTTGCAACAGGTAAAGGGTGAATAAATTACATTTTTGGGTGAACTAAGGCAAGATGCTGCAGGTGTATAGTGTAAAAAGTATATACTTATTACTTATTTTTATCATACTTATTATTTTTTCCATTTCAGATTTTAGAATTAAAGTTTTTTTACCGAGGAAATTTAGGGAATTTATTATTGTTGTTATTATTGTTATTATTACTTTGCCCTTCTGTCTGTAGATTTTTATTACAATTCATATGTTTAAAGAATTGTTTTCTAAATATGTATCTGTCATATAAGATATGTCTTGTTAAGATATATATCAAAGTGCATTTTGGAATCTTTCATTAGATTAGACTGAACAAAAACATCAGCAGGAAAAGCCAACAATTTCAAAACTGCCACGTATATGAAAAAAACCTTGCTTTATTTGCCTGCAGTGTCACCTTAGATATAAGCTTTTACTGTAAAGCACACTTCAGTGATCTTTGTTTTGCTTTCATATGCTCTAACATCTCATGACTTGAAGGTATTTGAAACTCCATGAGTTTAATGTTTAATATAAAGAGAAAACCTGCTGTTAATTTACTCACCCTCAGGACATCCACGATAGTATAACATTACAGAAGAGCTTTAGCTGAAATCGTGGCTCCTGCATTGCTATGCCTGTTATTTGAGCTTGTGAGAAAAAAAAAACACATACACAGCGCTGTCAGCAGGTGTAGTTCATTCCTAATGAACCCCCTCTGGTCTCTAATCAGAGAAATGGCAGTAAAATCTGACTTGACTTTTAGATCAGTGTGCCTGAAAGCTCATATAACTGAACACAATAACTCAGCTGTAATGTTCTGCGGGGAAATTAGGAGATATAAATGATGACACAAGTTCCTTCCTTTAGTGCTTGCAGATACTGTATTTCCACGCTCCGTCTCTCTGTCTGTTTGTTCTCTCTAATAATGAAAACTGATGTCCTGTTAATGTTCGCTGATGATTCATTAAAAGCTGCTCTGTCATATTTCTCTTTAACGCTCCATCTGCGCTGAAAGTGATGCAACCAGACTACAACGATGATCTCTTTACATTCATCACAACTGTCTGCACTGCCAACATGCAGTGGTGTCTTTTATAAATGTGGCGTATACACATTTCTGCCCGATTTTGCAGTTCCCATGCAAAAGCCGTAGTCTCTAAAAGTCAAACTTGACGATATAATGTAGCTTCAAAGAGGACCTACTATGCAAAAATCACTTTTATAAGAGGTTCAAACACAGTTGTGTGGCAGGAGTGTGTGAATATATCCAGCTTCTAATGGGAAAAATGTAGGAATTATTTTTTTTATAAACACACTTGTTAAAAACAGTCTGCAGAAACACTTTGATGGACATTCCCACTTTGTAGGTGTCGTCAGAGGAAGAAAGCCCCGCCCTTTAGTGGCAATCTCTCCCTCATCCCTGAGTGAGAAGCAGCCGTTCAGTTTTATTTACAGCAATTAAGTTAGTCTTGTATTAAATCTGCTGCTATGCTGACTCAGAGGCATCTGTAACTCCGCCCCCATTTGAAAAGAGCACAATCTCATTTGCATTTAAAGTGACAGACAGCAAAACGGCAAAATTAGGATCAAAGCCTAAAATGGTTCATTTCAATGAGTTATAAAACATTATTTGTGTGGTATTTGGAGATGAAACTTCACACACACACTCGTCAGAGACTTATTTTACATCTTTATAAATGAGGCATAATTGGTCCCGTTTAAGTCAATTAAGTAAACATATTTTATTTCAATTCATCTTTATTTGTATAGCGCTTTTACAATGTAGATTGTGTCAAAGCAGCTTCACATAGAAGATTATAGTGAATTGAAAGTGTCAGTTCAGTTTTCAAAGTTGAAGTTCAGTTCAGGTCAGTGTGGTTTAATATTCACAGCTGAGAGTTCAAACACTGAAGAGTAATCCATCGATGCGCAGCTCTACAAGTCCCGAACCATGCAAGCCAGTGGCGACAGCAGCGAGGAAAAAAACTTCACCAATTGCTTTAAGTGAAGGGTAAAAATCTCGAGAGAAACCAGGTTCAGTTGGGCACGACCATTTCTCCTATGACCAAACGTCTTGTGCAGAGCTGCAGTCTAGGCTCCGGAAGCTGGAGAGCGCGGAGACTCGGCTGTCCCTGGAGGTCACAGGAATCAGACGCATGCTCTCCACTCCTCCGTGACCACCACAGCAGCTGCTCAGGAAGAGGCCTGATCTGGGATTGTGGAACCTTGGGATCATCTCTTCACAGGTCTTGGATTGCATCTGGTTGCAGCTGGTTGGCTGACAATTTTTTTTATGATATTTTTAAAAATATTTCGGATACTCTACCCCATACCTAACTCTAAACCTACACATATCTAAACAACACAAATAAAAGTGTTCATTCATTCATTTATTCATCTTCTGCCGCTTTTCCGGGGCCAGGTCGCGGGGTCAGCAGTCTTAGGAGAGAACCCCAGATCTCTCTCTCCTTAGACACTTCCTCCAGCTCCTGCGGGGTATCCCATGGCATTCCCAGGCCAGCCAAGAGACATAGTCCCTCCAGCTTGTCCCGGGGTTTTTTCCAAGGCCTCCTACCGGTGGGACATGCCTGGAACACCCCATTAGGTAGGCGTCCAGGAGGCATTCGAAACAGATGCCCGAGCCACCTCAGCTGACTTCTCTCAATGTGGAGGAGCAGCGGCTCTACTCCGAGCTCCTCCTGAGTGTCAGAGCTCCTCACCCTATCCATAAGAGTGCGCCCTGCCACCCTGTGAAGGAAACTCATTTCAGCCGCTTGTATCCGAGATCTTGTCCTTTCGGTCATGACCCAAAGCTCATGAACATAGGTGGGAGTAGAAGCGTAGATTGATTGGTAAATCGAAAGCTTTGCCTTTTGGCTCAGCTCCTTCTTTAACTAAATCAAATAAAAGTGTATTTAATGCAAAATCAACCATATAAAAGCAATACAAACAAGCCGTGTTGCATTCCAAGTTACAATGTCTTTATGTGAAGAACATAATGATTTATGGAGTTTCAATTTCTGAAAACAATCCGGCTGCTGCTCACTGATATCCGCTGATTCAAAAAGATGCTCCAGAACATCAGTGTGACGTGATTGGTCACGAGACATAGAGGGAACCAAAATCAATTTCTAGTGACAATATTTGAATATTTATTACTGACAGCATCTGAACTGTGGTGCGAATGGAAACAGCAGTTATGCCAATTCCTTCCAGAAATATCTCATGCTGCCTCAGAAGACTTGGAATATTCATATATTTAAAAAAACCACTGTGATTGTAGTTTTATTTGCCTGCTATATCCTGTGTTTGTATTGACAAATAGTTGAGTTACGTGCTAAAAAATGTTTGTATGAATCAAATAGTCACTGTAAAAAAATCAAATGACAAAAAGTGAAGACAGAAAATGTTTTTTATGTTGCTTTAACTTATTTTAATAAGTTAATAAGGTTTCAACTTTTTTAAAGTATACAAAGTTTAGCTTAATATATTTAGTCAGTTTGATAGATCTAAGTTGAGATGACTAAGTTAATTTAATTGAACTATAAAAATTAAGGCATCAAGATTTTCTTTTACAGTGTGACTTATTACTGTTTAGAAAAACTCACATTAATAACAGCAAAAATCTAACCCGATATGTCCTTCAATCTGAACGATGAAATTGCAGATGCCTTTTGCTTTACCATATTATGCCAAAGGTTTCTCATTTAAAGGAATGGAGGACCTTGCACATCTTAAATGATGCTGGAGGGGTACACTGAGCTTCAAAGAGTGAGGGTCCTGACCGATTTTCAATAGTGACGAGTCTGGAGTGATGGCCTCTTTAGGGAGGGATAAATAAATTTTTAATCTGTATATCCTGCATTTTGCTTTCAGATGCAAAGTTAAAGTCACCATAAAACTTTGTATCCGCTATCGAGATGCATGTCCACTTCAAATGGTCCTGAAGTGAAGTTTATTTATAAACTAATTTTGAGAGGATCACATGCTTATGAATGCTTGCAGCCGGCCCTCCATTATTCAATTCATGATTCACCAATCAGACGATTTCTAAGCCACTATAAATAACCTAGGTTCTATATCACAGCCATCTTCGTTTTGAAGAATCCCCTCTTCCACCCCTACTCCTCCTCCTTTCCTAGATGGGTGGTACCGTGGCCCAGTGGTTAGCACTGTTGTCTCACAGCAAGAACATTACTGGATTTAGTCTTTACCAAGCCAGCCAACGTTTCTGTGTGGAGTTCTCCCCGTGCTCACGTGGGTTTCCCCCGGGTTCCCCGGTTTCCTCCCACAGTCCAAAAACATGCAATTTAAGTTAATTGACTAATCTAAATTGGCAGCATAGACATGCTCCTAGTAAGAAGTTATATCTTATAAGCAATCACTATATGTTCATTAGCTACCACAACAGAGGAGTTCTCGAGATATACCTGAGCTCAAACTCCCCTCTCGCCCTGCAAACGGGAGAGAGCCCCGGGCTCGAGGATCTTATGAGCTCAGGGCTCTCTCCCGGGACAGCATGCCAAACAAACTTATAATCAATCATCAGCTAAGTGTGAACTCTTGAAATTAGAAAAAAAATTAGGGAGGTGTATAATTTTATTTATTTTTTTGTGAAACTGATTGGATTGTTTGGACAGCTTTATTCACTGTAATGGGAATTGTCTTCTTGTGTTGCATCACAAACTAATTTGTTTATGCTAAAGCTCAGCTGTCTTTTTTTCCTGCCGGTAGTTGCCTCATCTTTTGCTCTTCATTTGTATATCATTAAACTTTCCCCAGTAGCTTTGCGTTCCACGACTGATGGTGATATACCTGCAAATCGCTGGCAGCGCTGACACAATGTTTTTTTCTCCTTCATTCCTGGAAGGAATCTGTATATCCTGCATTTTGCATACAGATGCAAACCTAAAATCATCATGAAACAGAAGTTAGGCTTGTCATTTTAGTCAGCAGTTGCCTTGACTCTTGCTGTTCATTTATCTAAAGATAAACTCTCCCCCAGTAGCTTTGCATTCCACGGCTGATGCTAATATTGCTGCAAATCACTGCCAGTGCAGATACAATGTTTCCGCCATTCCCTCCGTCATTTCTGGAGGGAAACTGATGACAAAGGGTTTTCTAGGGTCGCTCCAGTGTGCTTCACATCAGTCTGACAGCACAGCAACTGGTCATAAAACATGTGTCAGCATCTGCAGGACACGTCTGGAGGAATGAGGCCGATTTTAGCTGTCACAGTCTGATCGAAAGGGTCGAGACATGAGGTGCAGATGTACACGTCGCTTTCAGAGTCTCCTGACTAGGGAAATTTACAGTTGAAGTCAGAACTATTACGCCCTCTGAATTATTCGCCCCCCTGTTTATTTTTTTCCCAATTTCTGTTTTACAGAAAGAAGATTTTTTTTCAACACATTTCTAAACATAATAGTTTAAGTAACAATTTTTTAAATAATTAAGATTATTTATAATTAAATAAATATAATTACTTTATAATTAATAAAGATTTCTTTTTTCCTAATGTTCTCTTCTCTTTCTTTCAACAGGACAGCAATGCATTTAGAAAACTCAACTTTTTGGACTTAATCTCCAATGAGACGCCAGTAAAATAACAAATCCAGAACCACCATCATCTCCAGGAACAGAATATGGAGGTTCTGCCTTCCTGACATGCCACGATGCACAAACTCCCGCTCTGTGTTGACGTCCCGGCGTAGACGCTGTGTGTTTAAATTTATTAATTTATTTATTTTTTATCTGGACGCTCCTCTTTGAAGCTCTCTTTTATCCTCAGACTGATCATGGCTGTGTGTCGGTGGTGACCAGAACTTGGTGGAAGAAATGCGTCCATGGACGGGCTCGTGGCGCTGGATTGCGCTGGTCCTGCTGGCCTGGGGGACGCTGCTCTTTTACATTGGTGGTCATTTGGTGAAGGACAGCGAACATGCGCCGAGATCCAGCCGCGAACTTGCCAAGATCCTCACTAAACTGGAGAGACTGAAGCAGCAGAATGAAGACTTGCGTCGCATGGCTCAGTCACTGCGGTAAATACACATATATCTCATAATACACTCTTAGGGGCCATTCACACTTTTAAATTCCAATGAGATACTTTTTCAATTGTTTGTCTTGCTTAATAGACTTTTGGGATGGATTTGTTTTGGTCTTTTTGCAAAAACAGGCAGTTATACTATAAGCTCAAATCAGAAAAGGTTGGGACAGTATGGAAAACGCGAAGAAAAAAGGAAAGTAGAGATTTCTAAATTTACTTTGACTTGAATTTCATTGCAGACAATACAACAAACATTATTTAATGTGTTCCTCGTGAATATTTTTTTAAAAATAAACATGTATTGCAATTTTGGTTCTTGCAGCACATTTAAAAAAGTTGTAACAGTAAAGCGTTTATCACTTTGTAATGTTGCCATTCCTTTTCACAACACTTAAAAATATATTTAGAGACTGAAGACACCAAGTGATGAAGTGTTTCAGGTGTCATTTTATCCTATTCTTCTTGCAAACAAGTCTTAAGGTGGGCAACATTATGAAGGCTTCGTTGTCGCGTTTTGTACATCAAAATGTGACACACATTCTCTATTGAAGACAGGTCGGGACTGCAGGCAGGCCAGTCAAGTACCTGTATCCTCTTCCTCCGCAGCCAGGAATTTGTAATGTGTGCAATATGTGGTTTTGCATTGTTTTGTTGAAATATACCTGAGCATCTCTGGAAAGGAAGACAGCATATTGTGCTCCATAATCTCTGTACTTTTCAGCATTAATGGTGCCATCACAGAAGTGCAAGTTAGCTTTGCCGAGGGCACTGACTCAACTCCTTTGTGGCTTTTGGACTTGTTGCTGGTAACAGTCTGGATGATCCTTTTCTTCTTTGGTCCGGAGCACACGGCATCCATTTGTTCCAAAAATACCTGAAATACTGATTCATCTGAGCACAGTACTTGTTTCCACTGTGTGATGGCCCATTCCATATGCCTCTGAGACCATAGAAGTTGATGACGCTTCTGGACACTGTTAACATAGGGCTTCCTTTTGGCATTTGTGGATTTAACTACCTATTGTGGTACTTGACAAAGGGTTGCCACAGTAGTCCTGAGCCCATGTGGTGATATCACTGATAGATGAATAAGGATTCTTGATGCAGCGCCACCTGAGGGATTAAAGATCATGGTTGTTCAGCTTAGGCGCCCTTGTCCTTTACGCACTGAAATTCCTCCAGATACCTTGAATCTTTTAATGATGTTCTGCACTGTTGAAGGTGAAATATCCAAATGTCTTCCTCTCTTTCTTTGAGGAACATTGGTTTTAAACATTTAAAAAATGTTCTCACGTATTTGATGGTAAACTGCCGATCCTCGGCCCATCTTTGCTCATAAAGGACTAGACCTTTCTTGGATGCTGCTTTTGTACCAAATCATAATTACAATCACCTGTTGACATCACCAGTTTCACATCACATCATTATTTAACCATTTTACCTGATTACTAGCCCTAAACTGCTCATGACACAACTTTATTTGGAATGTGTTGCAGGTCAGAATGACAGGAAAGGATGTATATTTACAAATGAAATAAAGTTGACCAGACAGAACATTAAATTCATTATGTTCATATTGTCTGCAATGAAATACAAGTCAAAGTAAATTTGGAAATTACTACTTTTTTTAATTTGTGTTTTCCATACTATCCCAACCTTTTCTAAATTTTGGGGGTTGTACATTTTACATGCACATTTAGTCATTTAGCAGATGATTTGTCTGAAGCGAGTTACAATAAACAAGACATTCAATGATTCAACAAGAGGCAATACACACAAGAAGTGCTAATTACACAAAGAACTCTTAGTGTGAAGAGAATTAAGTGCTAGTGTTAAGAGGGGAGAGTGTTTTTTTTTATTATAATTTTTTATTTAAAAAAAAATTATAATAAATTTGCTTGCCATGAAACAGGCAGTTATAGTAACTAATCCTATTTACAATGGTTTATTTTTAGCATTGCATACATCTTAATAAAAACCTTTAAACAGATGAATCGATTTGACAACTTTCCCCCCTCTAGTTTTTATTTAGTTTCTTACCTTTTTACATTTAGTATTTGGCAGACGCTCTCTACATGCTAGTGACTTTTATTTGATTGACAGGTTTAGTATGAAGGTGTGTTGTGCTTTTATACAGTAGTTTTAGCTGGTTGACATGTCAGTGGTTTGTGTACTTTGCTGCTGAAGACTCTTTCTAATATTTACAGTTCTTGACCTGATTCTGTCTGGTGTGAGTTTATTTCTCTGAAGTCAGCTCCTGTGTTTAACACAACAGGGGAAATGAAAAAGGAGAAGAGATTCCATAAAAAAAACAAAACAAAATGCCATGTTTAGAAATGTTAGATTTTTTTCTGAGCAAAACTATTTCAAACCATTTAAGATATCTAGTTTAAGACAGAATTATTAGTTCTCCTGTGTAATCTTTTTTTTTTTTCTTTATCAGATATTTCCAAAGTGCTGTTGAGCATTTTGACTGTATTTTCTATGATGTTTTTCTCCTGAAGAAAGTCTTGGTTCTTTAAGTTTGGCTGGGAAAAAAGTATAAATTAATAAATTAAATATATAAATTAATAAATTTAATTCAATTAAAAAATATATTTTATTTATAAATAAATAAATGTTATTTTATTTGTTTATTTATTTTATTAATATTAAATTAAAAATAGACCAGGTATTTTGACCAGGTTTTACACATTTGTCATAAAAAAAAAATTGATGACGATTTAAAATCTATTCAAATTTTGTATGATCGATTATACTTTACAGGTCAGAATAAATATGATTTTTACCTAAATCTTTTACAGTTAATGACATTGTAACATTATTTTACTCATATTTTGAAGTTCTTTAGCTAAAGATTTTCTGATCTATACTTTTTATAATATATAACAAGTTATATAATAATAATAATAATAATAATAATAATAATAATAATAATATCATCATTATTCATTTTCTTTTCGGCGTAGTCCCTTAATTAATCTGGGGTCGCCACAGTGGAATGAACCGCCAACTTATCCAGCACGTTTATACACAGCGGATGCCCTTCCAGCTGCAACCTATCTCTGGGAAACATCCATACACACTTATTCACACACATACACTACGGACAATTTAGCTAACCCAATTCACCTGTACTGCATGTCTTTGGACTGTGGGGGAAACCGGAGCACCCAGAGGAAACCCACGAGAACGCAGGGAGAACATGCAAACTCCATACAGAATTGCCAGCTGACCCAGCTAAGACTCGAACCAGCGACCTTCTTGCTGTGAGGTGACAGCACTACCTACTGTGCCACTGCGTCTCCATTATCATTATTATTTATTATTACTAATATTTTATTATTGTTGTTGTTGTTATTATTAATAATTCAATTCATGTTTATTTCTCTAGAGCTTTTACAATGTAGATTACGTCAAAGCAGCTTAACATGGAAGAGTATAGCAAATTGAAATCGTCAGTCCAGTTTTCAAGAGTTGAAGTTCAGTTTAGTTCAGTTCAGTGTGGTTTAAATTCCACTGTTGAAAGTCCAAACACTGAAGAGCAAATCCAGTGGCAACAGTGGCGAGGAACAAACTTTACCTATTATTATTATTATTATTATTATTATTATTATTATTATTATTATTATTATTATCATCATCATCATCATCATCATCATCATCATCATCATCATCATTATTATTATTATTATTATTATCATTATTATTATTATCATCATCATCATCATCATCATTATTAGTAGTAGTAGTATTATCATCATTATTATTATCATCATTATTATTATCATTATTATTATTATTATTATTATTATTATTATTATTATTATTATTATTATTATTAT
>CAIGQZ010034990.1:4469989-4497415 GCA_903798205.1 Danio tinwini | reverse complement strand
AATAATAATAATAATAATAATAATAATAATAATAATAATAATCATAATAATAATCATAATAATAATAATGTATTATGATTATCAAAATGTTATTTATTGTATTATTAAATAATTTAATAATGTAGTTATTTAAAAATATTTCTGTACTTTTATGTGCTATCTGTTATTGATAATAATAATAATAATAAATTAAATTTATTATGACATGATAAGTACATAAATGATGTAAGTACTAAAACAAAATAATAAAAATATTTTATTATTATTAATAATAATAATAATAATAATAATAATAATAATAATAATAATTACTATTATTATTATTATTATTATTATTAAATGTAATGTCCTAATTGTGCTGTCATTTCTCCTGTTCTGCATCAGAACCCGCAGGAATGCAGTAAAGCTCGTAAGCTGGTCTGTAACATCAATAAGGGCTGTGGATATGGCTGTCAGCTCCATCACGTGGTTTATTGCTTCATGATTGCATACGGGACACAGAGAGTCCTAATCCTGGAGTCCCACAACTGGCGCTACGCTCCCAAAGGCTGGGAGACGGTTTTCAGAGCCGTCAGCGAAACCTGCACCGACCGATCCGGAGCCACCACCGGACACTGGTCAGGTGAGAAACAATGATGGATTCAGATCTGTGACTGCTGCTTACATAAAGTTGTTTTGTAACGGAAGTTCCTCTAGCCTTTTCTTTTGTGACAGACAGTTGAAGGCAAATTCTTAGCTGTCCTATTCATTTTTATTTCATTCATTAAATTTTCTTCGGCTTAGTCTCTATTTCAGAGGTCGCCACAGTGGAATGAACCGCCAACCAGCATATGTTTTAAGCAGCAGATGCCTTTCCAGCTGCAACCCAGCACTGGGAAATACCCATACACTCTCATTCACTCACACACACACACACACACACATTCATACACTACAGCCAATTTAATTAGTCCAATTCTCCTATAGCGCATGTGTTTGGACTGTGGGGGAAACCGGAGCACCCGGAGGAAACCCATGCCAACACAAGGAGAACAACTCCACACAGAAATGCCAACTGACCCAGCCGGGACACGAACCAGTGACCTTCTTGCTGTGAAGCAACAGTGCTAACCACTGAGCTACTGTGCCACAGTATCAACAATCATGTATGCAGGTGTTCGTCATTAAATCTGCATTCTTCTATTAAACTGCCTTGATTTAATTGTTTCTTTCTTTCCTTATAATGAATTTAATCCTTTTTTTTACATGAATTTCACTTGTTCTAGATCTCAATTATTTTTTAATTAACTTTATGATCTGACTGTAATTAGTTTTCTTTAATATGCCGTTTAAAAAACTCTTAAGTCACCATCTTTGGCTTGTTTTCCAGGACAATTATCCTAGCGTTCTTAAATCAAGATACATTTGCTTCAAAAGCAAAACGACTCCCGAAATTAAGTCAATGTATTAAAAGGAATTGAGTTTGTCCCTAAAATCAATTTAATACAGTTGAAGTCAGGATTATTTGCCCCCCTGTTTATTTTTTTCCCCAATTTCTGTTTAAAGGAGAATATATTTTTTCAACACATTTCTAAATGTAATAAGGATTGATGCTTCAGCGTAGTGAGGATCCGTATGCAGGTCTTTATTGGAATGGTCAGGCAGGCAGTGGTCGAAACAGGAACAAACAGATGTATTTGGGCAATCCAGAGTCGTAATATCAGGCAGATGGTCACAAGGCAGGCGGCACACAGGGATAATCAAACAAAACAAAGCAAAGGTCTAAACACAGGAAAGCAAGGCAAGGAGAAACGCGTCGCAATGTTCATTTATTCAGGACACAAGACTCAGCCACATTGTGTGTTTGTGAGATGTACTTAAAGTCCATGTAATCAGTGCATGAGTGGCTTCAGCTGTCAGAGTGTAATCAAAGGGTGACTTGGATCAGGTGTGTGCGTTCGGCACGACTGAATATGTAGTCCATATGAACCAGCAGATTTGTAGTCCTTGTGACTGTCTGTGTGTGTTTACCAGCGATCTCTGGCTGTAGATCGCTGGTGATCGTGACACTAAACATAACAGTTTTAATAACTCATCTCTAATCACTGATTTATTTTATCTTTGTCATGATGACAGTAAATAATATTTGACTAGATATTTTTCAAGACACTTCTATACATCTTAAAGTGACATTTAGAGGCTTAACTAGGTTAATTAGGTTAACTAGGCAGGTTAGGGTAATTAGGCAAGTTATTGTATAATGATGGTTTGTTCTGTAGACTATGGAAAAAATAAATAGCTTAAAGGGATTAATAATTTTGACCTTAAAATGGTGTTTAAAAAATTTAAATCTGCTTTTATTTTAGCTGAAATAAAACAAATAAGACTTTCTCCAGAAGGAAAAATATTATCAGACACACTGTGAAAATTTCCTTGCTCTATTAAACATAATTTAGGAAATATTTAAAAATGAAAAAAAATTCAAAGGGGGGCAAATAATTCTGACTTAAACTGTGTATCTGCTAATTGGGTTTAAAATGTCATGTTTTTTCTTTTAAATTGAGTTTTATTATTGTTTTTTTATTTTTTATTTATTGTTTTACCCATGGTGCAGTGGGTTTAACGATCACCTCACAGCAAGAAGGTCGCTGGTTCGAGCCTTGGCTGGGTCAGTTGGCTATTCTGTGTGGCGTTTGTATGTTCTTCTCGTGTTTGTGTGGGTTTCCTTCGGGTGCTCCGGTTTCCACCACAGTCCAAACACATGCGTGTGTGAATGAGAGTGTGTGAATGTTTCCCAGTGATAGGTTGCAGCTGGAAAGGCATCCGCTGCGTAGAACATATGCTGGATAAGTTGGCGGTTCATTCCGCTGTGGCGACCCCAAATTAATAAAGGGACTAAGCCGAAAAGAAAATGAATGAGTGAATGAATGTTTTACCTGTATTAGTTTTTAGTTTTGAGCAGCTCTTAAAAACAAGGATTAATATATTTTTTCAATTAGTTTGCCTGTCAAAAACATGAATCTGGATTTAATAATGCACAGATATATGGGTGTATATATACACTCACTGGTCACTTTATTAGGTACACCTGTCCAACTGTTAATGCAAATTTCTAATCAGTTAATCACATGGCAACAACTCAATGCATTTAGGCATGTAGACATGGTCAAGACGATCTGCAGCCGAGCATCAGTATGAGGAAGAAAGGGGATTTAAGTGACTTTGAACGTGGCATGGTTGTTGGTGCCAGACGGACTGGTCTGAGTGTTTCAGAAACTGCTGATCTACTGGGATTTTTACGCACAGCCATCTCTAGGGTTTACAGAGAATGATCTGAAAAAGAGGAAATATCCAGTGAGCGGCAGTTCTGTGGGCGCAAATGCCTTGTTGATGCCAGAGGTCAGAGGAGAATGGCCAGACTGGTTCCAGCTGATAGAAAGGCAACTGTAACTCAAATAAGCACTCGTTACAACCGAGGTCTGCAGAAGAGCATCTCTGAACACACACAACACGTCTAACCTTGAGGCGGATGGGCTACAGCAGCAGAAGACCACACCGGGTGCCACTTCTGTCAGCTAAGAACAGGAAACTGAGGCGACAATTCACACAGGCTCACCAAAACTGGACAATAGAAGATTGGAGAAACGTTGCCTGGCCTGATGAGTCTCAACTTCTGCTGCCACATTCGGATGGTCGGGTCAGAATTTGGCGTCAACGACATGAAAGCATGGTTCTATCCTGCCTTGTATCAACAGTGCAGGCTGATGGTGGTGGTGTAATGTTGTGGGGGATGTTTTCTTGGCACATTTTGGGCCCATTAGTACAATTTGAGCATCATGTCAGTGCCACAGCCTACCTGAGTATTGGTGCTGACCATGTCCATCCCTTTATGACCAGTGTACTCATCTTCTGATGGCCACTTCCAGCAGGTTAACACCATGTCATAAAGCGCGAATCATCTCAGACAAGTTTCTTGAACATAACAAAGAGTTCACTGTACTCAAATGGCCTCCACAGTCAGCAGAGCTCAATCCAATAGAGCACCTTTAGGATGTGGTGGAATGGGAGATTTGAATCATGGATGTGCGGCCGACAAATCTGCAGCAACTGCGTGATGCTATCATGTCAATATGGAGCAAAATCTCTGAGGAATATTTCCAGTAGCTTGTTGAATCTATGCCACAAAGGATTAAGGTAGTTCTGAAGGCAAAAGGGGGTCCAACCCAGTACTAGTAAGGTGTACCTAATGACACGCATTATGAATTGTGCAACTTTGTAGACCCACACATGTTGCTTAGGTCAACTTTAGGCCAACTAAAACATCATATAATATTTCTAATTATGGGGGCGACGCAGTGGCGCAGTAGGTAGTGCTGTCGCCTCACAGCAAGAAGGTCGCTGGTTCGAGCCTCAGCTGGGTTAGTTGGCATTTCTGTGTGAAGTTTGCATGTTCTCCCTGCGTTCGCGTGGGTTTCCTCTGGGTGCTCCGGTTTCCCCCACAGTCCAAAGACATGCGGTACAGGTGAATTGGTTAGGCTAAATTGTCCATAGTGTATGAGTGTGAACGAGTGTGTGTGGATGTTTCCCAGAGATGGGTTGCGGCTGGAAGGGCATCTGCTGTGTAAAATCGTGCTGGATAAGTTGGCGGTTTATTCCGCTGTGGTGACCCCGGATTAATAAATGGACTAAGCTGAAAAGAAAATGAATGAATGAATTTCTAATTATGACATAGCTTTCCACCCAATTAGGCTAATTAAGTAATTAAAAAACACACACACACAAATGCTTGATAACAGCCCATCCCTGCTCGAAGATAGTGGCAGGAAATATCGGCCTCACCTGGGTCAGGTCAGGTCAAGTCTGGGCTCGGGCAGAGAATCTAAATGCTAGTAAAAAGACACAGTTAAGTATGATTTTAAGCACATTTAAATTACGATGACGCAAGGCATGTCCTCATAAACCACCTCGATGTTATAATACCTAAATCAAAGGTAGGCCCACATGGAATCTGCACGCGCAGAATTCCGCAGATTTTCCGCAGATTTCCGCAGATTTTTAGCACATCATTAATTCTGTTTATTTACTTGAGTAAATGTGTGTAAATCTGAATTTATTCAGTTTTTAAATTACACATATTTCACATATTAAGGTTTTAGTTATAGGACTCCCAAAATAATTCTGCAGAAATCCGCAGAAATTGCAAAAAACGTCCGCAGATTTCGTCTGGCCCTAATCATAGGTTATCTTCCGCAGGTGAAAACTCCAAAGGCAGGCTGATGCTTCTCACTGAGGGTTGTTTATGCTAATGAGGGAGAGATGGTCACTAGTGGGCGGGGCTTTCCTCTTCTGAGGGAGAATGTCAAAGTGTTTTCATCAAGTCTGATTATCACAAAGAAAACTAATTCATTTTTATCATAGAAGCTGGTTAAATTCACACACTGCTGCCGCACAACTGTGTTTAAACCCCTTATAAACGTGATTTTCACATAATAGGCCTCCTTTAATTCTGACCTAAAACAACTTGTCTATGCTCGTTAATTTAAGAGTTTTTCGATATTTGTACTTAAAACAAGTAAGTAAAAAAAAGTAAGTAAAAAAACCTGTATAAATGAAAAGGTTGTGCTGTGCTGAGCTGAAGTAAAACTCAAAGTGCGCTTCTCTAACGCACGCTATGCTAAACGGACAAAGTGAGAAACTCAAGATGCTTATTTAAGTGTAATGAGGACATGTGGAAAATTTCCTCTCCTCTTTGTGTCCTAATTATTGCAGCCAAAAGATCTGTTGTGGGAATAGATTATCAGAGTCAAAAACCATTCCAGCCGGCAGGAATAGAAAAAGAGCAGAAAAAAAAAGAGAGAGAGAGAGTTACATAAGCCCAGGAACGGCTGGGGAGTCTCGCTTAAATATTTCATGCTTTACCTAATTAAAATTGCAGGCGTTCTCCGATGGCATGTGCTCTTGCTCGTAGAAGGCCGCTGTTGTTTTTTTGATAATTGTTGGGGTGAGTTTTTAATGAGCTGCTTGTCACTTCGTTTGTGGTCGTGAACGTCAAAGTGGCGTTCAGATGTTTTTTTTTTAATACTCATAATTAGCAGAGCTGTTGTAACTTGTTTTTTTAACAAACGATTCAAACAAACTCTTTCCCTGCAACATGTTCTGTCTGGGTTAATTTGTGGGTTGTGCTTTTTTTTTTTTTTTTACATTCTTGTAGGTTAAATTGAGCCGTTTGTACTGTACCACATGTGCGAGAATGAAACTTGTACAACAAATGAAAACCATATTTGGTTTTCTTATCAAATATGGTTTTTGAGTCCAAATATGAAAATATCAAAGCAGTTTTGTAGAAAATTTACAAATATTTTCAAACAAATGTTTTTAGAAATAGTAAGTCAAAATTAAGCAAGTTTTTCTTATGCTGTGTTCACACCAGATGCGGTACACATGGAAAAATCGTTCTATTTGCGCATAAATAGACGCATGAACTAGAGGTGTAATCGGGCCATAAAAGTTAGCCCGACAGAATTAGGCCCGAGTCTGACAACACATTTTGATTGACAGCTTTTTAAAACCCTGAACCTGTTTATAGCCCGTCATTATTCAAAAGTGCACAGGCACACAGCTCTTTTGCCTTTTTTTAAGATTGAGTCGTTTCTACGTGTTTAACATAATTTATTCATAACAAATGTATAGGCAACTTAGAAGTTGGAACTAAGAAATAAAATAAGTCCTCTGTAACATCATAACGTCTCAGCACTCTAAAAAAGCCTAGTAGTGATGTGCGATACCACTAGTTTTCTATCTGATTCGATACCAAGAAAAATTAAGGTGAGTATCGGCGATACCGATCCGATACCGATACTTTGCCCAAAGATTATTGTTTGGGAAATTAAAATAAGTAGTGTACACATTTTACTCCAAGCTGAACTATTTTGGTCATTTAAAAGTGCAGTATGTAAGTTTGACACCCAGTGGTTGAATTGGGTATTGCACTCCTGGATCAAAACAAACGCAAACTCGGGTTGCCAGATTGAGGACAGGAGCGAGTGATTTAAACTGTGTTCTAAATAAAAGCAACGACACGTGATAGAGGGAATATTTTCCATATTAAGAGGAGTTTTGGTTCTAACCAACACCTCGAATTGATATATTAGAAACGGCTTTTATAAATGGCCAAATTGCTCATCACTGCGTATCTGGTCATGAAGCATGTTGTTAGGACACGTGGTAACAATGTAACCTGCCCACCTAATGTTTACGCTCATAATTTATATGATTTGCTAATTAATAACCTCATGTGGAACTGAATCTGTCTCATTTGGACGTCTGATACTGTCCTTTTCGATCACGGACGCATGCTTTCAGAGTCTTTCTGAATGAATGAATGAAATACGCTGTTTTCCAACAAGGCAACCCGGGGTGCTGAAATATAATTGGCTGAACTGGCATTGAGCAGGTTAAATTACCTAAACAAAGACAGCGCTCCGGCACGGAAAAAAAAACCATTTTCAAAGCAGAATATCTGACTTCAGCATTGTTTTTCAGTTAAAAAAAGTATGTTCACTTATGATGTTTCTTAAATATCTGCACACATATTATGGTATTTTAATGCTTTAGAAGAGTCAAAAACTTACATACAGCCCCTTTAAATATTTCATTACTTATTTCACAACCAAAGTTCTAAAACAAATTTGTTTTAGGAATTTAGGGAACTGCTGTTGTTTTATTATTGCCACAAAAACCCAAGCCCCCAAAATACAGCCACATCGCCACTTTTTCTCCCTCTGTACCTGGATAGTGCCTGCCTGCTGCACCTAAGGACTCTGAAGGCGATGTCTGTCTCGCCCTAGCAGCACCTGTGGCTCTCCTTTCCTCCTCTTCTGACCGCCTAGTCATGACGTAGTCATATTCTGTCTTGTTTTTATATGTATATATTTTATATATTTATATGTAGATGTTAGATGAGGTTTGTGGTATCACCACAATTCCTCACTGTTTTGTTACACGTGTCACAAACCGCATCGTTTGAGTTTATGGAAGTGAAGTAGCTCCACACATAACTTCGCTTGCGGTCACTCATATCCAATGACAGCGTGACTGAACAACATGTGCCAGCAGACTGAGTGGCTAGCTAGCGTGCTCTGCAGTTGTACAGTGCCATATTACGCACATGACTTGGCAGGCGGAAGAACAAGTAGTTCCGACTAAGTTGGCATTATTCAGATAAACTAGGGTAATTGTGGTTACTTTCCGCTGTATTTCTATTTCCAATAAACTACATATTTGCTCCAAATTGCTGAGATATCGATATTCTGATAAGATAATCGATTTTAGAACATACAAAGCTGGTATCGGAGATATCGATATTTTAGTATCGATCTGCACATCACTAAGACATAGGTACATACACTTAGCCTTTAAATTGGCCAACACACCAATAAAAATAAGTCTTTCCTAACAAATTAAATTTAAATAAATTCTAGGTTATGACGGGTATTTGGCAATAACCAAATTAAGATAAAGGCTCTACGGGATTTGTTTCGCCACTTCTCTTCACAATCTGGCCTTAAGGCGACGGTGAAGCTGAATAATAAAATATGCCAACATTAGCCTATATACTCTGACTATATTATACATTTATGATTTAATTCATATTTAGTTATAATTTGAAAATCCTTTACTCTCCAAGATTAGGCTATGTTTTTTTGTGGAGAATCATTATTGAATCCAGCGCAGTCCTGCACTCACTGATGGTGCATCCAGCAGCACTGAACACCCTTTCACTGCTGCGCTGGCCGGGATGCATAGTACTGATCTGGCTCATTTTTGGGAAAAATGTTTGTTTATCTCCCACCAGCCAAGAATATCCATTTAATTTCCCATGACAGCGGTTTCAATGTAGCATAGTGACCTTGTCATTTCCCTGTCAGCTTGCTGTACATACCGTACATTGCTGTTTTTCACTCTACCGTAATGCGCAGTGTATGAGCGACTGCCGAAATACCTTGACGGCTAGATTGACCGTTCTTTTTGAACTGGTGGCTGGTCAAAAGCTCGCTCTTTATGACTTCTCCGTCATCATTTGTTTCATATTTGCAGGGATGGATTTTAATGTTGAAACAAACGATTTGATTAAATTCTCGCACTAATCGAAAGGCATCACATGACTGTTTATTTACTGCAGAGATCTTCAGCTCTAGCGTGAACATTTCAGCAGTATTTACACTGCATGGTTCAAGTGGCTCAGTTCCGTTTTTTTTTTTTCTCCCATGTGGCACAGATCGGATTCAGCTCATGTACGTGTAAGCAGAAAAAAAAAATCACATGAATTTCGATTTACTCAAATCAAATTCAGGCCTTGTTCATATGTGGAAATTTATCTGATATGAATCGGAGTCCGCGCTCTTGTGTCTGCGGTGTAAGCAGGTAGATCAGATTTTCATCTGTCAATTTGTGTCACGCATCAATAAAAACCATAGCGAATGACAACAACTCTGAAGCTGTTCATTTCAGTCCTTAGCAGAGTCCCAAACCTTAAATCTCACACACGAGGAGTAAAAAAGCTTTTATATTGTCATGTAGCACAAGTGTTCAAGCATGTTAATAAAAGAAAGAGTGAGCGCAATATCTGCTACAAAAACAATTTAACTAATATAAAACTGTTGCATACGTCACGTGCACAAATCACGCCATTGGACATTGCATTAAAGAACCCCTATTATGGGTTTTTGAGAATGACCTTGTAAAGTAAAGGCTTAAATCTGAAACCGGACAGTGTTTAAAACTATTGATTGATTTATAAAAGAGTCGACTCATAGTGCTTTAAATGAATTGTCTTGATAACGAGACTTTAGCCGAGACTTTAGCTTTTTTTTTTTTTAAACCTAAGCCCCGCCCAATTGTTGCGCATACAAATTTCGGGGAAATTGAAATCTGTGGCCCCGTCCACAAACACAGTAGAGAAGAAAAGGAGAAAGACAAGCACTGTAGCAAGCACCGGTTGTATCAAGTTGTGTAGATGCTGTGCTCAGATGGATATTATTGGAAGTTTGAGGGAAAGTTAGTGTTATTTTCTCTACCCAAAGATGAAGAGTCAGTGGTTGGGGTTTATTTTTGAAGTAGGTTTGGGGGTGATGCGTCTAAATAACACTGTTGAGAACCGGGTACGGTTTACTGTGGTGTTAGTAACTACTATGAAGCGTGTTTTTGGCGGCCGCTACGATCGGATTGTATACCAATGTTGGCGATCCGGGGGTTTTCCAGGATAAATAACAAAATGGGTTTGTGACTGGAGGTGGGTCTGAAATACGGGAGACTCCCGGGAAAAACAGAAGTGTTGGCAGGTATGCTCACTCATACACTCTGCACCCTGACTACTTCAATATTGTTGGAAAGCCATGGTGGGCATTTCTCTCTGTCTCGTGCTGAAAGCTGTAGACCAATCGTAACAGGCTGTCATCGATCCAATCGGCACAGATTAGCATCGTGGCAAGGAGTGGTTTGGGATCAAATGAATCACTGAACGAATCATGAGAGTCTCTGGGATAATTATGTAAATATAAATGCATATTATAAGTGTTTTTTGAGCTTGCATACATATCAGCCTGCTGTTGGAGACCCTTAAAACCAAAATAGGACCCTTTTTAATGTATAATAGGGGCTCTTTAACCAATGAAACCTTATTGTTAAGTGTGAACAGAAAATGTCATATTTTTGAGAGTGCATTCCTCCAAAACCTGTTTGTCCATGAATAAATCCCCAGCTCCGACTCTTTTTTTTTTTTTGTCTCTGCTTAGTTTCTCTGGAGGGTGTTTGTGAAAAGGCCGCGGGTAAAAAAAAGTGACCTGTTTAATCTGACATGTTCAGACTTCTGCCCCAAGAGCAGTGCCAGTCACTAAAACAGCACCTAGAGAAACACATTTATGTGTTTGAGTCTCACACGGGTCACCTTGCCCTGCGAAAACACACACACACACACACACACACACACACACACACACTCACACTCACTTCTGAAGAAACTCAACACTTGTGGGATTTTTTTTTTTATTTCTTTTTCTTCAGATCAAAGTCTCTCCTGTCCTTCCTCTGCCCTGAATAAGGCAAACTGCACCGTTAAATCTAATCAGGCTTTATTTCTCAGGGGTGACTTTGGATCTTTGCTGCACACATATTAAACTACGCTACGCTTTAATGCAGTTTAAACGCTACGGGAGATCTGCCGGCAAACGTTCATGAGGAGCTGAGATGGTCAAACGCTTCTTCTATAACGGTCATGCATTAAAATATAACCAAAATGCAATCAATTCAAGCTGAAATTGATGTTAGTTTATGTGTTTACTAACATGAGGAAATTGTGAGGAATACATTTATGTGTAATCAGTGGTGGAAAGAGTACTGAAAAGTCATACTCAAGTAAAAGTACCATTACTTGCCTAAAAATGTAGTGCAAGTAGAGTAAAAGTGTCTGTTGTGATTATTACTTAAAGACTGAGTAAAAAGTAGCCCTTTTAAAAGTACTCAAGAGTAGTGAGTATTATGCTGTCAAAAGCTGATGCATTTACATTTAATTTGTGGATGTGTGTAAACGTAACATTCTTTAGTTATTGGCAAACAACGTCATAAGACGTTAATATTAGGTTAGATTTAGGTTGTGATGTCAGGTGACCAAAATTCAAGGTCTAGCCAGTGTCTAAAGATAATGTTATTTTGATGTCCAATAATGACGTCAAATGACGTTGATATTTGGTTGATTTTAGGTTGTTAGAAAGTGACCAAAATCCAACGTCGAGCCAACATCTTAAACCAACATCATATTGACGTCAAATACTGACATTTAATCATCAGTTTTGCCAACCAAAATCCAACATCTGATAGACGTCGTAGTGGTAACATCCACACAACGTCAAGCTATTAAATCATTAGATATTGATATTTGGTTGGTTTTAGGTTGGACATAGACGTTGGCCTGACGTTGAGTTCTGACGTCAATCTGATTTTCATTTCCAAACAAAATGCAGCGTCCCCATGACATTATGGTACAACGTCAATCTGACATTGCACATGTCCTGAGGTAGATCATTATGATGCTAATTACCTTCTATGTGTGATTTGATTGGACGGGAATCACAGGACAGAGTTTTCTAATCCCCATAGACAAGAAAAAATAGTAGTGACTGCAGGTTGAAGGAAAGTAGTGGAGTCAAAGTACCAATACAGCACTAAAAATGGACTCAAGGGAAAGTAAAAGTACACATTTTTAAAACTACTTAGTAAATTACTAAGGAAAACTACTTAATTACAGTAATTTGGGTATTTGTAATAAGTTACTTTACACCGCTGTGTGCAATTATGTCTTGTTTATTCATCTTTCCTAACATTAGTTCATGAAAATTAAGTCAATGTTAATTGTAATTATAAAATTTAAGTCAACCTAACAATAAAATTGTCATTATAAAAATTAAGTTAGGTCAACTTAACAATTCCATGTTACAATGAGTTTACTCACATGTTTAAATAAACTAACTAATCACTTTTTACAGTGTGTTCAAAATGACAAAATAAAATCAAGCTTGGATTTATATTTAAAAAGTAAACATTTGACAATGGGGTCAGAATACATGTACTATAAGACATTTTTTTCAAATAACAAATTTCAAAAAAGTTGAATCAGTAAAGCGTTTACCTCTTTGTAATGTTGCCATTCCTTTTCAAAACACTTAAAATACGTTTAGGGACTGAAGACACCAAGTGATGAAGTGTTTCAGGTGTAAATTTGTCCCATTCTTCTGGCAAACAAGTCTAAAGGTGAGCAACAGTACGGAGTCTTTCAACATGCGACACACATTCTCTATTGGAGACAGGTCGGGACTGCAGACAGGCCAGTCAAGTACCTGTATCCACTTCCTCCGCAGCCAGGATTTTGTAATGTGTGCAGAATGTGGTGTTGCATTGTCTTGTTGAAATATACCTGGGCATCTCTGGAAAAGAAGGCAGCATGTTGTGCTCCAAAATCTCTATGTACTTTTCAGCATTAATGGTGCATCACAAAAGTGTAGGTTACCTTTGCAAAGGATGCTGACACTACTTCATACCATGACAGACCCTGGCTTTTGGACTTGTTGCTGGTAACAGTCTGGATGATCCTTCCTTCTTTGGTCCAGAGCACACAATGTCCATTTCTCCCCAAAAAAACCCTGAAATTGTCACGATCACCAGCGATCCTCTCCCCTCAGATCGCTGGTAAACACACACACAATCTCAAGAACTACAGATCTGCTGAGAGTTGGACTACATATTCAGTCATGCCACACGCGCACACACCTGATCCTAGTCACCCTTGATTGCACTCTCACAGCTGTAGCCTCTCAAGCACTGATACATGGACTATATAGTGAGCACACAAACACACAATATTGCTGAGTCTTGTTATCTGTAACCCCGGGGAGATGTGACACTGACAACAAGGGTGAGGATCCAACTGCAGGATTTATTAAAGGATGGTCAGGCAAGCAATAATCAGAACAGGAGCAAACAGATGTATAAGGGCAATCCAGAGTCGTGGTCAAAATAGCAGGCAGATAGTCAAAGGCAGGCAGCAGACAGGAATATAACAATAAACGTGGCAAGGATCAAAACGCAGATAAACAAACCAGGAAATGCGTTGTGGTGTCACTCTATACAGATAACAAGACTCAGCAATATTGTGTGTTTGTGTGCTCACTATATAGTCCATGTATCAGTGCTTGAGAGGCTACAGCTGTTAGAGTGCAATCAAAGGTGACTAGGATCAGGTGTGTGCGCGTGTGGCATGACTGAATATGTAGTCCAACTCTCAGCAGATCTGTAGTTCTTGAGATTGTGTGTGTGTTTACCAGCGATCTGAGGGGAGAAATACTGATTCATCTGAGCACAGTACACGTTTCCACTGTGTGATGGTCTATACCAGATGCCTCTGAGCCCAGAAAAGTTGACGATGCTTCTGGACACTGTTAACATAGGGCTTTCTTTTGGCACAGTACAGTTTTAACTGGCCTTTGTTGATGTAAGTACGTATTGTGGTACTTGACAAAAGTTTACCACTGTAGTCCTGAGCTCATGTGGTGATAACACTTATAGATGAATGAGGATTCTTGATGCAGCGCCGCCTAAGGGATTGAAAATCACGATTGATCAGCTTAGGCTTGCACTCCCTTGTCCTTTACGCACTGAAATTCCTCCAGATTCCTTGAATCTTTTAATGATGTTCTGCACTGTTGAAGGTGAAATATCCAAATGTCTTCCTCTCTTTCTTTGAGGATCATTGTTTTAAAACATTTCAATCATTTCCTCACTTATCTGTTGGCAAACTGGCGACCCTATGCCCATCTTTGCTCATAAAGGACTAGACCTTTCTTGGATGCTGCTTTTGTACCAAATCATAATTTCAATCACCTGCGGACATCACCTGTTTCACATCACATCATTATTTCAAAGTCAAAGTCAGCTTTATTGTCTATTCAACCACATGTACAGGACATACAGAGAATCGAAATTCCGTTACTCTCAGACCCTAGGTGCCTAACATATTATATAAATACAAAAATACAAAAAATTGAGTTGTAAAAAGAATATACAATAAATACAATTATGGAATGTAGTCTAAAAATATACGCATAAATATATATATATATATATATATATACATAGGATGTACTCTAATCTAAACATTTACGTAAAAAAAAAAAGTTTTATGAGCAATACAATTACAGTTAAGGGCATATGGCAATGAGTGCAAACCAGAGTTGTGCAGATGTAAACAATATAGTGCAAACAGGCTTGTAAACATGTTGATAAAGTGATAAAGTGTCATAGTGTATAGGGAGGTAGCATGGTATGATATGATATGATATGATTGCCTGTTTCACTAGTTTGCCTGATTACTAGCCCTAAACTGCTCCTGTTCCAAATGTTTTTAATGTGTTGCAAGAACCAAACTTGAAATATGTGTTTATTTTAAACATTAAATAATGTTTGTTTTATTGTCTGCAATGAAATACAAGTTAAAGTAAATTGAGAAATCTCTACTTAATTTTTTTTTATTTGCGTTTTCCATACTGTCCCAACTTTTTTTTTTTTGATTTGGGGTTGTAATAAGCAGCCAATTATTAGTTTATTGAGCTTAAATGCTTTGTTAAAAGTGAGAATTGTACCTTAAAAGTGTGACCGAAATGTTATTTGTCACAAAAGCAAGGCTCAATTTCTAAGGTCAGTAAATATATGATGGTTTAAATCACAATTATTAGATATTTGTGTTTGGTAAACAAGACAGGACGCTTACAGAGCGAGTTTCCCAGTGAACGTTTTTAAAATGCTAATAAAATTCTTCAAGTCATTACATTTGTCTACAGTAAACAGCTTGTGGTTATGCTTATGAATTATATCGCATTGCAAGTTTTCAGCGCAGACGCCTGTTTGCAGCTGTATCTGTCATCATTTAGCAGCAGTGCTGGAGTAGTTTTGAGCACAGCAACAGATGCTGAGAAAAGTGAGCGATTGTCTTCAGGTGTTCCTCATGCAAATTTAACATTTTCTTTGTTTGTTTTTTTTTTGTTTTTTTTTTACCTTGGCTAGATACACAGTGAATCATTTGTGCTTTAAAAGGGACCTATTTTGCCCATTTTATGAGATGTAAAATAATTATATAGTGTGTGTGTGTAAAGTTTCAGCTCAAAATAGCACACAAATAATGTTTTAGAACTCTCTGAAACTGACCCTTTTAGGCTTTGATCCTAATTGTGGCTTTTTGGTGACTGTCGCTTTAAATTTAAATGAGATTGTGCTCTTTTCAAAAGAGGGCGGGACTACAAATGCCTGCGTGTCAGCACAGAGGCAGATTCAAAAACGAAACTAACACCCTATGCTAATGAGGAAGAGATTGCTACAAATGGGCGGGGCTTTCCCCCTCTGATGACACGTACAAAGTGAGAATGTCTATCAAAGTGTTTCTGCAGACTGTTTTTATCAAGTGTCATTATAAAAAATGTAATTATTACATTTTTACTATTAGAAGCTGGATATATTCACACACTGTTGCTACTCAAGTGTGTTTAAACTCCTTATAAAAGTGATTTTTGCATGATAGGCCCCTTTTAAATGGCTTTAATTTGGGCAATAAATAAGTCTTTTGTGTCTCCAGACTGTATCTGTGAAGTTTCAGGTCAAAATATCCATCAGTTCATTTATTATACTCTGTTGAAAGTGTACATTTTTGGATTAGAGGGAATTGTAGCTGTTTTTGCTCCTGTGCCTTTAAATGCAAATGAGCTCATTCTCCACACCCACTCTTTAGACATTTCTCCTCAGAGAAGGATAACCAATGTTGGATATCAAGATAAACAGAAAAATGACAGGCAGAACTCTGACAAGATAAAGCAGAGACCCACAGTCACAAATACCACAGTACGATGAACGAGCCACACACAAATGCAGTTACAACACACTGTTTGTTTGTTTGTTTGCTTTGTTTATAGAGCACATTTAAAAACAACAGATGTTGACCAAAGTGCTTTCCAAAAAGACCAGCATACAAATCTATCCTTTTGTAAAAACAAGTACAAATATATAAAACAGATTAAAATAAATTAATAGCAATCAAAAAGCAAGACACAAAAGGTGATTTTTTTTAAATGAGACTTAAAAGCACCAAGGGAAGAGCATGACCTAATATGTAAAGGCAGACCATTCCACAAACGAGGGGCTGTTACAGAAAAAGCCCTGCCCCTCTTGATTTTAACAGTGATTTAGGAACAACTAGCTGAAACTGTTGCTCCGACCTGATTGGCCTTATTGAAGTATGGCAGTGAAGAAGCTCACCGATGTAAGTATGTGCCAGACCATTCAAACCTTTAAAAACAAATAACAATAACTTATACTGAATCCTAAATTGAACTGGGAGCCAGTGAAGGGATGATTAAGCTGGTGAGATACTAGAACATTTTTTTATCCCAGTTAAAAGCCTAGCGGCTGCATTCTGAACCAGCTGCTGGGGTACAATCGAAGCCTGCAAAACTCCTGAATACAAAGAGTTGCAGTAGTCCAATCTGGACATAATAAAAACATTGATGATGGATTCCAACTCCTTGGAAGACAGAAAAGGCTTCAATTTGGCAAGGTTCCTTAATTAATAGAAACCACTTTTGACGACTGAATTTATTTGCTTGTCAAACTTTAACTCAGTGTCAAATATAACTCCAAAACTTTTTGCGTGACTGTGAACCTTAGGCTTAAAGGAACCTTATTGATTAATTGTAGATTCACAGACACTCGGAGGGCCAAACACTAGCACTTCAGTTTTAGATTCATTCAAGTGTAGAAAATTACCAGCCAACCATTCCGTAATCTCCTTAAAACAGGTAAAAAAGGACTGTAAAACAGAGTTTTCTCTTATTTTTATGGGAATATAAAGCTGAGTATCATCAGCATAAAGATGGTAGTTTACATTATGCTTCTTACAGATAGCAGCCAAGGGAAGCATATAGATGGAAAAGAGACCTGGGCCCAAAATTTATCCTTGGAGTACACCACACTCCATACGTGCAGATGAGAAAGACAAATTTCCTAATTCAATAGAAAAGGTTCTTCCTAAGAGATTAGAACTAAACCAATTCAAAACATTTTCTTGAACCCCAGCCCACAATCTTAAACGCTCAATCAAAATATTGTGATATATTGTGTCAAATGCCGCAGTCAGGTCTAGCAAAACTAGAAGTGCACATTTTTCAGAATCAACAGTCAGAAAAATATCATTAGACACTTTAAGGAGAGCTGTCTCAGTGCTATGCAGTGTCCTAAAACCAGATTGAAATTTATCAAGAATGTCATTTCTAATTAAATGAGTAGAAAGCTGTTGAAAGACAACTCTCTCTAAGAAAAGACTATTTTGAAACTGGTCGATAGTTTTTTTTAAAGAGCCCCTATTACACATTGAAAAGGGTCATATTTCGGTTTTAAGGGTCTCCAACAACATACTGATATGTATGCAAGGTCAAAAAACATTTTCATGGTCTTATAATATGCATTTATTTTTACCTAATTATCCCAGCGACTCCCATATGAATCGTTCAGCAATTTATTTGTTCCCAAACCCCTGCTTAGCGCGAAGCTAATCTGCGCTGATTGGACGATGACAGCCTGTTGCGATTTGTTGGACAGCGTTCAGCATGAGACAGTAAAATGCCCAGCATGGTTTATCAAGCCCGCGGGTCCCAACATTGGTATAGGATCCGATCGCAGCGGATGCCCGAAACACGCTTCAAAGTAAACTTACTAACACCACAGTAAACAGTACTCGCTTCTCAACAGTGTTATTCAGACACCTCAGCGCTGAAAGCAGTGCAGTTAAACACTAGCATATGTATGACACACATTCAGTATTAATCCACACAGCAGCAAAAGCTGAACTATTCTGAACCTTGACCGCTGCACGTGTGCAGGATCAGCTAACGGTGGCCATAGCAACGACAAATGGCAGTGGAACGAGCTCACGAAAGCATTTAAATCTGTAAACAAAGCAGCACGCATCGCGTTTACAACGTGGCATTAGACGCGATATGAGAATATAAAGAGTTAAACTGATACAGTACACGCGGTTACTAGTAACAAAACATGTAGATCATTTCTATTAGCAATCATTGCTGTGGCACCTCGTCCGTGAACTGCTATATGTTCTAAGGGCTTACCTGTACTCTGCTTTTCTAAACGATCACATCCCCAGCCGGGAGGATGTAGCATTCTCTGTCCTCTGACAAGCTATCTCTGCTCTCCATTCGCAAGCCTTTTCAGTGCTGCTCAACAGCCCAAAGCCCAGCGTTCAGCAGCCAGCCGGTGTACCTAATAATTTGTCCTTATTTTGCCTGCACCCCTGGTGTCTTGTCTGTTCATTACAAGATGGAGGCAGAAACTAATGCATGAGCTGTGTAGTGATAGATCGCCCATTGTAAGCGTGCAGATTTCTGAACGACTCTTTTCCCTCACACTTCCAATAATATCCAGGTAAACACAGCGTCTTCATGAGCGTCTTGGTGTTGTGTTAGTGGGCGAGGCTGCAGGTTTGAATTTTGCCAGGTCTGCACGCGCAACCATTATGTTTCGTAACGATGAAATGGCTAAAGACTCGTTATGAAGACGATTCATTTAAACCACTATGAGTCGACTCTTTTATAGATGAATCAATAGTTTTAAAAACTGTCCACCTTTAGATTTAAGCTTTAGCTGGATATTTCACTTCACTAAGAGCTGTGTTACACACTACATGAAGGTCATTTTCAAAAACCCATAATAGGGGCTCTTTAAATCAGGGGTTGACCTAGGCTAGGGGTTGAACGACTTTAGATTTTTGAAAGTCGACTTTTAAGTTATCAAAGTTGAGTCGAGGTCGACTAGTCGCTGGTGACGTCATCAATAAAACACAAGATGCAAATGTTTTGCAACACGCCACAATTTGCATTTTATTTGCAGAAAATATATTCACATGCTGTTTGACAGCTCATAAGACGTTGCAAAACAATTCAACATTACCACAGACTAATTATAGTGCAAAACAAATGCATTGTCAACACTTTCATTTCATTAATAATGCAACATTAGCACCCGGGCTAATTTTACTGCAAAAAAAAAATGCAGTCAACACATTGATCACTGCAGGTTCTAGTAAGAATGTAACTGATATTTTTGTGTAGACGTCCTCAGCACACAGATTCATGGGAAGTTACTTCAGATCAACATATTGCATGAAAGACAAAGGCTATAAGGTTAAGCCTTATTACACTGTCAGATGCATATTTTACCACTATAATAGTGTGCACTAGAAAGCTGCTCAAAATCAAGCTCAAGCCAGGTGTTTTTCGAGATCCATTAACGTCCTAGATATTACAAGATATTACAAGACGTTAACGTATAATTGACATTACTGTTAAAAATAAACTTGATTTAACGTCCACAAACCAGGACTCCTATTGTGTGATTGAAGCATCCTCATTTATAGTTGTGTACACTATGCAGCTGTGCTAATTCCAGCGGTTATGAATTACGTAGAGGTCAAAATGCTATAAAAACACGGTGTAGCACTTACTGCTTCTTGAAGTGCAGTTTGATCACAGATAGTTGAACAGATCTTTTAATCTGAGTTTCCATGCAAATCTTGTCTTGTTGACGTGATTATACACGTTAATACTGAGACATGTTAATATGTACAGGATTAAATTCCCACCTAAAGTTTCATGGTCATTGTTACAACCCCTGGGCAGTCTAGGGGAGTGGGGTTGCACACTTGACCAAGGATCTGGTTCAAACAAACACTCAATTAAAATTATACTCAAAGTAACGACCACAAACAAGAATTGCTGAACAAATAAGGTGATTTATTACAGGTGGTGATAAGTGAAGCAGTGAGTAAACTATTTACAATATTTACAAAATCACAACCAAAACAAAACATAAACTAGAAAGGCTGGCTATAGGTGGCGCTAAAGCAAAGAGACAATCAAAAGCAAACAGTCTTACTAATATCAAACCCCCTCTAATCTAGTCTAATAAACAAAAATGTGAAAAATAAATCTTCGTCCAAAGACGTCTTACCTAAACTACACTAACTATCCACTTAATCAAAAATGCACAAGTTGGCGTTCAGCCTCTTCCCTAGTGTATCTCTGGACAGTTGAACTCCTGTGTGCTGAAATGTATATCACGTGACCTACTTACCTACCAGTCTTTCTACCAAACCTCTGTAGGGAAACATGAGGAAAGGGAATGAATGACTACACCGGTAAGAACAGACAGTGACTAAACCAAAATGACAACACAGTGTAATTAAAGGTGAAGATAGACAATATATCACAACAAAACCTAACAAAATGGGGATATAAACACAGATTCAATCAAGCAAACAAGCACAGAAACCAACAACAAATTGAGCCAATAAAGACTGCCAAATTGCTGGCAGACAAAAAATATATATATAGTTAGCTGGAGTGATCTGATTGGCTGAGACCGGGACCAAGTTGTTACTGAGGAACCAATCAGCATAAAGCCTGGTTTATACTTCTGCGTCAAGTGATCAGCATGACCCACGGCGCAAGCCTCGCGCATAGCTGTGCATTTATACTTCTGCGAGCTGACTGTGTTTCTCTGCAATACACTTCCGAAATGCTAGGTGGCAGTAGGTTTTTATGTTTCTCTGTGTCGAGTTTCTTCGCTGGTGTTTTGTTTTTTCTGAACGCTTCCTTGATGTACAAGTGGCTCAAATTTGCTCATTTTGAGGCGGGAACCGGCGGACGTGCAACAACTTTAATCATAAGGTAAACACAAAACAACAGTCTCCATCCGGAGCTCCTTCACGGGACTCCACGCTTGTAAACACTCGCTGCTTCGGGCGCGCGGCTCTCACCTGTGCCCACACTCGTCAGCGCTACCAAGCCGACCAATCACAGAGCTTGCGATACGCGTACGCATTACATTTTTTGAGAGGTGCGTGTCAACGTAGCCGACTGCCACGACGAGGGGGCTATGCGTCCACACGTAGGCTGCGCCATAGCATACGAGTGCCCTTGACACAGAAGTATAAATCAGCCTTAAGGCAGTGTCAAGATTGGTTGCATCAAGTGGAGGTGAACCAGCCAATCAGGAACAGCAATAGGCAAAAACAAGGAAGTGAACTAGGGTGATAGAAAAAAAACCATAATGAGACAAATAATACAAACATAAACAACCAATACGTGCTGGCACGTAACAGTCATGGATAAAAAAAAAAAAACAATAAGCGTACGTCAAAAATTGACATCGTACAACTGGGCTCGGCTCAGTCTGAAGCACAGCTGAAAGCTTCCATCATCCAGGTATAGTTTCTGGAGGAGTTGATGAACTGACAGAACTGGGTGACCCCTGAAGAATCTAGTGGACTCAGACATGGTGCCAAACAAACCTACGCTGTTTTTCAGCCTTCCTAAAGCACATAAAACACAGCTACTCTCAATAAAATCCATGTTAGCCGTTTAGCACCAGGCAGGCAGAAGCTCTGCCCATGACTCGAATCTGCATCTATTGTTAAGTGAATTTGATGCGCGAATAAAGTGAGTAAACTCAAAACGTTCACACGTCTATTTTTTGTGCGAATAGCGTGATTTATTCATGCGTTCCATGTCTGGTGTGAACACGGCATTAGTCCACTAGTCGAGATTGACAGTTCCTCGTCTAGCCAATCAGTTGAAGAGGGAGCTGACCAGGAGTATCAGATAACACAGACACCTGTCAGTGATCTTTTATTTTTATTTGTAGCTTTTGCGCATTATAATTTTACATATGAAGTCAATCCATTTTTCAATCCGCGATACTTTCGGCGGGAATTTAATCCCATTAATCTGCGCCTGTCAATCAATATCAGTGGACAGGGACTGCTTCGTCACATAGCTGTGTGCCTCAATATCATTTGGATCCTGTTTTAATGTCAGAAAAGACACTTGTGTTTATATCACTCCAATACAACTGTGAACTGTATTTTGCATAATAGCTGCTCTTTAAAATATGCTTTGCTGTTTGCATTCATCTTGAAATGGTGATACATGTGCTGAGGGAGCAGTGCCAGCTTCAGCTACTCGATGCTAATGCTGCGGCGAACGGCCAAAATCTATTCAGCCTCTACCTTGAAAGCATCGCTGGCAATGTTGTGTTTCCGCATAGCAGGCGTCTAAAAGCTTTGTTTTGGCCGTTTTGGCAGTGTCACATATGTCTGCCATCCCAGAATGCATTGTGATTATATTTTATTCAACAAAAGGTTTGATACAAACAAATGAATCATCCAATTAAAAATTAACCGTTTCACCCGGTATTTATTGTGTTGTAGTATTATTTCACCGAGCTTGTAGAATGAAACCTAATTGACTTGCATGTAATCTGCAGTTTTCTGAATTCAGTTTTTGTCACATCAAAACCGGGAAGCTGAAACTAAAATGAACATTGAACTCGAACACTGATTTCCTAATGAAAAACAAGGCAAAGCAAGTTTATTTATATAGCACATTTCATACACAGTGGCAATTCAAAGTGCTTTACATAAACAAGAATAAAAAGACGAGTGTAAGAAAATAAAAAAGCAAATAATAAGAATGATTAAAAACAGATAAAAATGTGTTAAAATTGATTATAAAAGATTAAAAAGAAAAGAACAATCTATTCTGAAAAAATAAAATCTATTCTGAATGTAACTGGGAGCCAGTGTAAATACCTGAGGACAGGTGTGATGTGCTCTGATTTCCTGCTTCTGGTCAGAATCCTGGCCGCAGCATTCTGGATGAGCTGCAACTGTCTGACTGTCTTTTTGGGAAGGCCCGTGAGGACACTGTTACAGTAATCTTCACTGGAAACAAAGCATCTGATTCTTGCAATGTTTTTGAGATGATAGTATGCTGACTTACTAACTGCTTTGACATGACTATTGAAACTCAGTAGTATATAACTCATATATATATTCAAAATAGGGGCATCCCGGAGGCGCAGTGGGTAGCATGATCGCCTTACAGCAACAAGGTCGCTGGTTTTAGCTTTGGCTGGGTCAGTTGGCATATCTGTGTGGAGTTTGCATTTTCTCCTCATGTTCGTGTGGGTTTCCTCCGGGTGCTCTGGTTTCCAGCACAAGTCCAAAGACATGCAGTACAGGTGAATTGGGTATGCCAAAATTGGCCGTAGCGTATGTGTGTGAATCAGTGCGTATAGATGTTTCCCAGTGATGGGTTGCAGCTGAAAAGGCATCCGCTGCGTAAAATATGCTGGATAAATTGGCGGTTCATTCCACTGTTGCAACCCCAGATTAATAAAGGGACTAAGCCGAAAAAAAAATGAATGAATGAATATTCAAAATAATAAAAACACAGTACATGCACATAGGTTTTGTAAAATAAAATGTTACTTTGGATGTGATTATTCATGATTAAAAGCCACTTGAGTGTGAGTAAATGGTAGAACTTTTTGTTTTTGGGTGAAGTATGATTTTAAGAGTAATTTTGTTTAGTTTTTTAATGGGACGTTTGACACAAAAATTAGATTTCCTGACAACTTCATTGTTTTATGTTCAGTCCACTTAAATTAGCAAAAAAAAAACAACAACTAATAAGTTAGCTTAATTCATTCATGTTGTCTTAACAAAATCGATTGTGTAGAGCCCAGCATTTTTATCATGAGGGACAGTTCACCCAAAAATGTTTCCTGAGTAATTTATTTATTTATTTTGCTATTTCTTTACCAGTTTTTCCAGACGCTAGGACACATTTCTCAATACTTGGGTCACTTTTGCAAAACTTTTCACACAATCTCTACTAATCGACTTTCAGCTTTTCAAAGCAGTTCATTTCACATTTAAAATGCACTACAACTACCAAAACACTTTATTCAGCTCTCAAATGAACTCATTCTTCCAGAACACTAGCAAAGGTGGACAGCCGACAAACACACTGTCACCCACAAAACAATGAGCTAAAAACACTAACAACATGTAGCATCACACAGTGTTTTCTTGTGTAAAACAAGGACACATCTCTGTTTAGAAGTGCAATATATATTGATTATAACTGCAGTATATGTTACTGGAATGAAGCAGACATGATGCAGAATTCCTCAATATTTGATGTCCTTTATTTATTTATTAAGTAATTCCAAAATACAAGAATTTGTACACACACCATCCACTGATACAGACACAAAAGTAATGCTAATCTGGCTGCTTAAACTGCATCTGTAGATCTGAAATATGTTTCAATCAAATATTGCTGTTCAATGTTGCCGTCTTACACAGTTTATTGTTTTGAACAGAAGTTGAACAGTTTTGAAAACAGTATGTAAGCGCGTGCTTCCTGTACACACACAGATTTTTGGCAGCTGTTGTGTCTGAGTGAGAAAAGAATTGATGAAATTTGACAGATGTAGTCATTGAAGGCATTTTGTGCCAAAACAATAAGAATTAATCCTCAGTTTAGCCCACATAGACTTCTGTTGTGCTCACTGTGTCAAGACTTCTGCAAAATTGACCCAAGTATTGAGAAATCTGTCCTAAGACCTGTAAAAAAACTGAAACATGTATCTGTAGTAACACGTTTAGTCATAGCTACAAGACAGGACTTAGGCAAAGCAATTGGGGTTAAAAGATCTGTTCAGTTATCTGTGATCATCTGCATCTCAACAATTACGCCCCATTCACTTTGAATAGGTGACGTCAGGCGTTGCCGAACTGCTTTGTGGATCCGTCAGCGTCGCTTCAGAGGCGTTGCTCGCTGCAGAAGTTGGGACTTGTTTGACTTTTCAAGTGCCGACGGAAGCGTCAGCCAATCAGATCGCTGTATGCAAATACACCAGCTCAGACAGTGACCTATTGCTGACTAATTTCATTGGCTGACACTGCTATGACGATCGCGCCAGCTCCAGCTTCAGACATGCCCTCTGTCAAGTGTTGATGCTGAAGCCCCGTGTGAATGGAGCGTTAGTTCTACAAGTTATAAAACAGTGCGTGTTTGTAATAAAGACAGTAAAATCGTTACGTAATTCATCACCACAGTCACGTGTCAGTACAATCCTAAAAGAAGATGCTTCAATCTCAGTTTAGCCCACATAGACTTCTGTTGTGCTCACTGTGTGAAGAGTTCTGCAAAAGTGACCTGAAGTATTGAGAAATGTGTCCTAGCGTCTGTAAAAATCTGTAATCAAATCATCGTTTAGTTCATTAGTGCTTTTATACAACAATCCATGTTTTGTTTTTTTTTCCTGCAGGAGAGGCTCATGATCGGGATGTCCAGGTTGTGGAGCTGCCCATCGTGGACAGTCTTCACCCCAGACCCCCATACTTGCCGCTGGCCATCCCAGAAGACCTGGCTCCCCGCTTGCAGCGTCTTCACGGAGACCCGTCCGTCTGGTGGGTTTCACAGTTCGTCAAGTTCCTGGTGCGTCCGCAGCCCTGGCTGGAGAAGGAGATCCAGGAGACCTGCCTAAAACTGGGCTTCAAACATCCCATCATCGGGTACATGTCATGCCTTTATTCAGACTAAACTCACAGTTTTATAGGACCTCCACACCACCAGGGGACTCCTGCTCTGAAAGATGCTATAATGACTAGGGCTGTGCAAGTGTGTGTGTGTGTGTGTGGTTTTTATCTGTGCTCCGGGACGAGGCGTGTGTTACACTGATAAAACACAGGCAGATAAAGATGACATGTGATAATGAGAATGAACACGACTCTCAATCTGCATGAAATTAATGAGAATAAATGAGAATCACTGATGGCGGGCGGCCCCACAGGAGGCACCAGTGTCTCCTGACAGCGCTGTGAGCTAGAATAACCCAAATAATGTAAAACTGTAAATGCATGAGAAGCGTGTAGAGAGCGGCTGAAATAAGAGACGCAGGCTAATGGGTTTGGTACAGAAATTGCTATATTAACCCCTGTGCATTCACTTTAAACAGTCACATGACGATTTGTAGACCATTTTGAGGGATGTGAACAAAAACAACGGTCCCAACGTATTTCCTGTTTTGCCTTTTTAATTTCTACAGCTTCCAAGAATACAAAAAGGGCCATATATTGATAAATAATGTGATGATAGCTCTTTCAACTCGAAGTTATGATTGAATTGCCTCTTGTTACAGTTATGAAATAGTTTGATAACAAGCAGGAAATGTTCACGGGCCACTGACATGACCACATTGAAATAGTCTATAGAAAACAAAAATGGTTAGAGTCCCGGTGTCATGAGAAATTGAGTCCCCCCTAACAATTGGGTCCGCCTATGATCCTGTTGCTTCAGTGGAGTTGTAATAGGTACAGTTTCTGAGATATATATATATATATATTATAGGTGGGCATAGATACATTTTTTTAATCTAGATTAATCTCACTGTAATCTTGGAATCAATCTAGATTAAAATGGCTCATTCAGAATATGTGTGCTGCCCAAATAATGACTAAAAGTAAGTGTTTGAGAACGGGTTTCTCAAGCCAGGTGGTGCATTAGACCAGGGGCTCATCTCCTGTTTCCAAACTGCATCACAAACTGCTTGAGAAACTGTTCTACTATAATAATTGGTGATGAAAATAAATGATGTTCAATAAGATGTACTTGTGTTTACTAACTGTTTATTCAGTTAAACATGAGTTTAGAACTGTAGGCCTACATAAGCTCCAAACAGCCATTTTTGATGACCTTAATCTGATTAAGGTCATAACTGAACTAAACAGAAATGGAATTAAGATGTGGAGTTTGCAGATATCAGTGGCATTATTGAAGTAAACACGGTAATCAAACTATCACCGTCATGTAGGACTTTTCACCATATTTTTCGACAAGATCCACATACGCGGCTGTCAGTAAAAGACCGCACACACAAACAGACACACACACACACACACACACACACACACACACACACACACACACA
>CAIGQZ010034990.1:4424969-4441688 GCA_903798205.1 Danio tinwini | reverse complement strand
AGAGAGAGAGAGAGAGAGAGAGAGAGAGAGAGAGAGAGAGAGAGAGATGCTTTTCAGTGGCTCTTTTATAAGAGCTGAAAGAAAAAATCCTGCAATAATTCTGTCATTATTTATTTACTAACTTGTGCTCAGCATATAAGTACACCCCTCACAAATTTATCTTTTATATGAATATTTTCTATATGATGCTTTACAATATTATATTTGTACATATACAGTCAGTACACTGAAACAAAAATTTCTGCAAAACTGTTGCAAACAATTTATATGTGCTGAACTTAAAAGTGCAGTATGTAAGTTTGACACCCAGTGGTTGAACTAGATATTGCACTCCTGGATCAAAATAAACGCAATCGCTGGTTGCCAGATTGAGGACAGGAGCGAGTGATTTACACTGTGTTCTAAATAAAAGCAACGACATGCGATAGAGGGAATATTCTCCATATTTAAAGGAGTTTTGGTTCTAACCAACACCTCGAATTGATATATTAGAAATGGCTTTTATCTCTCGTAGCTGAACATGTGAAACCTATGACAATGATCACCTCAGGTAAACTTCATGTGCTTTATTCAGTGCTAAATGCTAACAATGTGAGTTTGAATGCCATTTTACATGACATTTAATGCCATATACTGAAAGCAGCAGCAGATAGTTCACCTCAGATCTGGAAAATACAATAAACCGTATGAAATTGAACTTTAGAACTAAACACATATGAGTGATTTAGCATCTACATTTAATGATGTTAAAGAGGGTTAACATGTATTAAACAGATTATAAACCTTACCGTTTCTTGAGTGAGTGCATATTCTGTGCTTCTGAATGGCTGTATTTACATTTCTGTCGTGTTTCGTCTGGTGGAAACAGCCAAATCGCTCATCATTGCATATCTTGTCATGAAGCGTGTTGTTAGGACACGCGGTTACAATGTAACCTGCTCATCTAATGTTTACATTCGTAATATTTATATCATTTGCTAATTAATAACCTCATGTGGAACTGAATCTGTCTCATTTTGACGTCTGATACTGTCCATGGACACTGTCGCATTTCGGTCACGGCGCATGCTTTCAGAGCCTTTCTGAATGAATGAATGAATGAAATACGCAGTTTTCCAACAAGGCAACCCGGGGTGCTGAATTATAATTGACTAAACTGGCATTGTGCAGGTTAAATTTACCTAAACAAAGACAGCGTTTCAGCATGGAAAAAAAAACATTTTCAAAGCAGAATATCTGATTTCAGCATTGTTTTTCAGTTAAACAAGTATGTTCACTTGGGATGTTTCTTAAATATCTGCACACATATTATGGTATTTTTATGCTTTAGAAGAGTCAAAAACTTACATACAGCCCCTTTAAGCAAACAAATAAATTTAGCAGTGTTTAACCTAATTTGTTTGTTTAAATTCAGCCCAAAGAAATAGTTTACAACCAATTACCTTTAAAAACATTTGTAAATCCAAAGAATCTTTGAATATATTTTCTTTCAGTTTACTGAATGCAAATCAGCAGATAATTATGATAACCAGAATTGGTGCTTTCCACAGTAATGCGTTACTATATACTAATTGGGGGCGCAGTAATGTAGCAAATTACATTTTATATTTGTATAATTTGATTAAAGTTACTAAAGGCACAATGTAATTGCATTACTTACATTACGAATATAGTTTTAAGAAAAAAAAATATTTATTTTAAATCCTGTTTTCCACTGCAACATGAATTAATAAGCATGTGCCTTTAAATAGCAACTCGAGCTGAAATGGTTGTTGTTGAGAGTGTTTGCTTCTTCAAATGGAAATACAGACATTAATTTCATTAAGCGTAAAAGCAAAAATATTGCTGTGAGATGCAGTCTTTGTCCAGTCTTTAAAGAACGTTTGACTGCTTAATCAAGTGGCAACCTTCCGTACTCCCTTGTGAAGCTAATACGGAAGTAACTAAATCTGCAATTCATCGAAATTCTGCTAGTCTTGGCTTCATAATAGAGCAGATTTCTATTGAGCCCATTGTTAAAATCGCTACCTTTACAGCAGAAAAAAAAGGTGTTTACAGCCTGATACGAAGAACGATTTTGGTTCATATAGCTAGTATTACCCTTCATGACAACTGTGAGGAGGTGAATTGTTTTACAACTCATCCATTTCGTTTATATTAAGTCTGCATAATTAAGAGCATGGCCACTTGAGTGACAGCTAGGTCTCGCTGGTCACCTCACCTCAGCTGATTCCGGCTGATTAGCCGCTGATCTCAGCATATTCATCGTATTTTTGTTATGTTTTATGTGGCTTTACACAGTCAGTTGCTTTTTGGAGTTATTTCTTACAATTATCAGATGATATTGCATGCTGTGTGCACTTAATTGTGCACAAACCATTCACGTGCCCTCCATTTCCCAGGTGAGTAAAATTCTATACTTATATACCATTTATATAAATGTATTTGATTTATTTAAGTATGTAGGCTATAAAACATCTGAAACGTTGTCATAAAGTGTTATGCCAGGATTTTATAAATAGCCTTACATTTACTAACATTTACTAAATTTATTTACTGCATTTACTAAAATGTCATAAGAACAATGTTTAGTGGGTCAATGTATTACAACAGTGTTTTGAAAAAGTCTAAACACTTTATTGATATACTGTAGTATACAACCAAGCACGTGGTCAGAACACAAATGAGTCACAGGTAATGAAGATGTACACTGTAAAAAAAATGCAGAGATTCACACAATCTATTCAGGTTGTCACAAATACGAATCGATTAAGTTAACTTAACAAATTTAAGTGGATTGGGCATAAAACAATTAATTTGTTCCCAAAAAATATCAAGAACATACTTCTTGTTTCTCTTGATTTTTCCTATTTTTAAAAATGTTATTTAACAAGCTAACATGTTTGAAGCCTAACATTTGGGCTACTAATTTTTGGACCGTTACCATCAGTGTTGGGTAAGTTACTTTAAAAAAAGTAATCGATTACAAATTACTGACTACTACTGGAATATTGTATATTCTTCGCATATGAGCGGGCACAGCCTTTTGAATTTTTTTGAACTGATTTTTTTTTATATTATTCTGCTTTGTCTGTATAGCCATGCAAACACTTGTTTGAAGAGTAGTTTGACTGTTTTCTGCGGTTTGTTATTCTTAGTCATTTCTCCCATAGGCAACTGAATCGGAAGTTCTAAAACAATTGCGAAAACAGGTGCACTTCCGCATTGAATAATAAGGTCAATAAAAAAATACTGTAAAAAAATTGCAATATTGGGGATAGGGTTGCACGATATTGGAAAAAACTGATATTGCGATATTTTATTTGGCTGCGATACATATTGCGATATTTAGTATACTTTCACTAGATGAAATGAACGGCTCTATTTGGAAATAATTCATTATTGTTGATGGATTGGGATGATTTTGTAGTTTATTGCATCTGCATGAATAAAAATAATCCAAATCACTAGCACTGACAATACAATGGAGCAAATATGCAAATGAAATGCACAGAATTGTATGTTTTTTGGGAGTCTAGCAGGCAAAATAGCAATAAATAACTAAAATATCACTGTATAGTCCATTGAAATTGATTTGGATACTATTTTATTTATTTTATTGTTGTTATCTATGAATTTTCAAATGTACTTTTTTTACAAGAGAGGCTAGAAAAATGTGAAGCTTTACATTACTATTTTTATTTATTTTTATTCAAATGGGCAAATTCTGACTGGGGAAAGTTGAATGTGCTAGCTAGTTTATTATTTGCCTAGTAAATGACAATAGGCTACAGTTTTTAATTTAAAACTTTAACATATTCCTATATTTTTGTAATGATATATGATGCAATAAATTAGTATTTTTTTTTAAGTATTATTTCACATTTCTATGATGACCATCCAGCAAGCTAATTCAGCTAAAAATTGTGCTTAAAATGTCACTAATATGCAGTATTGAAATCTCATGATTAAATAGAAAATGAGGGGTATAACTGCAAAAAGCTTTTTTTTTTTTTAGAAAAAAAAAGAACCACAAAGGCTTTTTTTTACCTAAAATTTTAGTTTTTTAATCTTTACTCTTATTCTGTCATGTAGGAGCGGGCGTAACCTCATTATCTCGTGACTTCCGGTCTCAGTCACTCTCGTTTTTTTGTTAGTTTTTAGGGTAAAGTCTAGATCGGATACGCGGCCGGCCGGAAGTGCGATATGCACATTAATATAGCGGCATTTTTTTTATGACACTATAACAATAATTAATATTTTTACAGTACTGTGATGGTTGGGTTTAGGGTTGGGGTGGGGGTTAAAAAATACAATTTATTAGGTAATTTAATATATAAGATGAATAATACTCTGCACAACCTCTGTTTTTACACTTCTGTGACGGTTGGGGTGGGGGTAGACGTTAATAAAATACAATAAATCGGAGATTTTATAAATAACATAAATAATTGTCGTTAACCTCCAACCTCAAACATATCCGATCTAGCAACAACATTTTTATCTGTAATAATAGCTCGTGATGCTACTTGAAGCTGCAAACTTGTATTCTCTTACCTTATTGTTTTATGTATCGTCATGAACACGGTTTGTAGAAGTTTAGCCGTTTTGTTATTATTACAGTAATTTTCCACATAGGAAAACGAACAACAGAAAAGAGCTCACTTCCGCATCGTTTTAAATTTCGCGCCCTTTGAAGCAGGGCGGATTTTGATTGGCTTTCGGTGATGCCGTTGATTTCCTTGTGCAGTTAGCTTTATAGTTTTGCTTTGGACGCTGCTAAAATCTGTTAAGTTGAGAACGATATATCTGTTCACACGTTGCCCTCCTTGCTGTGAACGAAGTTTAAAATACAAATAATAGAGCTCAGAGTGAAAAATAAACGGTGCGTCTGCGGAATGCGCTTGAAAGGACCCGAAGGTGAGTAAATAATCTCATATGTCCCTGGTGTAATCCGCATTGTGATGGTTATTGAACAGTACTGTTCATACGTGCTACAAATAGCTGTTATGTGTTTAACTTTCCATTTTAAATGATTGTGTGACGTTATATGAGCAATTCCAGCTTGTGATCGTGAAATGAAGCTTTCTGAACCAGTGAACCGTTCAACTCAATTGTATCGGGGAAAGGTTCGTTACGCGAGGCTTTCCAAACCAGAGCTCAATGAGGACCTCTGCTGGTTAAAGTGTGGGAAAGCAAAAAATGTTAAATGTTCACAACTGCCCAACTCATTCATGTAGCAAAACAACAATAATAATATAAACATATTACCCAGTTACTGTAGTTTTTTTTACATATAAGTAGGGCCATACAAAATCTGCAGACATGTTTTGCTATTTCTGTGCAAAATTTTGTTAAAAATTTGGAAGTATCGTTACTTAACTTAATATGTGAAATACAAAATAATAAATTTTTAACCTTTATTTAAAGTTTACCATGCAAATTCAATTAGATCCACTTTATTTGGAAAACAAAGCAAGTCTTTCATATAATACATCAACTAAAAGACAGAAAATATGATTTTACAAACTGTATTGTAAATAAATCATATCTATATTTTATATTAGTCAATATTATTACTGAAATTAATTTTAAAACTGAATAAATATAAATTTACACAAGTAAATACATAATGAATGATGGGCTAAAAATCTGCAGAAATCTGCGTGCGCAGATTCCGTGTGGGCCTACATAAGGTATTACTTCCAAGGTATTACATTACACCACCGATGAGTGACTAGTAAAATCCAAGGTATTCATAAGTATTTATGTTTATTTATTCCAATTGATCCTACACCCATAACGCAGGAATCAAGGATGTGGATGTGACATTTGCAGTAAAAACGTAAACATGCATTTACAGAGAATGTAAATGTTAACATTACATTGAAACATCTGTTTATATTTTCCAAAACAACAGAATTATGAGATCAGAAATGCATCAAACTGTAAACTTTTTAATGTGTTTTAAATTAGGGACATAAACATGCGTTATGTGACCAAAAAAGTATGCTAATTTACAGTTACAACATAACTTAGTAGAAATTCTGTAAATTAAACCGCACAACCCAAAATAAATAATGCTGATCAAAAGGATAAGAGTCGACTGACTATACAACAAAAGTTATTGATTTTATTTTATATTACATTTTTGCATTTATGAGGAAAATCTTCAATCTAGATGTGAACTTGGCAACTTTGGCAAATCAAATATTATTGTTTGAAAACATTGACAGATATATATATATTTTACAGTACTATAAAATACAAACCTACACACAAACCCCAGAACAGATTTTGCTACAGTATTTTGGTGAAAACTATAATTGTTTTTTCATGGCAAGGTTGACATTTGCATGGAGTTGCTCATATACTTCTTCCTGTAGGGCCTGTTCTAAGACAGTTCATAATTTCTCAGTCAGATCTTTAATTAATGTAAACTACCCTGGTTAACAGGCCAGTAATTGCTTGATATCACAAGCCTAAGCTGTTCTGCGATATATGCTCCTCCTCTGGTGTTTCTTCTCTCTGGAGTGAGTGTGTTTTTAGCACAGCTGAAGTTTGCTGTCAGCTCGCCGTGATGACCATTAGTACGCAGCGCCAGATAACCGGTGATTTATTAGAGCTCTCCTATTCTTATCCGCACGCGTGCACACAGCCTTTGGCCAAACGTCTTATGCAGAGCCACTGTTTATCAAAGGGGAACTGGGGTCTGATCCATGAAGCCAGTTTAGTTTGCATTTTGGGATGCACAATATATTAGTGAGGGTGCAATGAAGCTTTCATCTCAATTGTTTTGGGAATTGGTTTGTTTTTACTCAACTTTTCTAATCAGTGCTTGATGAGGACCTCTGCTGGTTAAAGTGTGGGAAAGCACTGTTGCAAAAATATTCTCCAACGCATTTTCTAAATTAAAACAACAATAGTATTAATATAAACAAAATAAGTTACCCAATTGTTGTAGTTATTGAGCTGAAGCTGTTTTAATTTACTAGAACTACACCAGCATCCTACACTATGCTGTCCCGTCTGCCTGAACTGCTGGAATGTTGCACGATTTAAAATATTTTGCCGTTTACTCCCTTTTCTTTATCTTTAAGCTGCTTTGACACAATCTACAATGTATAAAGTGCTATAGAAATGAAGATGAGTTTAATCCAATTGAATAAATCTGCAGCCATGTGCATGTTCCCAACACATATTTATATATGCTTTCCAGATGTCTGTTTACAAAAACCAATTGAAATCCCATTTGAATGTTTGATAGCATTTAAGATGAGGGTTAAGTCTGTTAGCAGATCTTGTAAAAAAAAAAGTTTGAAGTTTATAAATAAGATTAAGTATATTTTACAAAAGTGCACTAGGTTTTAGAAAAAATCACTAGGTTAAAATACTTGTATTGAAATATGGTTAAAGTTTGTATTAGGGCTACAGAGACTTTTTTGCAAAGGCTTTAGATTGATTAGGATTAGGGATGCTCATTTCGGTTAATTTTGCCAACCGACAACGGCTCATTAACCGAATATTAATGCTTAACTGGTCAGATTAATACTGAATTATTAAAAAAAGTTAAATTTGATGCGTCTATTTTGTGACACATTAAATATTGCATTTTAAAATACTGATTTATTTTTACATGCAGACAACAGCATACAGAACAACAGAACATCTTTACGCACCTGCGGTGTTTACGTTTCAAAAATGCAAGGCGCACCACTGCATTTTTGTTGACAAGAAAAAAAGAAGCGTGGTGCTCTTTTTTTTATGTCACTAGCAAACGACTGAATCAGCTGCGTATTGTGCGCGAGTGTTCCTGTTGATGTTGTTATAATTCATTCATTTATTCATTAATAAATTTTCTTTTCGGCTTAGTCCCTTAATTAATCCGGGGTCGCCACAGCGGAATAAACCGCTAACTTATCCAGCACATGTTTTACGCAGCGGATACTCTTCCAGCTGCAACCCATCTCTGGGAAACATCCATACACACTCATTCACACTCATACACTACGGACAATTTAAACTATCCAATTCACCTGTACCGTATGTCTTTAGACCATGGGGGAAACTTGAGCACCCGGAGGAAACCCACAAGAACGCAGGGAGAACATGCAAACTCCACACAGAAGCGCCAACTGACCCAGCAGAGGCTCAAACCAGCTACCTTCTTGCTGTGAGGCGACAGCACTACCTACTGCGCCACTGCGTCGCCCCATTGTTATAATTGTAATATGTAATAATATTGTGATATTCAAGATTTGTAAAGTAATACAGCTCTGGATAACTTAAAACAGCGACCACTAGTCTCTTCTCTATCTTCAAAAGTCTTCGTAGTCGACGCATACACTACAGTCACCTCAGCGGAATTCCTGCCTCTGCTTTTATTTGATTGAACAATGAAAACGACGTGACTGACGTAACATGCTTTTTCCATGCAGGACTTTTATTTCAGCTGCGAGAACACAGCGTGCGACTGCAAAAACATAGACCGTGCAGGGTGCAAAGCACTCATGGCCTTTAGTAAACTATTCAAAAGATGCCCCTCTCAATGCAAAAAGCGTGTTCGCTGTGATCAGCCCCTTATGCAGCCAAACTTTAAAAATATATAACATAATATTTTATAATCATTTAACTGATACCATTAATCGGTTAAAAACGCACCCTTTCGGTTAACGGTTAATCTGTTATTTTGAGCATCCCTAATTGGGATGATTTTATAGGGGAGTGAAATATAAACGTATTTTTATGTAATTTATAATAAACACAATAGAGCAAATATTAAAGTGAACTAAACTGATTTATGGTTTTCTGGAGAGAGTCTACCAGAAATTGAATAATCAAATGTAAATTAGCGATGTTTCATCATATAAATTGTTCAATAAAATGAATCTTTATTAAACTTCTTTATGCTCTATTAAAATGCTTTGAACTCTTAAAAGGCTTACATAGTCACAGGCCTTAAAAACACATGCAGATAAACTTTTTTCTCTATTATGCTTAAATTCTGCAGAGTCTTCACAAATCTCATGTGTTTTGACCTGTGTTTCATCTATAATCTCAACTCAACATTGCATTTCTTGCGATGTGACTTGCGGACATGCACATTTTGATATCGATGCTAAAATGATATATTGTGCATTCCTAGTTTGTATGAAATAAAAATGTCAAATATTTATTTAGCTTGCACACATTGTTTTTCTTTAGCTGAACATTAATTCATGCTAATTACTAAACTGAAAAAAAAATTGTTTTGGTAATTTTGATCAACTTTGATCGGAATCTGACCATTTGTTTCCTATTTTGAATTTCAAAATTATGTTTTTTTTTTCATCTGTTGACCATTTTCAGTGTTTTATGGTTTACAGTGCATACAAATTTTCTTCATATTTGTGTATTAGATGTGCCATAATAAAAAAACAGACATAATAAACCCATTCTTTCCACAAAATTATTAAATAATGATCATTTTTGTTCCATTTATATCCACCAATACAACATATATTATTGAAGTTTATTATAAAAATTATATTAATATTAAATATTCTGTCATATTTTATTAGTAATATTTATAAGTAATTAAAACCAAATATGCTCATGTTTTTGCAAACCCACATGACTTTCACCACAGAAATCATAACATTTTGACTACATCAGAAAGCATCTTGCAGCACTTTTTATTTCATCCATCAGGAAAAGGCTGTCAGACATAAACTTTAAGCGCTTTAACATTTTCCAAAACTGCAGCAACAGCAACTTTGAAAGTATGAAAGTCCTTTAAAAACTGAATTGTTTAAAAAGTTTGTTCCTTAAAAATCACACACACATGGAAAGTGCAGATGTCAAAGAGCAGACGGTCCCAAGTCGACCCAGACTGCTTCGGGCTCTGGCTTTGTTTTCATCAGCACATACTCACACTGCTGTTGTTTTGACAGCTTAATAGCTTTGTGAAGAGTTAAAGGGTGCAGACGTCCACAGCAAAACGACAAAAATCACTTCAGTGACAATCTGACTTTTACTGGGATACAGAAACATCCACAACTCACCTCTCTGTGACCCCGTAACCTCTGGCTGTGTCCAAAATTGCGTGCTTCCATATTATATACAGGTATGTTAAAAACAGTATACCTCTCTGTGGAGAAAAGCTGTGAAATTTGGCACATTTTCAATAATTAATTTCAATAATTTTCCCATCAAAAGCTTGACCCTTCTGTAGTTACATTGTGTACTAAAACTGACGGAAAATTAAAAGTTGCTATAATATGGCAAGGAATTATACTCTCGTTGTAGCGTAATAATCAAGGAACTTGTCATTTTTTTTGCCAGTCTTGGTACACACTGTAACTACAGAACAGTCGAGCTTAAATCAGAATATAAAAAGTTGAAATAAGGCTAATGGTCTAATCCAGGGGTGGGCAAACTCAGTCCTGGAGGGTCGATGTCCTGCACAGTTTAGCTCCAACTCTAATCAAACACACCTGCTTATAGATTTCTAGTGATCTTGAAGACACTGATTAGCATGTTCAGGTGTGTTTGATTAGTGTTTGAGCAAAACTATGCTGGACACCGGCCCTCCAGGACCGAGTTTGCCCATCCCTGGTCTAATCCGTTTCAATGATCTATGCTAAGCTAAGCTAAAAGTGCTCCAACAGATCTGGAGATTGGCTGAATGATTAAAAAAAAGGTAAAACACAACTTTTCAACTTTAGGGTAGTTGTAAATTGAGCCCATTAACAAAGAAAAATACGAGGAGTGTTCCCTTTAAATTTAATTGAAAATAAAAATAAAATTCTCTGTAACAATTGAGTTTTCTGAACATTGTTGGAAAAGCTTAGGATAATATAAGTCACCAACAAGAATACAGTTGTAGTATTTATTATTATTCATTCATTCATTCATTCATTTTCTTTTCGGCTTAGTCCCGTTTATTAATGTGGGGTCGCCACAGCGGAATGAACCGCCAACTGATCAAGCATATGTTTTTTACACAGCAGATGCCCTTCCAGCCAGAACTCATCACTGGGAAACATCCAAACTCATTCACACACACTCATACACTACAATCAATTTTAGCATACCCAATCCACCTATACCACATGTAAATGCATTATAAACCACCTATACCACAGACTCGAACCAGCGACCTTCTTGCTGTGAGGCAAACGTAGGGCTGGACGATATGGCAAAAATTTATATCACAATATATTTCTTAATTTCAGTCGATACGATATAATTCCGATATCGATATGGACAATATTAAAAAGACAGGAAAAAACTGCCAAGAACACACACAATGGATGTCTGTACCTACAAATGACTACATCTGAATTTGTAAAGTTTATATACCTTCAGGCTCATAACTTTTTTTTTTGTTGTAAAAACAGTATAAAAAAAATTAATTAATGTTCACTTTTTATTTGTATTTAGCCTTTTCAAACTCTCAGACTGCATCGATTATTTTTCAAATCTAGATTAATCTAGATTAATCTCAAAATTAATCTAGATTAAAATGGCTCATTTGAATTCTGCTGATGGCATTTAGAATATGTGTGCTACCCAAATAATAAGTTTTTGAAAACGGGTTTCTCAAGTCAGGTGGTGCATTAGACCAGGGGCTCATCTCCTGTTTCCAAAATGCATCACAAACTGCTTGAGAAACTGTTCTACCATGATAATTGGTGATGAAAATAAATGATGTTCAATAAGATGTACTTGTTTACTAACTGTTTATTCAGTTAAACATCAATGTTCAACTGTAGGCCTACATAAGCTCCAAACAGCGATTTCATACTTGCTTTTGATGCAGGTACATACAGAAAATGTTGCTTCGCAAAGGCAAGTTCACAGAGCCCTGACGGTGAGTCAAGCATTGAGTATGTTTACATGGGCATCAATACTTTAATATGATTTTAATATGATTAAAACAATACTCTGATTAAGACTCTACCAAGTAAACAGCGATTTTTGATTACCTTAATGCGACTAAAGTTATAACTGAACTAAACAGAAATGGAATTAAGACGTAGAGTGTGCAGATATTAGTTGCATTACTGACAAACTATTACCGTCATGTAGGACTTTTCGCCATATTTTCCGACAAGATCCACACAGGCGGCTGTCAGTAAAGGACAGCACACACACACAGGCGCACGCGCGCACACACACACCGTGAAATGCGGAAGTTTTTTTTTTTCTCATTTGGCGTGCCTTATTAAATTCCATAACACTCTCACCAGTCCTTACTCATTATTTGCGTCTAATACCAGAGTTTGTCACGGCGCACGAATGAAATGTTCATGAATTAAAGTGAAACTGCTGATCCGATCATCCTGCTGATTTGATTCAGAAGGGCACTATTTTGTCAGACGGCCCACCGGCCAGGTATACATCTGCGCTAAAATATCAAGGTGAAAGTTATCATAGCTTGCATAGTATAGACCCAGCTCCCAACCCAACTTTGAGAATAGATTAACGGCAATATTTTTTCTCGCGCTATAAGAGTCTCGCGTTAAGGCCGATAACGGCCCACCACTAATATAAATCCTACATGGCGCCTCATAGGCATCTGTGTTTGCTTCATTGCCTTCTCTTCTGACATCGCTGGTTTCGGTGTCGGGGAGGTGGCTGGTGGTGATGGTGAGGTGACAGGTTGGCTTAAACTTTTACGATGCCTCATCTTCTGACTCTCAGTATGTTTTATCAGGAATAACTGCTTCAAATGGTGAAACAGATTTGATGTTTCTCTATGGCACGATTTGCAGAGCACCGAAACTATAAGTTTATCAGAACTTAAAAAGCCGAACCACTTCCACAGCACTGCATTAGTCTTTCTTCTCTTATATCAACTGTTCCGTCTGCATTCTTACTTGTGGAAGCTTGTTCATTTACATCTGCATTAAGGGCACTCATTTTGCAGCTAACTTTCTGCGACGGTCACGGAGCTTAACTAACTGCTGTGCTGCTATAGACTGTAAAAGACAGGCAGCGTGTCTGTGATGTATGTCATCGCGCAGGTGACATCACGCTTTTTCTGACAGCTGTGCACTGAAAGTCATTCAGTGACAAGTGATACATAAATATAAGATCTTATGGATATAATAAAATAAATATGCAAATTTATATCGAAATACCGGAAATGGGTTCAAAAATCATATCACCGTTATTGAAAAAATATATATTGCGATATATGTTGATATCAAATTATTGACCAGCCCTAGGCAAACGTGCTGTCCACTGCACCACCGTGACACCCTAAATACTTATTTTTTAAATACAAATATATTACATCATATATCCTAAGAAAAAAATAGAAATCTGTTATAAATTAAAATGTAAAGTTTTAAAATAAAAACTCTAGACTATTTTTGATTATTAGGCAAATAACAAACTGGCCAGCACATTCAACTTTCCTCAGTCAGAATTTAACCATTCAAATAAAAAAAAAAATAATTAAAACAATATTAATTTCAAGAGTTCACACTTTGTTGATGATTGATTATAAAGCGTGTTTGGCATGCTGTCCCGGGAGAGAGCCCTGAGCTCATAAGATCCTCGAGCCCGGGGCTCCCTCCTGTTTGCAGGGCGGGAGGGAAGTTTGAGGTCAGGTAGATCTCGAGAACTCCCCTGCTGTAGTAGCTAATGAGCAATTAATGATTGTTATGAAGAGATAACTACTTACTAGAAGCACGTCTATCAGAGGTGTGAATCTACACTGGTCTCACGGTTCGGTTACGATTATCATGCCATCGATTTGGTGTAATTCGATATCTCGGTGCATCACGGTTAGGGGTGTAACGATACACTCAGCACACGATACAATGTGTATCACAATATAATGTTCACGATACGATATGTATCAAGATATTTGGAACAAAAATTGAAAACTAAACTGAAATGCAAAATAAAAGATTTATTTAATAAAATACCAAGTTAACAATTTTCAATATATTTCTTTTGTTTAAACTTCTTTCATTTAAACTGAACCCTTTTTAAGAAAATAAATTAAATAGTCTCTGGAAAATAAAACAATTTTTAAACTTTTTATAAAATATTATTGAAATGACAGAGACAAAATTAAGGGACAACCTCTTAAAGAAGTAAAGGTGCAAAAATAAAAATAAAATATAGCATTCTATTCAAGTAAATTTAACAGTAAGAGCTTAAGGCTTTGCTTGGGTCACTTGCAGGTTTTTTTTGCAAAAAAATCTAAATATCTACATTTTCAGGTAGAAGCTGGGATCTCTGAGCATTCACAATATCTCCTGCTGTAGAAAAAACATGTTCACTCCATCACTGGCACCACAATCCATCTTATTATGCCAGCCCTAAAAAATAATTATAGTTATATTTGAGTTATATTTTAATACGTAATTAAGTTACATAATATGGTAAACTCTCAAATGCAAATATACAGAATATAAAAAAAAGTGTAATGCAAACACACCTGCTGTAGATGGTTTGATTTGTTCTTCAAATGCTGGAAAACCTCTTCGCATTGATCAGAGAGTAGGTGGGGCAACGATCTAAATCTAGGGTCCAGGGCAGTACTTTCTAGAAGATAATCCTGAACCTCTGTGTATCTGTCTGAGAGGTTTTTATGGATGGCTGTCTTTATGTTGGCTATAGTTGTGGAATCCTTCTTGTCGCGTGTCATGCTCTGTACTATCATAGATTTTAAGAACACGATGAGTGACAGGGTGGCTGTTTTTTCATCAGACAAGACAGTCGTGGCCTTTTTCAGTGGTTTAAGCAGGTTTACTATTTCTTCGGCGTCGCTGATGTCGGCACTATCAAGTGTATCAAGTTGACATGCATTTTTGCGTACCTCTGTGCTCAAAAGAGCTGCCGTTATTGCAGCTTGTTGCTTGAGGTAGCGCTCCAGCATATCCATTGAGCTGTTCCAACGTGTAGTAACATCCATGATAAGCTTGTGTGATGCAATCTCAAGCATCTTTTGCTTTGTCGCAAGCACAGCTGTTGCAGTGGCACTGCGATGAAAAAAAAGCCACGACTTTTCTCACTCGGCCAAGCAATCGACTAACACAGGGAACATTCAAACCTGCTTGCGAAGCAAGATTAAGTGTATGAGCAAAACACTTAATTAATTGAGAGGGGTCAATCCGGCTTCTCTTGCTGCTACGTCCATGTTGCGTGCGTTGTCAGTAACGACAGCAATGCTACTATTAGCCCTTTCAAGTCCCCACTCATGAATAGCTGCTTTTAAAACGTTGGCTATGTTTAACCCAGTATGCGTGTCAAAAAGCGGACGAGTCTGAAGCACAAAACTTTTAATTTTCCACTCTGGGGTTATTAAATGCGCCGTGACTGTAATGTAACTCTGTACAGCCCGCAATGTCCAGCCGTCAGTTGTTATCGCCACATTCTCAGCATTTTTCAGTATATCTATAACTTTTTCATTAGCTTTATTATATAGTGCTGGAATTACATTTTGACTGAAGTGCGGGCATGATGGAATGTTGTACCTAGGCTCCAGTGCCTTGATCAATTCGCAAAATCCAACATTGTCGACCACAGAAAATGGTCTCATGTCTTTTGCCATAAATACTCCTATGCAACTCGTTATTTCCTCAGCTTTGGCACTAGAGTAAGACCATGTTGCAGCAAAGCTGCTTTGTATTGTTGTCTGACATTTTTCTCTCCTTTTCACACCCGATTGCACTTTGTCGCTGTGGTGACGGCTTAAATGGCACATCATATTTGTCGTGTTTGCAGTTTTGTATGGCAACATTTGTTTACAGTGTTTACACACAGTTTGTGTTTTGTCTGTTTTTTTATTACCATCCTCTCCACTGACTGGAAAACCGAAATGTTGCCAGACGTCCAACTTATAAGAGGATAGGGCATCCTCTATTTCAACTCCACTCATCTTTGTCTGTGAACGTTATGTTACTGCTGCTATTTCAAGGCAAGCAGTCTGAACTCACGCGTGACAGCAGGTGGAACGTAGCTCATGTGCAAACAGCTCAACCAATAAGAGACGGATGTCATATCGTAATAAAATTGTCATAACGTTACGATGCATATTGTGACATTTTTGCATCGCAATAAATCGTACCACGATAAATCGTTACACCCCTAATCACGGTGCATTGACGATGCTTTCCATACACAATTTTATATTTTCTTCACAGCACAGCAATTGTTGTATTAAAATGTATAAATATATTTATATTTATATATTATTTGTAGCACTTTTTTTAAGGCTGTCAATATTAGCGCGTTAACGCACGTGATTAATTTGAAATATTTAACGCGTTAAAAAAAATTAACGCATTTATCGCAGTTGCAGTTTTTTTTTTTCATTTCCTGTTGTGGTCGACGTGTGTTCACCTCCTCACTTTCATCTGCGACACCCACCCCCTCACTCCCGATCCTAACTTTTAACCGCAAACCGGTAAGTTTCTATTTCACTTTCGGGTTGAGGGCGACGTGATCAACTTTTGTAAAGCGCCTGCTTCACGTTGATGTGTCAGAATCCTTGATTGAGAAATAAAGCCATACTTTAAAACGCTTAGTTTAAGCAAATTTGATTCGATCAAAGGGAGTGCGCTGCTCTCTCTCTCTCACTCTCTCTCTCTGTCTGTGTGTCTGTGTGTGTCTGTGTGTGTCTGTGTGTGTGTCTGTGTGTGTCTGTGTGTGTGTCTGTGTCTGTGTCTGTGTGTGTGTGTGTGTGTGTGTGTGTGTGTGTGTGTGTGTGTGTGT
>CAIGQZ010034990.1:4392732-4410124 GCA_903798205.1 Danio tinwini | reverse complement strand
CAGCAGATGGTGCTATAGGCTAGTTTTTAACAGCAGATGCCGCTCTAGGCTAATTTTTAACAGCAGATACTGCTCTAGACCAGTTTTAATAGCAGAGGGCAGGGACGTCGCTAGCAATTCTGGGCCATATGCACAAACATTTTAAGTGGGCCCCTCATGTCGAGGGGGTGGGGGGTTGTCTGCACACGGCCCCTCTGCTGCCCCTCAAAGGGCCCCTAAATTGCTATGCTATGCACAGTGATCTAGGCTAGTTTTTAACAGGAGATGGCACTCTAGGCTAGCTTTTACACATGAAACACTAGCATGAAAGTGTTTTTAACCTTGGGTGAATGTACTTGGACACTCCAAAATAACATTTGAAAGCTTTAAAATAGCAGAACAGGGCAAATAAATAATACAACATCAATTTGTCTAGGGAATGGCAGATACAAGTTCTGCACAGTGGTCAGAGGGATTTAAAATCTTTCTTCTTGCAGAACAGTGGCCAGGTTACTACATGATGATGGTGGAGGAAAACGTTTCCTGACTTGTTCCAAAACACCCCAAAGTGGCTCAATAATATTTAGATCTGATGACTGTGCAGGCCATGGGAGATGTTCAATTTTACTTTCATGTTTATCCAACCACTCTGTCACCCATCTTGCTGTGTGTATTAGTGCATTATCATCCTGATACACAGCACTGCCTTCAGGATACAATGTTTGAACCATTGGGTGCACATGGTCTTTGGCAGCAACCACAAGCACAGCATCTAGCACAAGTATATTGAGAATGCCATAATATTGAGCCCAAACCTTCACTGATCCACTCCCATGCTTCACTCTTGGCCTGCAACAGTCTGCATGTTACGCTTATTTGGGGCTTCTCCACACCGTAACTCTCCCAGATGTAGGAAAGACAGTGAAGTTGGACTCATCAGAGAACAATACATGTTTCACATTTTTCACTTTCACATTGTCCACAGCCCAAGATTTTCACTGCTGACACCATAGAACCGACATTTGTCATTGACACTAGTGACTAAAGGTTTGGCTATAGCAGTCCAGCCATGTATATTGACCCTGTGGAACTCCCAACAAACATTTTGGTGGAAACATGAGTTGAGGTGCACATGTAATTCTGCATTGAGTTGGGCAGCTGTGGTTTTGTGTTTTTAGAATGCAATCTTGGTTAGCACCCACAGATCCTTTTCAGACAGCTTTCTCCTGTGTCCAAAGTTACTCCTGTTGGATGTGATTCATCCTTGATGCATCACAAGGACTTGCTGTCTTGGTCACAGATGTGCCAGCAAGATGTGCACAAACAATTTGTCTTTTGAACTCTTATATGTAACCCATAATAACCATATTTCCACTGTCAGGCTAGCGCGAGCCAGGGCTTTTATCGGGCTGGGCCAATCGCCCGGGAGGTTGAGCAGTGAGGCCGAAATCGTGTCATGTTTCACTGTCAGGCCAATAACTAGCAGTGTGGCACGCAAACCCCGCCCCCAGAATGCCCCACAAATCAAATGTCACACAACCCGCCCAGTTCAGCGGAAATCAGGCAGATAAAGCACGCCATCTTATCATTACGCAATGATTAAAATGGAGACAAGCAAATGACACTTTACTGTACAGCATTACATTATATGTAATACATTATATTCTTCACTTTCGCCAAGTGGTGAAGTTTTTTCCTCGCCGCTGTCGCCACTGGCTTGCATGGTTCGGGATCTGTAGATCTGCGCATCAATGGAATTGCTCTTCAGTGTTTGGACTGTCAGTAGTGATTATTAACCCACACTGAACTGAGCTAAACTGAACTGAACTTAAACACTGAAAACTGAACTGACAATTCAATATAAACTTCCATGTGAAGCTGCTTTGACACAATCTACATTGTATAAGCGCTATACAGATAAAGATGAATTGAATTATATGTTAATACACATAGACCCTTGTATTTTCATTCATTATATTTATTTACTCACTGACCAACTGTTGGCATGATACATCAAGTGGTCTCGCCACTAACGGAGTGATGACCCAGCGCACCATCCATAATAAGAAACCACAGAAATGTTCCGGTAATAACTCAGTATAAAACTTTTTTTAAAACATCCTTGTTTCGATAGACGTCGTCAAACATTCAGCCCAAATGCTCTGGAGACATTTAAAACATACTTATTTGCTATATGACACTTAATAGGTATTTCCCCGTTTTTTAAAACAATAAATTAAAGATGTTGCATAGGCTATTATTCGGTTATCTTAAGGAAACAGTTAAGTGTTTTAGGACATATGAGCAAGTAATAAAATGTAGACTAGCCTTTACCGTTGTGCTTGCTTACAGCAGCTGTCCAATATCCACAACAGTTTTAAGAAATTAAATATAGCCTATACATTGGATTAGTGTTAAATATTTCAGAACGGCATATTTAGACTGAAGCCCAATCCCAATTCTACCCCTTAGCCTCTTCCCCTTACCCCTTGTTTTGCACGTTCATGTGAAGAGTAGTGGTGTCCCAATTCTCTTTAGCTTGAAGGCGTAGGGCTGAGGGGAAGGGGTATACACCCCTTTGAACGAAGATTTTTCAGGACCACACTTGAAACCAAGGGGTAAGAAAATTTCCCAGAATGCACCAGCTACAGCGGCAGTTTCGCTGCACCCAGAAATAAGGTGAGCCATAAAATAGTATTTTTTTTAAATAGTCATTATTACGAATTTTTACAACAAATACATGTTTTTTACAACAAATAACCGCGTTCATGTTTTACCGTCATGCTTTTATAAAAAAAACGAAAAAAAAAATGCTAAATTTCGCTATCTATAATCCCTAATAATAACTCCTGTACAGCAGTCGCACAACATTCTGACACTCGATGACACTCGAACACCCTTTCAGAAAAGTCTAGTGGCTGAGAATGAGCTTTTTACAGTGTCTGCTATAATGTTAATGTTTTTGGTGTGTTTGCATAGATGAATATGGCCACGGTGTAAATACACAGTATGGTTGCGATCTTATTTTCCTTAGATTAATAATCCTTAGATTATTATTATGATAACATAATATATGCCTTCAGTAATTTTCCTGAAGATAAATACCAAAAAATAACACAACTGGAATCTCTACAGCAGTGGCCATCGTCTGATCTCATATGAAGCAAGATATCACGATGGCATATGATGATGTGTGCAGGTGCTGTAGTGCTGTCCCAGTTCTTAGGGGTAAGTTTTGAAGGGGTAGGGCTACAAAAATAGAATTATAATTGGGCCTGATTCTTCCCAAAGCATAATTATGATTTTAAATATTAAATATCCTTCTAATAAAGCTCTACATTTAAAATTAAAATTCTACCACGTAAACATAAACATTTGTTTGAGGTCATAGAACACATTTTTACCTGCAGTTTTCCCCAATCCGTTTATAAAGCAGTGCAGGACTGGATGACAGAAAGGAATTGATAGTTTCGCTCACCCAAAAATGCTCTGTTTGCACTATTTCTTTAATATCATCATATCCATATACTTATAATAAAAATGTTATAATACTTTTAACAACTATTTCAAAACTCCTCCGTTGTTTATTGTTTTTAGAAAATGTCTAAAATCTTTTTTTCAGATTCCTGAAATGAAAGTTCGAAATGGCTTAAAACGGTTTAATTAATTTATATTTAATGTATATAACTAAATTGTTATAGCTTTTGTTTGTATTATATCAGTTTGTTTATTTATTTCGTTTTTATTATATCCGATATTTGTAATTCTTTAAATTATTTTAGTAGCCTATTGCTTATTTTATAGATTTATGAAGCTACAAAAGTGTAAGCGTAATTTGTAAAGTTGATGTCTTTCTGTTGTATTCCTATTTTGTATTATCTCCAAAATAAATAAAGGAAGAAGCCATTTGCATCAACGACCGTAGCCGGTTTCTCTCTCTCTCACACACACACACACACACACACACATGCATCTAAATGCGCATGTTTCATACACAAAAACACCTTTTAAACTTGACAAAAACTCTTGACAACTGAAAGTTTCTGGCGGCTGTGTCTTTAATATGGTGTAAATATTATTATGCGTTATTAAAACATCTAGGAGGATGCAGAAAAGAAATACAACTTATTAAAATAAAACCACTTTATTTTATGCAACAGTCTTAAATTTAAAAGGGAAACACAAGGGCAATCTTAAGCAAAAGACCCCTAGCCTATTGACCTTATTCTGCAATGCGGAAGTGCGCTCGTTTTTGCGATTAGTTTTAGAACTTCTGATTCAGTTGCCTATGAGAGAAATGACTAGGAATAATATACTGCAGAAAACGGACAAACTACTTGCTCTACAAACAAGTGTTTGCATGATTATACAGACAAAGCAGAATCATGTAATAAGAAAATGTCTGTTGGCAAGCAACAAAATGAGCTGTTTTAATGCCTAAAAATGAATGGAAGTGAATGAGACTGGAAGTCTCGAGCCTAAAAGATTCAAATGGCTGCACCCACTCGTACGAGAGGAATAAGGTGAATAATGTGTTTATGTAATATGAAACTGACCAGTTGCTATGTTTTTTCTTTCCCTTTTTTATTTATGTTTTTGGCGCATGAACTTGTACGAAAACTAGTGTAGTGACAGCGGCACACTATCTTGCAAACTCCGCCTCTGCTTTCACTCCGCCCCGAAGTTTCAGCTGGCTTGTTTGGCCCAAGGTATTCGGCGGGCTAAAAAAGGCTGGCTGCTGGCCCTGAGAAAGCCTTACTTTGGCCCAATCAGGCCCCGGAAGTGACTATGGAAGCAGTGGACAGTGAAAACGTGGCTAATGTTGTGTGCATTGCAATATATTATACAAAACTGTGCTATTAGTCTGCTAATTAAACCTTCACTCTCTGCTCTTACTGGTGGAATGAAGATCAGTGGAGATTGGCCACCAGGCTCTTGTGAAAAGTGCTGTACAAGTAAACTTGAATTGAAATGAATAATTATTAATCTTTTGTATCCAACCTCCAAAGTTGAATGTATAAAAGTAGGCTATACGAATGTCAAAGCAGACTTTAGTGGCCTTACAACCCAAAGGACGTCACGTTAGATCCATTATAGCACAGAGCTGGAGGTCAGAGAGAAGCGGATATGACACCTGAGTGCCTGCTTCCATCCATCCACCCATCAGCAGCTGACGGTCAACACCCAAAACACATACACTGATCCATCACTCACCAGCATGCCAAGATCACAGCTCCAAGAGACTGCTGTTAGACTTCCTCTCCCCTGTTAGAAGTGATTTCTGATTTATGCCTAATATATCTCAATTACAAGCTCCGCCTCCTCATACCGCGAGCGCAGGGAAATGGCAGGGAAGCTGGAAACGATCTCCGATCACAGATGGAGGATTGATAGCGCACTGTGAGGCTCTGGAAGGGCGACAGCATTGATTATGGCTCCTGGCGCTGCACGCCACAAGAACAATGTAATCACAGCACAACCTCGAGCTGAGAGACTGTCACACACGATAGATGATGCCAAACCTTAAGACCCAAAGACTTCTGCGGAAGTGATACGTTTACTGGCTGCCAGTTTGATGATTTACAAAAGAAGTAGTTTGGTTTACTAGCCAGTAGGCATGGGCAGGTATAAGATGCTGACGGTATGATAACCTTGGATAAAAATATTACAGTATTGTGATTTGCTCTTCTAAAATATGTTATTTTTAAATGTCTGGGTAAAAAGATGACAGCTAAATGTCTGGGAACTTTGGCCACTTTGATTGGTCAGGGACCACCTGCTTTGTTATATCACTGACAGGTTAACAAACCAATCATGTTTAGTTATTTTTGGTTGGTTGGTTGAAGACTGACATGAGATTTGCTTTCTACAGGGTTTTTACGGTCCAGGCCTGGAAAAGTTTTGGAAAAACAAACAAACCTAAACTATTTTGGAAAAGTCATGGAAATGAATTTGTTTAACAAAAATCTATCTACCTAAATATGTTTGAGGGGATAATATTGGGTTAATTTTTAATACAATTGCACGGTTCATTCAATGTTCTCTGTTTGGGGTAAAAAAAGCAACTTGCAGTTCCAGCTTCCTCTTCCTCTCTCTTTTACTCGCATTCGTCGTAATTCAAGCTATATTTTTGAGTGTGGTTTCCAGAATCCACCTCTAATTGCAGGGCTAAGATAGTGCAAATGATCACAAATCTGCAGTTCTGATCACACTACGTTTTTTTTTTTTTTTTGTCAGGGATCGGACAATTTTTTAGTTCAGCAAAAAAGTGAAGAGACAAATGTCATTTGCTTTCCTTTTATATAAAAATTTTTCCTGCAAAAACATTGCTTTTAACAAACAGAACTTAGAAACTGTAATGTTAATAAAAAACAATCAAGAAAAAACAGCTGAAGAAAGAAAAGTATTCAATATGAAATATGATCTTTACTACTGTTGCTGATAATGCTAAATATGGAAATCTAACATGTACAACAGATCATATTTATCTTCAATTAATGATTCAACAATTCACACATAAAACGTCATGTTTTATTATTATGTAGGTGTTTTATTTTTGAAAACCTATTCAGTGACATAATTTTGATAGTTGTTTGTCGCCATCTGTTGGTTACACATTGTAATTGCTTTTACCAGCGTCAAACATTCACCAGCGTCATGTTTCATTAAAGGGTGATTTTAATCTTTACCATGAACATCAGTGTTTATATCTGAACTATAAACTGTTCTCCCAGCACTTCTGTGTTATTTAATCGTTTGTAACTCACTGAAAAAGTGTAAAAACTGAATCTCTCTTGATGCAGATTTAAATGCAGCGCTTTGAAGTATTAATAAACATATGCAAATCATTATCATTATCGTTCATGTTGCGCGGGTTTGAACTGAGATCACGATCTTTTAATGTTTAATTGTGCAGCTTTTACACTGAATGCATTAATGCAGGCTAAACAAGCAGTGACAGAAAACACATTAAATTAATAGCCTAAGAAAGCATTTAGGTAGGTCTCACCACAACTTTTTCCGTCATCATTATATCTTACCAAAAGCCAAAATGCTTTCATGCACGCGATTTGAATGATAAACTACACAGATTGTCACATATTTTTGATATGCTGTAATAATGTTGAACGTGCATTTTTTTCATGTAGTGTACGTAGACATTTCATGAAACATTAGGTCATGAATATTTACCTGAAAGTTTTGGAAAAGTCATGAAAAAGTCCTGGAATTTTAGTAGTAAAAATGTGTATGAACCCTGTTTCGAGAAAGGCTTTTTTTTATTATACAGCTCAAGTTTAAATGATGGTGGTCGAGAGAGCTTAACGTACTGCAATTTAAGAAAACACATGCAATTACAAACAACACCAGCACATTAGGAAACAATCTTTTATCAGTTTGACAGCGCACATTTTGCAAATTCTAACAAAGCGAACAAATTACGAAAGTGCACTGCATTTTCTCACAATGCAAACAAATTAAAATATGATATCGTAGTGGACCACCCCTTTAATCTTTAGTTGATGTGTAATGTAGCTGTGTGAACAATATCTCTGAATAGAAGACGCTCAAAGTTCAATGCAAAGGAAGACATTGGCTTTTATGGAGTTAGCTTAGCAAATCCTACAGCGAATGAAGTTTGGGTACTACAAAAAAATAAATCTGGGTTAGTGAGATTACAAGGGCTTCAGGTTACTGCATTCCCCACGCACACACACGCTGCACAGCAAAGGGGCGTGGCCAGAGGTGCTGTAATGTTATAGCAAAGAAAGCTAAAATGCCAGCCGAACACTGCTATTTCCACAGAGCTCCTTCCGTTTTTGTATTTGGGCTTCCAAAGGACACGACACAAAGAGAAAGGGCGTACAGATTCAGTTTTAATTATGTTCCAGAGAATTATGAAAAATATATAGCTCTAGCATTTAACAAAGAAGAACTTCCAGAATCTCTCTCAGTTCATGGCTGGGTTCGGCTAAAAACTCATCCAATCATAATAGACTAAGCTGTGGATTGTGAGCCACAACAGCCTGATCTCATGAGGAAACGCAAGTATTTTACGTTTTGTCAGTTTAGTGGCTAATTCGTACGAGTTCAGTCGTACGAAAATGTACGATTTTAAAAAGGAGGCGTGGCACCTAACCCCACCCCTAACCGTCTTTGGGTGATGAGCAAATCGTACCTATTTGTACGAATTAGATCGTACAAATTCATACAAATTAGCCACTAAATCAAAAAGTTACGAATTGCCGTGAGATTGCGTTGGCCACAACCTGTAAGTATTTTTATTTGTTTAAATTGCAAAATTTCTTAATTAACGGTATGTTGTAGCGAGGACGTAAACAATGATGTAAACAATGGGAAATGCTGTTTGGCATTGTTAACAATTTAGCTACAAATTCATATTTATCAGTCAAACCAGTGTAAACACCCACAATCTTTAGCAGCGCTGCAGTGTCTTTCTATGTGGCCGCTTTCCCTGCTTTTTACATATTAAATAACAAATACACAAAAGATATGTGAAAGTTTCATAATACTTACACATGCTTATAACTCGAATATATGTGAAAAACGTGTCAGATGTTATTTTAGAGAGCAGGCATGAGGTTCAGCTGTGTCCTCTTTATTTTCTGTCTGATTCGGGCACAAACGGCTAACAGCTACACTGACTGACTGCTCAGACAGCTCAAAAGTGCATGCTTCTCCTGGTGACGTAAAGCCGATCCGCGAATCACAGCACATTTTGTTAGTTGAGCAATCAGAGCCTCTTGAGGGCGTGTCTTTCAGAAGAACTAGGAAATATGACAGTCATTTTCATGTTAGCTTAGTAGCTGTATATGAAGTAAGATATATGAAAAAATAATGTGCTTTTCTACAATTGAAGCATGAGCACACATTGCTTTGCATCTTATAAACACAACCAATCCTTAAAAATACACTCTGGCCCTCCCCTTAAATTAAATCTGTTGTATTTTTTCCCAACACATGCAAATAGCACAGAACAAAACCAATATGTTTTGAGGAATCCCAAAAACATGATAGGCCCGGCTGGGATTTGTTTATTGTGCCATGACTATTGCTCAGTAAAGTTGTAGGTGATGTTTGAAAGCCGAGTTGTGTTTTTTTTTTGTTTATTTTAACATCCTGATTGTCACACCATTCCCCTGTCTTCTGTTTATTATACAATTATACAATAACCATAACCTAAATAGCTGAAACATTTACATTGTGTTCTGTGTTATTTGCAAGTGTTGTGAGAAAATGCAGCTCATTTTCTTAGTTTGTTTGCTTTGTGTGAATTTGCAACATATATACAGTGCATCCGGAAAGTGTTCATAGCGCTTCACTTTTTCCACGTTTTTCGTTATGTTACAGCCTTATTCAGAAATTAATTAAATTCATTTATTTTCTTAACATTCTACACACAATCCCCCATAATGACAATGTGAAAAAAGAGTTTTTTAAATTGTTGCAAATTTATAAAAAATAAAAGGCAAGGCAAGTTTATTTATAAGCCAGTGTAAAGACCTGAGGACAGGTGTGATGGGTTGGGGTTAGGGGTGGGGTTAGGTGCCACGCCTCCTTTTTAAAATCGTACATTTTCGAACGACTGAACTCTAAACTCACTCTAAACTAGCCACTAAACTCACAAAACGTAACATACTTACGTTTCCTCGTGAAATCAGCCTAGGAAAAAAATAAACAGCGGGGCTAATAATTCAGGGGGGCTAATCATTCTGACTTCAACTGTAAATTAGGATAGTTTTTTTTTTGTTTTGTTTTAGGTGACCTATCCCTTCATTGTGTGTCTACAAAATGCTGCTATGTTCCAGCACATGCAGTCAGAGGTCTGTCATCCAGGTTAAAGTGTTGAAGACACAGCCGAATGAAACCTCCAGGCCGTGAGTTTACACCTCTTAACACTGTAACCCAAGGCCTCCAGCATCTTATTGCTTTATTTTGAACACAAATGCACTGGGGTCATCTTCCTGACCACAAAAACAGGTGAGAGAAAAAATTCACCATCAATTTTTAAAAAGCTGGCATGACCATCAATCTTGAGGAAACATTGGAGTTGAAAAACACAGAAAAGTCGCCTGTAGCTCACATTTGACTAATGCATTTACAAAAACAATCATTAAAGGTCCCGTGGATTGCTTTAAAATGAGCATTTATTATTATTATTCAATGTTTGAAGTAATCTCAACTGAAACGAAGGGCAGGACATAGTAGTTCCTCCCCTTTAAAAGCAGTCAATAGCATTTAATTTTTATCACCCTCTGCCAGTGAGAGTGGTTGAGCTCAAGCGCATCAAATGAAAAGCAAATGAGAAAGGGCGGGGCATGTCAGACACTAGAGAGCATTTGATTGGCCAGAAGAGTTGATGAGAAACTGAAGTATAAGGTGATGTCAAAAAATTGCTGATTCATTTAAGCGGAAGTGACAAACTGCAAGCTTTGGATGTTTATATCTTCTAAATTCAAATGTTGTCAGGGTTTTAAAGCACACTAGCTAATTTTGAATTGAAGCACCTTAAGACTAACATACTGATGCTATCAAAAAAACCTGAACCTTTTTAATGTGTAAAAAAAACGATGTTTCGTATTAGACAATTCAAATTAAAGACCAATCTATTTTCTGTAGCTTTAAACAAGTGATGTTTATTTATAAACAAATTTTGAGAGGATCACGTGCTTATGATTGTTCTCAGCTGTTCCAGCATCAGCACACGACTAATTATCCAATAAGTTGATTCCTAGCTCACTATAAATAACCAGAGCTTTCTTATCTCAACAGTAAAAACGTAATATGCTGTGGTAGGAGAAACTGCGTAGATCTTTTCTTTATTTAATAAATAACTTGCGCCTCAGAAGACAATGCCGACACGTAATGAACGCGTGGTGGTGTGAAACACAGAGCACAAACACTCTTGACTATTCTGGAGGTCATTAATAATATAATAGCACTGATACTGAAACGGTTAATGCGTTTTAGAATGACCAAAACAACATTTCAGATGCTTTACAGTGTGCTCACTGCTCTGCCTGCTGGTTTGTCCATTCACACATTCATTCATCACATGATCTCTTATAACATAATCCCATTACCTTTTTTTTTATATTCGCATACTGAAATTTGCTCAGTGTTTCCATCGTAGTTTATGCACATCTTTACTTATTGAATGAAAAGTCTTTCCTACTCAGTTATGCGCATATGTTTTTTATGTGCATATTCAAAATGTGCATAAAAATGGGTGGATGAAAACAGCTACTGGTTGCTTTTAAATGTGTTTTATTAATACACTGTTAAAGATTTCTGTAACTTATACAGTATTTAACTGTAATATGAACTGTATTTTACCGTAGGGCAATTATGCATTCTTACTGTATTTTAATGTTACATTATGAAAGATACTGTATTTTACAATAAAGATATACAATACTGTAAATGAGGGCTGAACAATGCCTTGCCTTGCAGGCACATCGCAGGATTAGCTTATTATTAAAGTTTTAAAGATATTAATAAATATTTCTATTATTTAAGTATTTATAAAATGGTAATCATGTCATTTTACATTTTATTGTTTTTTTCTGTACTTGAATGCTGTTAGACTTAGAAATTCATGAATGTGTTTTTTCAAATAGAGCTATTAAGGGCATCTGGTGAATTTATATATTTATATTGCAATATATATTGTGGTAAAACAAAATATTGCAATGTCTTTTTTTCCAATATCCTGGAGCCCTACTGTAAATACATATACTAAATGGTGCTGCAAATGTAAATACAGTATTTTTTTCTGTAATTGATTTACTGTAAGTTACTGGCAAACAGCTGCCATTAAGTAACTGTAGAGTCTACAGGAAACTGTAAATATTACATTATATCGTATTGTTTTCATTGGACGTTAAATAATATTTTCCTCTTTTACTTTCTGATTTTTTTTCTCTCTACCGGGTGGCTAAAAGAACAACCCAGACTTATTCTGATTATGTACTCCTATATACATTTCTGGAGAGCACCATATGTGTCCCAGGAGCTATGTTTTTTTTTTTGTTGTTTTTTTTGCAGTTTTTGTTTTTGCGAATCCACAAGATGCCACTGTGTATGCTTTTTCAGATCTCAAATTTCTCTAGCAAGTGCCATTCTCACCTGCTGTTCTCGCATAAATCCACCAGAGGCTGCTGTCGACTGACTGACTGATTGACTGAGACTGAGTGTCCACCCTCTTCCCTAAACCCAACCAATTCAATTCCCTAAACCCAACCGATAGTGTTTTCAAAAGCACCAATTGACAAGCCCACCCCCTTCCCTAAACCCCACCAATAGTGTTTTCAAATGCACAGATTGACCAGCGCCCACCCCCTTCCCTAAACCCCACTAATAGTGTTCTCAAATGTACAGATTGACCCGCGCCCACCCTCTTCCCTAACCCCAACAGACAGTGTTTTCAAAAGCACCGATTGACCAGCGCCCACCCCCTTCCCTAAACCCCACCAATAGTGTTTTCAAATGCACAGATTGACCAGCGCCCACCCCCTTCCCTAAACCCCACCAATAGTGTTCTCAAATGTACAGATTGACCCGCGCCCACCCACTTTCCTAACCCAACAGACAGTGTTTTCAAAAGCACCGATTGACCAGCACCCACCCTCTTCCCTAAACCCAACCAACAGTGTTTTCAAAAGCAATCCAGAAAAAGAAAATCCCTCGCCTGATTTTTACGTTTTTTAGATTTTACCACATTCTCACCTCATTTACTTGTTTATTTTTTTTTTTGGCTTTTGTTTTTGTCTTACCTGTATTCTGGAACTGTTCATCGCCAGACTTGAACCCCATCGTCACAGTCTGCTCTGTGTCTAAAATCCTTCGATGTATGTGGTAAGCCACTGAACAAACTGGTAAAGGCTGTAAAGCCGTCCATATGGGGGTAAGCGATAAGCTGCTAGGGCTTATAGGAACAGCGTCATACCACCCTGTAGCGTTCATTTTAGAGACCAAATGCTGCCATACATACTTGTGGCTACATAATTCCCGATCTTCAGAAATGTATTTACAGAAGGGCTACGTTTTCAGAGTGAGCCTATGTTGCAATAGAAATCCCCCAAATTAAAAAGAAGAGTCCCAAGCCCTTTCTTGAGATGTGAAGTAGGAATCTGAGAGGATTAGCTTATTATTAAAGTTTTAAAGATAGTATTAAATATTTATATTATTTATAAAATGGTAACCATGTCATTTTACATTTGATATTTTTTTCTGTACTTGAATGCTGTTAGACTTAGAAATTCATGAATCTGTTTGTTATTTATTATATTTTATGCAGATTGACTTTATAGAAAAAGACTTGATTATCCCAGTAAATCTAAATGAATTTAATATTTTCAAATAGAGCTATTAAGGGCATCTGGTAATCTCTGATTTATATTGCAATATATATTGCAATGTCTTTTTTTCCAATATCCTGGAGCCCTACTGTAAATACATATACTAAATGGTGCTGCAAATGTAAATACAGTATTTTTTTCTGTAATTGATTTACTGTAAGTTACTGGCAAACAGCTGCCATTAAGTAACTGTAGAGTCTACAGGAAACTGTGTAAATATTACATTATATCGTATTGTTTTCATTGGACGTTAAATAATATTTTCCTCTTTTACTTTCTGATTTTTTTTTCTCTTTACTGGGTGGCTAAAAGAACAACCCAGACTCATTCTGATTATGTACTCCTATATACATTTCTGGAGAGCACCATATATGTCCCAGGAGCTACGTTTCTTTTTTTTGCAGTTTTTGTTTTTGCGAATCCACAAGATGCCACTGTGTATGCTTTTTCAGAACTCAAATCTCTCTCGCAAGTGCCATTTGCACCTGCTGTTCTCGCGTAAATCCACCAGAGGCTGCTGTCGACTGACTGACTGAGACTGAGCGTACACCCTCTTCCCTAAACCCAACCAATTAAATTCCCTAAACCCAACCGATAGTGTTTTCAAAAGCACAGATTGACCAGCGCCCACCCCCTTCCCTAAACCCCACCAACAGTGTTTTCAAAAGCACCGATTGACCAGCACCCCCACCCTCTTCCCTAAACCCAACCAACAGTGTTTTCAAAAGCAATCCAGAAAAAGAAAATCCCTCGCCTGATTTTTACGTTTTCAGATTTTACCACATTCTCACCTCATTTACTTGTTTATTTTATTTTTTGGCTTTTGTTTTTGTCTTACCTGTATTCTGGAACTGTTCATCTCCAGACTTGAACCCCATCGTCACAGTCTGCTCTGCGTCTCAAATCCTTCAATGTATGTGGTAAGCCACTAAACAAACTGGTAAAGGCTGTAAAGCCGTTCATGTGGAGGTAAGCGGTCAGCTGCTAGCGCAAAAAGGAACGGCGTCATACCACCCTGTAGCGTTCATTTTAGAGACCAAATGCAGCCATACATACTTCTGGCTACATAATTCCCAATCTTCAGAAAGGTATATAGGGCTACGTTTTCAGAATGAGCCTATGTTGCAAAAGAAATCCCCCATATTTAAAAGAAGAGTCCCCAGCCATTTCTTGAGATGTGAAGTAGGAATCTGAGAGCCTCAACACTTCATTTGCTTCTGATGTTAGCAGCTTGTGAAATATTCAACACACTGCAGCGCTTCACACCACTAGAATCATCATAATGTACCCATCTTGAATCGCCAGCTGTGTGTATTCCTTAAGTAAATGAAATTTCAGTAAAAAGTTATGCAATTCAGCCCCTTCCCACGTCAATATTCGGATCTTGATTTGTAACATTAATCTGCGTACAGCTAATTAAAAGCAGTGTGTCGTGAGATTTGCTGCTTGTTTTTACCCCCCTGGTGCTGTCTAGAAAGCCTTATGTTATTTTGTAGCTGAAGTCGAAATAAATAAAACAAAAATCCCAACAGGGGTTTAGTTTTCATGGGAATTTACAAAGCAGAGAGCTTTGGTTCATGTTCATTTTATTTGATGGTTAAAAAGAGCAAAGGTTTTCTGTTAAACATGGCATGATTTCAGCAGATTGTTCTTCTGGCATGAACTCAATCAGTGCCACATGAAGAAGAATCTGTTTTAATGTTTCATCATACATGAAAATATTTTGTTTGGAAAAGGCTGCTTTTTTATTTTTATATATATATATATAGTACCAGGTTGGACCCCCTTTTCCCTTCAGAATTGCCTTAATCCTTTGTGGCATAGATTCAACAAGGTACTGGAAATATTCCTCAGAGATTTTGCTCCATATTGACATGATAGCATCACGAAGTTGCTGCAGATTTGTCGGCTGCACATTCATGATGCAAATCTCCCATTCCACCACATCCCAAACGTGCTCTATTTGATTGAGTTCTGGTGACTGTGGAGGCCATTTGAGTACACTGAACTTACTGACATGTTCAAGAAACCAGTCTGAGATGATTTGCGCTTTGACATGGCGCCTTATTCTGCTAGATGTAGCCATATTGGTACTAATGGACCCAAAGTGTGCCAATTAAATATCCCCCACACCATTACACCACAACCACCAGCCTGAACTGTTGATACAAGGCAGGATGGATCCATGCTTTTATGTTGTTGAAGCCAAATTCTGACCCTACTATCCGAATGTGGCAGCAGAAATTGAGACTCATCAGACCAGGCAACGTTTCTCCAATCCTCTATTGTCCAATTTTGGTGAGCCTGTGTTAATTGTAGCCTCAGTTTCCTGTTCTTAGCTGACAGGAGCGGCACCTGGTGTGGTCTTCTGCTGCTGTAGCCCATCTGCCACAAGGTTGGATGTATTGTGCGTTCAGAGATGCTCTTTTGCAGACCTCGGTTGTAACGAGTGGTTATTTGAGTTACTGTTGTCTTTCTATCAGCTGGAAACAGTCTGACCATTCTCCTCTAACCTCTGGCATCAACAAGGCATTTGCGCCCACAGAACTGCTGCTCACTTGATATTTTCTCTTTTTCAGACCATTCTCTGTAAACCCTAGAGATGGTTGTGTGTGAAAACCTCAGTAGATCAGCAGTTTCTGAAATACTCAGACCAGCCTCAAACAAAGTCACTTAAATCACCTTTCTTCCTCATTCTGATGCTTGCTTTGAACTGCAGCAGATCATCTTGACCATGTCTACATGCCTAAATGCATTGAGTTGCTGCCATGTGATTAACTGATTAGAAATTTGTGTTAACAAGCAGTTGGACAGGTGTACCTAATAAAGTGGCCGGTGAGTGTAAATACACTGCACTTTACTGGTTTGCACAATAACATCAATAGACAACAAAGAAAAGCACAAAAAAGATATCCCTAAACTTTGCTTTGAGTAAGATCAAGGTTTTTTTTGTTTTGTTTTTTTCTTTTTAGTTAACAAAATTTTTAACTATTTAATAACTAAATATTAAATAATTAATTTGTTTATGTTATATAAAATAACATATCTAGTTATTAAATACTTAACTTCACTTATTTATCCAAACTTATAACATACAAGAACAGGGAGAGGAAAATATAGTGAAATGGCTTGCATGACATTATCAATACACAAAAATAAAAGCACAAAAAAAACAACACGTCTATAAAAAGTTTGATTAATGCTTCAAAAAAAGGTCACTTGTTATTTTTAACTGTACGTTCACACCGAAAGCGGCTAGAGCGACAAAGTAGTCGGAAGTCAATAATTTTTCAATGGGAGGGGGCGGTGATGAGCGGCGCGGCGCATCTTCGTCGGCATGGGCGTTGGGGAGAGTTGAAACCAAGTCACTTTATGGTAATGAGCTGTGACGCAGTTCGGCGGCAACCAATCGGAATGTTGAAGTCCACTGCTTGAGACGAATCCAGAGAACACAGTCCTGTGAACCTTGGTTCTGACCACAGTTGTTCCCAAGGGTTTTAATATTGCGGTCGCCGGATTTCCAATTATTTATAATGTTTTCTAACAGGAACATACATAAAAAAAGTTAATGGCAAGTTACATACATATATATATATATATTAGGGCTGTCAAAATTAGCGCGTTAACGCACCAGATTAATTTGAAATATTTAATGCGTTAAAAAAAATTAACGCAGTTGCAGTTTTTTTTTTATTTCCTGTTGTGGCCGACGTGTGTTCAGGGCCGGCGCGTCCGTAGAGGCGACCTAGGCGGCCGTAGAATAGTGAGCGAACCCCCCCGGTTCTCACTTTCATCCGTGACACCCACCCCCTCCCTCCCGGTCCTTCCTTTCATTTGCGAACCGGTCACTTTTTATTTCACTTTCGAGTTAAGGGCGGGCGGCATGATTGCCGTTCGCCTAGAGAGCCAGTTCAGCTTGCTCTAGCTCTGCGTGTGTTTAATGTGCAAAGAAATATGGATAAAGACAAGGAAGCGCTTTTAGAAGGAAAGTTTCAGTATAAAACAACTAAGGTTGCATCACCTGAAGGGAGTGC
>CAIGQZ010034990.1:4369529-4383151 GCA_903798205.1 Danio tinwini | reverse complement strand
GAATAGGTTTGGGTAAATGATGCGAGAGCAAATGCTAAAAGAATTGTCATTTTTAGGTCTCTCCAGAGATTATCAATTAGGTTTACATCAGGGCTCTGGCTAGGCTATTCAAGAACAGTCACACAGTTGTTATAAAGCCACTCCTTTGTTATTTTAGCTGTGTGCTTAGGGTCATTGTCTTGTTAGAAGATAAACCTTTAGCCCAGTATACAATATGAAAGTCAATGGCCACCCATTCCAGCATTCTTCAAAATTTTATTATTTTGTTTTTAACAAAAGAAATAATAGGTTTGGGTAGATGATGGAAGAGCAAATGCTAAAAGATTTGTAATTTTCTTTTACTGTGTGTATATATAGTGCTGTATATCTCTTTAAGCCACTATAATCTTGACAATGTGATTTCCTCGTGTTTCCCTGCAGCTGTTATGAACAGGTCGGAATGGTTTTTCATACGCATGCCGTTTGTTGCTTGTCGCTGGAATTATGCTCATTGCTCTGGGGATGTAGCATGAACATTTACAGCATGAACGCACCACTTTTTGCAGCTTAGCTGGAATAAATTATAACACTCAGTCTGGATCCTCCGGCTGAAGCCCTATTCATCATGTTGGGGGTGATGTGTGAAGCCACAGGCCCCTTCAGCAGATTATCTGCAATTACCAGCAGATCGTGATGCAGTGCTGAGTGTTAGACATCAGGCACACACTGACACCTGCTGGAGGACATGGAGAATACAGACTAGACATTTTTTATATCTACAGTTAAAGTCAAAATTATTAGCCATTCTGTGAATATTTTATTTCTTTTTCAAATATTTATTAAAAGATGTTTAACAGAGAACTGCATTTTTCACAGTATTTCATATATTTTTTTTTTCTTCTGGAGAAAGTCTTATTTGTTTTATTTTGGCTAGAACAAACGCAGTTTTACATTTTTAAACCATTTTAAGGTCAATATTATTAGCCCCTTTAAGCAATATTTGTTCTGGATAGTCTACAGAACAAACTACTGTTATACAATGACTTGCCTAATTACCCTAACTTTACCCTAATTAACCTAGTTAAGCCTTTAAATGTCACTTTAAGCTGAATACTAGTATCATAAAAAATATCTAGTCAAATATGATGTTGTCATCATGATAAAGATAAAAGAAATCAGTGATTAGAAATGAGTTTTTAAACTATTATGATTAGAAATGTGTTGAAAGAAAATATTTCCGTTGAGAAGAAATTGGGGGAAAAATATACAAGGGGCTAATAATTCTGACTTCAATTGTATCTATTATGCAGTGAGGGAAATAGTACAGAAAAATCATGCTCAAGTAAAAGTATCATTACCTGCTAAACAATGTAGTGCATGTACAGTAAAAGTGTACTAAATACTGTTCAAAATATAAGTAAATAGTAGCCATTTTAAAGGTATTTAGGAGTAGTAGGCATGAGCCGGTATAAGATTCTGATGGTATGATAACCTTGGATAAAAATATCACGGTTTCACAGTATTGGTATTACTGCTCTAAAATATATTCTTTTTAAATGTCTGGGTAAAACTTTTTTCTCTTTTAAACACAACATTTAAAGTATTTTGGAACGGTAAACATGTCAGGCTAAATAATTCAAATAAACGATTGACTTCTGCTGTCTTCATTAGTTTCAAAAACACAGATTTCTTTACAATTCAAAACATCTCTGGAGATCTTTTCTGCTGGAGATACTGTTGTCCTAAAAAAACAACAAAAAAGTAAATAAAAAATCGGGCATATATACCTTAGGAACGCTATAACAATATTTAGGGTTTTAAAACCTTGACTTTTCCAAACCGCTGTATACCTTAAAAACGATTATCGTCCCATGCCTAAGGAGTAGTGAGTATTACACTGTGCAAATTATTCTATTTATACCCTGCAGATTGAAAATGTAGATTACCTCAGAGACATTTTCTTTTAAGGGCATTTCTCAGTGTAATTTGCCATTCAATGACTATCAGTTTAAATGTGAGAATAATTAATGTGAGAATTACCAAGTTAATTCGTTTGCATAAGTAAAAACCTTTATGCTGTAAGGCACTGATCATCAACTGGCGGCCCACATGGGCAAATCCGGCCCCCGACTGGATTCCAAAATTATGAGTATCAAAAAGAAAATAGTGGTCACACTATTAAAGCAACTAAAAATAACAACAACTGAGTCTCTTATTAGAATAACCACCACTGATGACTATATTTAGGCTACACTTCGAAATGAGGACAGACTCAGACAGACTATGCGGCGTTAAGCATTTATTGTTTCAAACAGGTTTTAGTGTAAGTGAAGACCTGGTGGGGTGTAGTCGGAGTGTGTCGTGTGTGTGATGAATAGCAAGGAGGGATGCGGTGGAGAGGGGTGTGCAACGTATTTGAGGAGCGGTAGGGAGACGCGCGATTTCCGGGAGATTATCATTCGTTTGCCGGCATCCGGGAGTCTCTGTGCATTTGCAGGAGTCTCACAGAACTTCCGGGAGACTTGGGATGTCTGCCTCAGGACAAAAAAAAATTATGAAAAGCAATCTGGCACAACTTAAAATAGCATGGTAAACAAATAACGTGGTACCAGAACAAAACAGGTCACAAATAATGTTCGCACATCAAATGAAACGTTAAGTGGGCTTGAATTCAAATCTCAATGCTGAAACGAGCTACTCACTGGACATTTCCCCTTGTTGACTTAGCCTAATTGAGTTGAGGCAAAATATCTATCACTCCTAGTGGTAGACTGTGGTATAGGTGATGGGAGCCTGAATCAAATGCCTTCAGTTTTGTAATGAAGTTGAAAAAGTATAAACATTAAACATAATGTTGAGCCAACATGAGATTTTTATTTGATTTTCTTTTTGATGGTCTGGCCCCTAAGGAGACTGTCTGTAAAATTCTGGCCCTCTGACAAATATAGTTGATGACCCCTGCTGTATGAGGGTATGATATTTTAACTACAGCAGTTTGAATTGTAGTTTGCCGAATGACTAAAAATTATCAGTATGAGGGTAAAAAAAACTGTACATTTCTAGTCAAACCATCCTTCCGCAATCGTATACCAAAAACTGAAATAAGGGTGGTATTAATAGTTTAAAATGTGGGAGAGCGTTGCTATTGTGTGATTGCATTGTATTGCAATATGGAACAATTAAGTGTTGATGTAAAATCCAAAGTACTTCACAAATACTTGAAAATAAAATGATTTAATAATAATAATTCACTACGGAAACACCTGAATTAATTACAAATAACTGTATAAAATGATAAAACATGACATGATAAAAACATGATATTAATGTTACCCAGCTAAAATGTAAATTAAAGTTACCTGAGAGAGAAGGAGAGACAGGGGGAGGGAGAGAGAGAGACAAAGAGCAGTAAGTAGGCCTCAAAGAGAGCCTGATAGCAGTAGAGCCAGAGAAGATGGCCTCCAGAGCAGGAAAAGAGATAGAGCAGAGTTTAATATTCTATTTTGTATCTTTCTTGAGCATGTGACCAAAGCTCAAGTAGAGTGGGGGGAACTATGACGTCAATTTGTATGCAAAAACCCAGAAGCGAGTTAGCGTTTTAGCAGTTCCGGTTCCCTCATCCCAAAGTCAATGGGTTTTTTCAGTGGGATTTCAGTTAAAGTGCTTAAATAAGGTTCTTGGCTAACACAAACTCAAGATACTTTCACGTTTTATTCTACGACATAAAACACATCAGTTACATCACACTTTTGATTTATTTAATTGGTTACGCTTCTTTAAATAGATGGTTGCTAAATGGGGCTACAGGCGATGTCGGAGATGTAATATGTTATTAAGCTGAACTGCTCTGGAGCGCAGCTCACTTGTGTTGGACATTTGGATTTGTCTGTTATTTAAGTATTTTCATAAATAGTATTTTATATTTTGTAGTTTTTTTCTAATTGAAAATTTATATTGTGTGTAGAGAATTCCTTCACTTGTAAAGACCGTCATGACAGATTAATTTGTTGTTCATTTATTTTAATTAAACGATATTATGAAGATACTGCTAACCAGTGCATCCTGTCTCTTTCCTGCTCTCAGTAATGCAAACGTGTGAATAAATGTGTAAGAAATAAATACACGTTAACTGTCATTTTAACGTGATCAATTGATTTTCCGTCGTATTTTTTCTTCATCTGAACACATTTAACTCTGTCATAACTGCAATATTTACACTCCTCCTCAAAATGTATAGCATATGTTACAGTATGGGCTGCTTTTTGCTGTACTTGGTGACAAAAAAGAACACTGAATGTTAATTTCCATCTATGATGGAACTTGGAAGGCATTTAATAGACTTCTGATAGAAGCTTCATTTCTGTCGTCTGTTACTAAGGTAAGCGGGCTGTATGCACGCGAGCGATACACTTATTTAAACATGTGTTATGATAATACTATGTAGGCACATTTATACATACAGTTTAAAAACTTTTACAACAATCGTAAAGCTAAACGAAATGTATTTTCCACGTCCAAAAAACTATCCAAAAGGCATTTAGGTCTGTGTTTTTGCGTATTTATTTGTTCATAATATATAGCGTGGATTATAAACTGAGAGAGTCAAGCGTTGTCATGGACCATATTTCTAAAAAATAAGCTTGAAGAGTTGTCTGTAGCAGGGTGGTACTGAACGAATCACTGGCACTACCCTTCCTACACTTCAAGAACTGTACTCTTCCAGAGTGAGTAAAAGGGCTTGTAAAATCACTCTGGACGCCTCACACCCAGCACACTACCTGTTCGAACTGTTACTGTCTGGTCGGCGCTACAGAGCACCAAGCACAAAAACAGCCAGACACAGGAAAAGTTTCTTTCCTCAGGCCATCCACCTCATGAACAGTTAAATATTCCCCTACTGTGCAATAAACGTGCAATACTTTCTCATACGCACTTGTACACAGCACCTTATAACCTGTATATTCACAGCATATCTGTACATACAATTCAACATCCAGATCTTTTTGACTAACTGCATCTCTGTTTAATGTTTAATGTTTATTGCCTTTTCTTTCTTGTATTTAATTTTGTGTTGTCACTCGTCACTTTATGTACACTGGAAGCTTCTGTTGCCAAAACAAATTCCTTGTGTGTGTGAAGCACACTTGGCAATAAAACTGATTCTGATTCTGACGTCACAGGCGAGCGCTTCCAGGTGCTGTAGTCTGTTTATAGCCTAATGTTAGCTTTTCAGTTCTTGCGTTTGCATTTAAGATCTAAAAGTTGTATTTTCGTGTGAGGATTATCCAGCTGGACAAAATGTGTAAGTGTTAGGAACTGTGTTTGAACACAGAGCTTCTTATTTGTAATCTTCGAAAAGCCTATGGGAAAATCCTATATGGATTTCATAGAAGGAACCAGTTTAATGCTAGCAGCCGATTAGCCTACAAGGTGACGTCATAGTTCCTCCACTCTATACTGAGACATTCAAACTGCCCAATCAACATGTAACCACATCTTTAAAGCATGACTGTAAAACATGAACATGGTTATGAATGTATTAAAACATATGCTTGTTTGTTGTAAAAATTCATTATAAAAATACTATATTGTGGATCTCCTTACCTCCGGGTGCTGCTATACTGCCGTTGTGGCTGGTGTATTCTGGGAAAATTTCTTACCTTTTGGTTTCAAGTGTGGTCCTGAAAAATCTTCTTTCAAAGCAATCTGTCTGTGGGCATCGAGACGGGGGCGTAACATTTAAGGGGCGTAACATGAAGTAAGTTAGAGGCGTAACTCGAAGTTATCGAGATCCTGTTGAACCAGGTGAGATCTCACAATGAGATGTTGTTGGCAAGATGGCGGACTTCTTCATCTGTTTTGTTATGACAGTTAGCCTACTCGGCGTCACCTCCAGTAGTTCCAAATAACAGTACAATGCCGATCGCGTCAAGTATGAAAGCCTCGTCAACTCGCAGCTGTACGTTATTAATTCTCTGATGGTTGGGTTTAGGGTTTACATCCTGTTATGCAATAAAAGACAAATTGGCTATTCTGACAAACTGTTTTTACTTTTAATGTTAAACACAGAAATGCCAACGGGCCCAGCCGGGACTCAAACCAGCGACCTTCTTGCTGTGAGGCGAAACCGTGCTGCCTCATTTTAAATCAATTAATTCAAATGAATAGAGTGAGATGACAAAATAAATCCATGTGGTATTTTATATGATGATCCAGTAATTCTTATCTCTTCTCACACGTGACGAGAGTCTCAAGCAGCATTCGAGTGTCTTAATAAATGTTTTAATTATATATTCAGATATATAATGTCTGAATATCATTACATACATTTCTATCATCATCATTAAAAACATTTTCATTTAAATATATTCATTTTGCAGGCATTTTGATGATTTTCAGTGGGAAAAGTTTGTTTAAGAACAACTTAGGTGCTTGGGTGAATTACATACTGCTTGTTGTGATATTTTATTGGATGCAGATGGCATTCTTAAATGTGCTTAAAACAGGTTTCGGGGTCACTTTATCAAGGGAATATGTTTTGACTGTGGATTAGAGTAAATCTTACATTTGTGGTTACATCCAAGGGGATCTAAGCAGTGGTGGTTACTTGCCAAAAAAGATGCAGTAAAAGTAAGTTCTGTTAAAGGTGCTGTATGCAAGTGTTTGACTCATCTAAAGCATAAAAATACCTTAATATGTTTGCAGATATTTAAGAAACGTGCTAAGTGAACATACTAAGTGAAACTACTGAAAAACAATGCTGAAGTCAGATTTTCTGCTTTGAAAATGTGTGTTACGTGCCGGAACGGCTGTCTTTGTTTTGGTTCTTTTAACCCACCCAATGCCAGTTTAGCCATTTATATTTCAGCATCCCGGGTTGCCTTCATGAGAAACAACGTATTTCATTCATTTAGTTATGAAGGCTCTCAAAGCATGCATCCGTGACTGAAATGCAACCTCCTGTGGACAGTAGCAGACTCCGAAATGAGAAGCAGATTCAGAGTTCCAGATGATAATATAAATATCACAAACGTAAACAGGTGAGCAGGTTACATTGTAACCACCTGTCCTAACAACACGCTACGTGACAAGATTTGCAGTGATGAGCGATTTGGCTGTTTGCACCAGACGAAACACGACAGAAATTTGAATACAGCCATTCAGAAGCACAGAATAGTGCACTCACTGCACTCCAACAAAATGGTAAGATTTATGATCCAATTTATACATATTAAATATCTAATAACATTATTTAATGCAGATGCTGAATCACTGATATGTGTTGGCTTGCACTGAAGTTCCATTACAAATAGTTGATTGTATTTTCCAGATCTGAGGTGAACTATCTGCTGCTGCTTTCAGTAGTATGGCAATACATGTCATGTAAAATGGCATTCAAACTCACATTGTTAGCATTTAGCACTGAATAAAGCACATGAGGTTTACCTGAGGTGATCACTGTCATAGGTTTCTGTTGTCCAGCTGTGAGAAATAGAAGCCATTTCTAAAATATAAATTTCAGCTGTTGGTTAGGACAAAAACTCCTTTCAATATGGAAAATATTCCCTCTGTCGCGTGCCTTTGCTTTCAGTTAGAACAATTTAAATCAGCCTTTAGGCTTGATAGTTGCTGTTGGTGTCGTCAATCTGGCAACCTGTGCTTGCATTTCTTTTGAGCCAGATGTGCAATACCTAGTTCAACCACTGGGTGTCAAACTTACATACTGCACTTTTAAGGGTGTTTATAGTGCAAGTTGAATTACTTACCATTCATGTAAATTCTATTTAAAATATGAGATGAATTTAAAGAAAGAACCTAAAGAATGCACCTAAAATAAGCAGACAGAAAGCAGGTTGATGCGTTTACATGCAGATTAAAATCGAGAAGTAAAAATCAAGCTACTCTAATATGTTAATGCTCAGGTTATGGCCTTTGACCCCTGAATAACATGCTGTGAGTGTCCAGCAGGTGGCGCCACAAAATGCAGCACTTCTTTGTTTGTAAACATTCAGGATGCGCGCACAGCGAGGTTGCAGAAAAAAACCTGGGTGTGCTAGCATTTACAGCGAGGGAATGACATCCGATGCGGTACAGAGTTTGTTGTTGCATTAGAGATAAGTTATATTGATTACATATTATATATATTATTTACATAATGCTTTCAGCATATTATAACAGCTTGTCACCCAGTGATAAGCACAGTTGTTCTGCAAAATTAACGTTAAAGTGAGTGGCATTCGTCTGACAGGTTCATTTGCGATAGCACCCTCCCAATGGATATTGGATAAGATGAAATGCCCAAGCATCATCCCGAAATATTAAACTATCTCATTGAAACTACAAGTGATTTTACATGAGAGAAGTTAAAGGCCTACAAGTCTTTGGATTCCTACAATGTTTTTCTGTTTGGTCGTGCAAGAAATAATGTCTCATGATGACCAGATTTAAAACTTTGAAGCACTAAAAAACCGAGGTTCTGCCTAACGTCAGCCAAAAACAAGGAAAGAAGACAGAACTGTACAAGACCTGGGTAATCATCAACAAGCAAAACAACTGCATTCTGACAGTGAACTGCACCTGTATGGCAGAGTATGTGAACTTACATGTTTACATTTCATTCTCAGCATTCAGTATCTGCAGTTTAATTCATTACATTTAACTGTTTTAGCTGAAATCACAGCTGCAATCAAAAATGAGTCTGATTCAGCATAGCGGGAACTTGATGCAAAATGAGAACTGTCAGAGTCGAGCATTTTTAATTAGGTCCTCACTCCATTCAGCTCTTATGATGGCTGTTGGCCAAAGACATCTGCGGTTGGTATTAAAAGCAGTGTGGTGTGTAGTAAAATGTAAGTTTTCTATTTTTTGGACCTTCAAATTTGGCATCCTACCGCACAACACAACATGTTTGCTATTGCAACCGGTCTTTTTTTGCAACCGGTATGTGCGGTTGAACCCGTGTGACGTAGGTTGGTAATTCCCCTATAGAATACATGCAATCTGTGCATTTGTATGAAAATGTCAAATTCTTACGACTTGTGGTGTGCTCACAGCATTTTGAAGATGTTTTTTTACTTGGTGCGACAGTCTATGGATGCACCTAGAAGGTGCGAGCGTGTCAGACGTGCATCACTCCCATACGCACAAGCCTCCATTGAAAATAACAAACTTGCGCATGGAAAAGTTGTGATATGTAAACAGCCGTCGTCATTTGTGATCTCCAGCAGTTGATCTTCCTGCACAGACATGCTGGAATTTACCTGATTTTTTATTTTTTTATTTTTTTGACAAATGGGTTGCGGATCCATTCCTTGGCAGTTTGTGTGTCCTTCACTTGGCCTTTTCCCCTTAGCAAAGAATCTTTCCAAAGATGTCTGTTTCTTACTCATTTTGCTAGCTTGTGGGTTAAATTGTGGCGATCAAGTCACTGAGATGTAAGCAAAAAGAATACGGTCATTTTTCAAAATAAAAGATTGTTCAGACTCAGATAATAAATAAAACGAAAAATAATTAATTTCTTCTGTGGCCCGATACCAATTGATCCACAGACTCATACTGGTCCACAGCCCGGGGGTTGGGGACTACTGCTGTAAAATACTTGCTTACACACAAAAAAAAATGTAAAAACTATTCACTATTTTGGTGAAAACTTTTTTTTTTCATGGCAAGGTTGACATTTGCATGGAATTGCTCATGTGCAGAAATGCATTGACACAGCAGGGGACTTGCAGGGACCTCAAGGGCCCGAATGAAGGGTTCTTGACATGCAGCAGGCACTTTCCTGAATGCAAAACAGCCTTATCGTTACACACCGGCCATCTGAAGAGTGTGTGTGCATATTTATGAGTCGTGTGTGTGCCTGGTATTCATCACGGTTTGAGGATCAAATTTATAGAAAGACCAGTGGGTTTTTTTGACCTTGTGGGGACATCTTTTTGTAGTCCCTCATGAGGAAAACGGCTCATAAATCATCCAGAATTAAGTATTTTGAGAATGTAAAAGTGCAGTATGCTTTCTGTGAGGGTTGGGTTTAGGATGAATATACAGTGGGTACAGTAGAAGACTCATGGGATGTGGGAAGAACCTATAAAAAATCAAAAACCTAAAGTTTGTGTGTGTGTGTGTGTGTGTGTGTGTGTGTGTGTGTGTGTGTGTGTATGTGTGTGTGTGTGTGTGTGTATATCTGTGTGCACACTGTGTTGGAGTTGTACATCTGTGTATCTGTGTTGGAGCTCTTGCATTCTATTTGATATTTTCACTCTAAAAAATGTTGGGTTGTTTTAACCCAATGTTGGGTCAAAAAAAAATCTGGTTAAAACATGTCATTTCTAACTTAAGTAAGAACAAAACAAGCATTTCAGTTCACTGCAAATAAACGCTTTTCAAAATTATAGTTTTTGTCTTGTTTCTAGCTTAAATTTGTAGGAGTTGTATATCAATAATTGCTTTCTAGACAAGTAAAACATGTTTTCAGAAATAAGTTTTCTGCAACAAAACAATCTGGCAGTGGAGTAAATAAAGTAATCATATTTCAAACTAGGGCTGGGCGATTAATCAGATAATAATCGAAATCGACATTCAGAACATCGATCAAATTTTTTCAGACCTATTTTTTTTTTATTTAATAATAATTTTTTTATTACTTTCCCTACCACATGTTGAGTCGTAACCCCGCTCTGTTTATACTTCCAGTCTTGTTGCACACCCCTCGCTGTGGCTAACATTGACGTTGATGTGCATCTCTCAAAAAATGTAACTACACATCATTTGTGATTGGTCAGCTTAGTATCGGTTACGAGTGAGGGCGGAGCCGAGAGCCTGATGAAGTGAGTGTTTACAAGTGTCCATTCCTGTGAAGGAGCTCTAAATGGAAACTTCAGCTTTGTTTCCCTTATGATTAAAGTTGCTGCATGTCCGCCAGTTCCTGCCTCTAAATGAGCGAGTTTTAGCTACTCGTACCTTAAGGTAGCGTTCAGAAAAAAACAAAACACCTGCGAAGAAACAACCAAAAACAAAAACAAAAACCCACTGCCAGCTAGCATTTCAGAAGTGTTATTGCAGAGCAACACAAACAGCACGCAGAAGTTTAAATGCACGACTAAGCGCAAGGCATGCGCCGTGGGTCACAGCGATCACTCTGCAGAAGGCTGATTTATACTTCTGTGGCCACTTTGCAGCCACATCTATATAATGTAACGTGTATTTATATAGCGCATTTAACGTGTATGGCCGTACACCCGAAGCACTTCACAATCATGAGGGGGGTCTCTTCACACCATCACCAGTGTGTAGCATCCACTTCGATGATGCGATGGCAGCCACAGGACAATGGCGCCAGTGCGCTCACCACATACCACCTATAGGTGGAGTGGAGAGACAGTGATAGAGCCAATTAGGTGGATGGGGATAATTGTGATGATGAGTAAGGGCCAATGGAGGAAATTTGGCCAGGACACCACTACTCTTTACGAGAAGTGCCATGGGATTTTTTTAATAACCACAGAAGTTTCCTTCAATTATTTTAAAATCAAGTAATGCACCCTGCATTCGAAAATCTCTGAGTGGTAATATGTGAGCATATTTACTGTACAAAACCTGTCAATGAACTATGAGGGCAAAAAAATAAAGTATTAAATCCTCTTTGTGCTATAACATGTAAAACAGGATCATGAAAGGAACATTCAAACGCCAGCTCATCCTTAATCATATTATTGTCTTATTCAGATTAAGGAAAATCATTCAATTACTGATGTCTATGTAAACGTAGTCACTGGGTCGGGTCTCAGAGTTCACTTGTCTCATGTCACTCGAGAAAATGCCGGGTTGTTAACATAAAGTTGAGTCAAATATGATAAAACCAAATGTTTGGGTTAAAAAGTGTCATTTCAAATTTATTTGGAAAAATAAACCCAATGCTGGGGTTCAGATTTTACTTCAATAAATACTTTTCATACTTTTAGTTTTTGTCTTGTTTTCTAGATGAAATTTTTTAATTCTTAAAAAATTATTACAAATTATAAATTCTTAAATCCAGAAGTGATTTGGTGGAAAACCTGGTGTTTTTTTTCGGAAATAATACGTCCAAACTAGAAAATTAAAGTTTGTAGACTAACTTTATGGTGTCTTGAGAGCCTCGTCTGAAAGTTTGTAGTTTTTAAGAAGTGTGAAACAGTCGGCATAGAGAGATAACTACATACATGTTAGCATGTTTCTAGTATGGATTGGAATGTTTCTTGCTGGGCAGTTGATAGTGGTTGCTTAGGTGTTGCTAGACAGCTGCTAGGGTGTTCTGAAGGGTTGCTAAGCGGTTGCTAAGGTATTGCTAGGGTATTTTGACTGGTTGTTAAGGTGGTGCTAGACGATTCCTAAGGTGTTCTGAGTTGTTGCTAGGCGGTTGCTAAGTTGTTGCTATGTGGTTGCTAGGGTGTTCTTAGTAGTTGCTAAGGCATTGCTGGGGTGTTTTATGTGGTTGCTAAGATGTTGCTAGGCGGTTGCTAAGATGTTGCTAGATGGTTGCTAGGTTCTGAGTGGTTGCTAAGGCATTGCTAGGTGGTTGCTAAGCAGTGTTCTGAGGGGTTGCTAGGTGGTTGCTAAGGTTTTCTAGGTAGTTGCTAAGGTGTTGCTAGACGGTTGCTAGTGTGTTTTGAATGGTTGCTAAGACGTTGCTAGGCGGTTTTTAAGGTATTATAAATGGTTGATAGGCAGTTGCTAAGGCGTTGCTAGGGTGTTCTGAGTGGTTGCTAGGGCGTTGCTAGGGAGTTGCTAAGGTGTTCTTGGTGGTTGCTAATGCGTTGCTGATTGGTTGCTTGGGTGTTCTGGGTGGTTGCTAGGCAGTTGCTAGAGTGTTTTAAGTGTTTAAGGCTTTTCTAGGCGGTTGCTAAGGTGTTCTGAGTGGTTGCTAAGGCGTTGCTAGGTGGTTGCTAAGGCATTTTTAGGTGGTTGCTAAGGTGTTGCTAGGCAGTTGCTAGGGTGTTCTGAGTGGTGGCTAGGCGGTTGCTGAGGCGTTACTAGGTGGTTACTAAGATGTTGCTAAGGTGTTGCTAGAGTGTTCTAGGGGGTTGCTAAAATGTTGCTAGGCAGTTGCTTGGGTGTTCTGGGTGGTTGCTAAGTCATTGCTAGGTGGTTTCTATGGTGTTCTAAATTGTTGCTAGGTGGTTGCTAAGGTGTTCCTATGTGGTTTCTAAGGTGTTCTGAGTGGTGGCTAGGTGTTTGCTGCGACGTTGCTTGGTGGTTACTAAGATGTTGCTAAGGTGTTGCTAGGTGGCTGTTAAGGTGTTGCTAGTGTGTTTTGATTGGTTGCTAGGTGGTTGCTAAGGTGTTGCTATGTGGTTGCTAAGGTGTCCTAAGGGGTTGCTGGGTGGTTGCTAGGGTGTTCTAAGGTGTTGCTAGGGTGTTCTGAGTGATTGCTAGGTGGTTGCTAAGGCATTGCTAGGTGGTTGCTAAGGCATTGCTAGGCAGTTGCTAGGGTGTTGCTAGGCAGATGTTAAGATGTTCTAAGTAGTTGCTGGGCAGTTGTTAACAAAAATTTACATGGTTCTTGTATGAATTAGCATGTTTCACACTTAAATTTTAAGAAATTCAGTAGGCTAAGTAAAATGTGTGTGTGTGTGTGTGTGTGTGTGTGTGTGTGTGTGTGTGTGTGT
>CAIGQZ010034990.1:4307266-4345400 GCA_903798205.1 Danio tinwini | reverse complement strand
GGGGGGGGCTAATATTTCTGACTTGAACTGTATATAAAAATACATATATATAAAAACATTGATAATGTGTTATCTAAGAACATGTACAATCTCTTTTGCTAATTGTCATTTTTTGCAAAAAAAAAAAAGCTCTAAACAATAAAATGTGTTATTTTAAATGAATTTTGAATATAATGGTTATCATAGAAGCAGAATTGTTATTGGTGATATTAATATGTTGTGTTTTTATTTATATTAATTTAGCCATGAAATAACCATAAATTGCTGATGTGGCGATAAATAAATAAATGTAATCAGTAGTTTACAGAATAAAGCTAAAATAGTTTAACTTGAACATTTATAAATCATAAATAAAAGAAGCTGCAATATTTCAAAAGACAATATGTTTTCTCTTACAGAGTTGGGGTAACACATTACAAGTAATGTAATCAGATTACTTTTTAAAGTTACTATTACTTTTCTAAGTTCTAGTACTAGTTCAGCTATTTGCATTCATTTATTCATTTTCCGTCGGCTTAGTCTCTTATTTATCGAAGGTTGCCACAGTGGAATGAACCACCAACTATTCCTATATGCCCTTCCAGCCGCAACCCAGTACTGGGAAACACCCATACACACTCACACACACTCATACACTACGGCCAATTTAGTTCATCAGTTCCCCTATAGCGCATGTGTTTGGACTGTGAGGATAACCGGAGCACCCGGAGGAAGCTCATGCCAACACGGGGAGAACATGCAAACTCCACACAAAAATGCCCAGCTGGGACTCCTTGCTGTGAGGCGACAGTGCTATCCACTGAGCCACTATCCCGCCCAGGTAAAATCAAGAGAAATAAAAAATATATCAAATTTAGTCACCGCATTGTCTTTCTCAATAGCTTATTTAAATTTAAATGTATTATCTTTCTATTTCTGAATTTTCTTTTAATGGATATAGCTGTTTAATAAAGTTTAAGCGGTTTAAACGCACCAAAAATTACTAGCCACGTTCACTGAGATCTGGATACAAATCCTAATTTTTGAAAGGCGGGTGTACTCATTTCTGCTGAGCACTGTACACTACTGAGTTTTGCATTGATGCCTCTTGGATGTCGGTGTGTCTGATGTGCTTGATTTTGCTTTATGATCAGACACAAGTGTTATGCAAGAGGAAGCTTCAGAGATGCTGAAGTGAAATAATGAGGCTGTCTGTGAATGCTACACATACTGAAAATGCAAATGCTGAGGGGGAAAACTCTGAGATTTACACTGATTTCAGCCATACTGCATTTACACTATATTGTCAGAAATATCGATACTGTTAACACCTGTTGGACTCTACAGGCTTACACACACACACACATACACAGCTACAGTAAAGACTTTCATTACCGAGCCCTTATCCAACGCCTTCGTGTGCTTTCACCCACTGGAGGGGGTAGGCGTGTCTGTGACCAGCGCTTCTCACAGCTGCAGGACGGATGGTTGCCCGCCCTTACCGGACTATATCCACATCCCCTGTTCCAATTCCGTTGCGATGTTTTGTCTTGTCTATGTGTTTATGTGCTTGACTGCCAAGGTTTTTTTAATTCCCTGGTCTCACTCTGCCGTAATTTAAGAGCAAGGTGAGAGGAAGTTTTTTTTTTTGCCTATCTTTCCTTATGTATCTTGCTTCCTTTTTTTCTAAATGCTACCTCCCGTTGACCTGTCTCTCCCTGAAATGTGATGTTTGTGTATGGTCGGGGGGGGTCCAATTTCACTATATGTCAGTGTATGTGAATACATGGAGGTATATGTGACAAATAAAGGCTTGATTGATTGATTGCTTGATTGATACTGAAATATTTCAAATGATACAATCTTGCTTTTGGTTAGTCTTGATACTGACTTTGCTCTCTCTTCTCACCATTCATTCATTTTCCTTTGGCTTAATCTCTTTATTCATCAGAAGTCACCACAGCGGAATGAACCGACAACTTATGCAGCATATGTTTTACATAGTGGATGCCCTTCTAGCCGCAACCCAGCACTGGGAAACACCCATACACACCCATTCACAACAGCCAATTTAGTTCATCAATTCACTTATAGGGCATGTGTTTGGGTAAACCGGAGCACCGGAAACCCACGCCAACACGGAGAGAACATGCAAACTGGCCCAGCTGGCACTTCAAACCAGTGACCTTCTTGCTGTGAGGCCACAGTGCTAACCACTGAGCCACTGTGTTGCCCCTTTTCCTACCAACAGAGAGATAATTAATCATGATATTAACATTTTAACACTTTTTTGATTCACAAAATAGGATTTATAAAATAAGAAGTCATTTTTTTTTGTAATGTATTGCCTTTTGGACTTAAGGACTGCTAATGTACCTTGTATAAACATTATATGGTTTATTTATTTTTTTCCCTTTTTCTTGATTTGCATACTTTTAATGTTGCAGAATTTGTTCATCAAGGTATCGAATATCTATATTTTTAAGGTATAGTATTGAAGTTGGAAATTCCAGTATTGTGACAACACTAGTCTACACTAGGCATGGGCTGGTATAAGATTCTAAAAGTATGATAACCTTGGATAAAAACACCACGGTTTCACGGTGTTACAATATTGGGATTACTGTTCCACAATAAGTTTTTTTAAATGTCTGGGTAAAAAAACAACAACATTTTCCCCCATTGAACACAATAGGCCCTATTTTAATGATCTAGGCGCAAAGTCTAAAGCGCACGGCGCAAAAGCATTAAGGGCGTGTCAGAATCAACTTTTGCTATTTTAAGGATAAAAAATTCTGCTTTGCGCCGCGGCACATGGTCTAACAGGGTTGAGCTTATTCTCTTAATGAGTTATAGGTGTGTGTAATAAAGTTCACGGCCACCTGGCCGCCGGGAAGAAGGAGGCGGAGAACCGACGGACTTTTAAACAAATATTTCTTAATAAAAGGGACGGCAGTCTCCGTGAAGAGCTATAATAAAATAAATAAAGTAAATAAACTGAAAACAAAAGTAAAACAATATGTCCGGGCCCGGTCCTCTCTCCCTGTCCTCTGCCATCGTTCCTCCTCTTATAGTCCAGAGCTCCTTCCGTGGGATTGAAGGCAGGTGCGCGCCACAGGTGTATCTCATCTGTGGCGGGCCTCGTTTCGCTCTCACGGCTCTCGGCCACGCCCCCTCACCACAGTGTGTTTTGAGAATAAACCAATCAGAGTCTCATCTCCCATTTCCTTTAAGAGTCAGTTGCGTCATTTGCTATTTACATGGCGGACTTTGTAAGTGGAAAAACTGAACGCTTCACTAGCGAGAAAACCGTTAAACAGAGCATCTGCAGCGCAAGAATGACAATATTATGCATATCCAGCTGCAGGCCCGCAGAACCACACATGTTTCAGGCACATACAATCCAGCACACACAATCTAGGCAAACCATATATGGTTACGACGGATGTTAATGTTAGTAATGCACTTCTCGAACATCGTCATTAATATATATATATTTAAACAATATAAACAATAGTGTTTACTGTTTCACAAATATTGCGATTGAGGCGGGCAAATGGGGAGCATTGTTTCCGATCGCCATTCAATATAATAGACTGATCAGTTTTCTATCAGTCATCATAGATGATGATCAGTCATTGTTTATCTGATAGAGTCAGTATAGCAGATACTCGATTGCTGGCCTTGCCGAACGATCTAAATTGGACAGTTTTAATTTATATAATGGATTAATTTATAATGAAGGAAATAATAGCTAGTTAATGTATATGCAATAATACATCTTTATATGTAATAAAAATATTTTTACATTTAATAAATGTGAACACTATATTTTACTCAAGCAATTTAATAGTGTTTATTTGCTTAATTTTCTAATAACTTTTTTATTAATTACTTTATATATAACAGTTGCTACAGTTTAGTAAAAGATAGTAGTTTAAATCAGTTTATAACTATATACATTTTTTATAATTATCTATAGTAATTAATTTTAATGTGACACATTATTGTTTGTTTTTTACATTTTACAACAAAACGATTTTAACCCAGTATGACAACATTAAGATCCTGAATTAGTTTATTACACTTAATCCTACAATTAGACAGTCTGTCATGTTTTTTTTGAGTATGTGAATATGTGAATAAAGTCGTAAGTGTTTAACCAATTATTTTTATTTACATCATTCGAGTTCAGAAACTGCAGAGATGTTAAAGTGATCGTTACGATATAATAATGAAATAATGACTGAAATGGGAAACCATAAACTGTTCACAGTCTAATAAATGGCAATCGTAGCACGGGCGGTCTCGATCGCCATATTTGTGAAATACAGTAGGTGGTGATAACGCTCCTAAGTTGGTTAGTTAGTTAGTTACCATATATGGTTTGCCTAGATTGTGTGTGCTAGATTGTGTGCCTGAAACGTGTGTGGTTCTGCGGGCCTGCAGCCGGATATATCTCAAGAATGAGAGATGAGCCTCCTCATTCTTTTCTTTCACTTTCACTCTCGTGGATAAGGAAACGTGTTGTACACACAGACATCCATTAGCCTATACATAATTCATTTAGTTTGTTATGCGCAAAGAGTTGTTTTAAAACTATTTCTAAATTCAGTGCTAATTTCCAGCAAACGAATAAATGAACAATAATAACGAAGTGTGGTCAAAAAACAAAGTTATATCCAAATACACATACTGTGGCCCATATGGTCTAAAAGCTAACAGGTGAGCAAATCTAAGCTTGTTTTTAATAAAACAAATATAAATATGCATGTAAAAAATAATACTGCTGATAATAATAACATTATACAAAAGCAAACTGTCATGAATAAACTGAAAAAGCCTTCCGAGATGAAGAAGGCATGAAGGCAGTAGTTTTTATATTTATGTAGGCTAGTAAGTAATAATTTTTGTAATATTTTAATCCTTTTTTATTTGTTAAGATATTTGCATATGGCTCTACATCCTGTGTGTATTAAGCAATGTTTAAGTGAGGCGCACATCTAATGCGCTCTGCCCTGGACTTTAAACCTCCTCTTAACTGGTCTATTCTAGTTTCTTAAAATAGCAACATGCCAGCAATGCGCCTTAACACACCTCATTTTTTAGACCAGAACGCCTATGGGCGCACATAATAACGCAAATGCATTTGCTATTTAAAGGTGCAGTATGTAAGTTTGACACCCAGTGGTTGAACTAGGTATTGCACTCCTGGATCAAAACAAACTCAATCGCGGGTTGCCAGATTAAGTACAGGAGCGAGTGATTTACACTGTGTTCTAAATAAAAGCAACGACACGCGAAAGAGGGAATATTCTCCATATTAAAAGGAGTTTTGGTTCTAACCAACACCTCGAATTGATATATTACAAACGGCTTCTATTTCTCACAGCTGAACAACAGAAACCTATGACAATGATCACCTCAGGTAAACCTCATGTGCTTTATTCAGTGCTAAATGCTAACAATGTGAGTTTGAATGCCATTTTACATGACATTTATTGCCAAATACTGAAAGCAGCAGCAGATAGTTCAGCTCAGATCTGGAAAATACAATAAACCGTCTGAAATTGAACATAAGAACTAAACACATATGAGTGATTCAGCATCTACATTTAATGATTTTTAAGGCAAGGCAAGTTTATTTATATAGCACATTTCATACACAGTGGCAATTCAAAGTGCTTTACATAAACAAGAATAAAAAGACAAGTGTAAGAAAATAAAAAAGCAAAAAATAAGAATAATTAAAAACAGATTAAAATGTGTTAAAATGGGTTATAAAAGAATAAAAAGAAAAGAACAATAATGTGATGAATGTGATCTGTGGGACGTAGCACAGTGCTCATTCAGTAAAGGCACAGCTAAACAGATGTGTTTTCAGTCTGGATTTGAATGTGCCTAATGTTGGAGCACATCTGATCATTTCTGAAAGCTGATTCCAGCAGCAGGGGGCGCTGTTAGTAGCTGAAAGCTGATTCACTCTGCTTTGACTGAACTCTTGGAATTTCTAGTTTATATGATCCTAGAGATCGGAGTGATCTGTTAGGTTTGTATTCAGTGAGCATATCTGTAATGTATTGAGCTCCTAGACCATTTAGTGATTTATAGACAAGTAATAATACTTATAAATCTATTCTGAATGTAACTGGGAGCCAGTGTGGGGACCTGAGGACAGGTGTGATGTGCTCTGATTTTCTGGTTCTAGTCAGAATCCTGTCCGCAGTGTTCTGGATGAGCTGCAACTGTCTGACTGTCTTTTTGGGAAGGCCCGTGAGGAGGCCATTACAGTAATCCACCCTGCTGCTGATAAAAGCATGAACAAGTTTCTCTAAGTCTTCACTGGAAACAAAGCATCTGATTCTTGCAATGTTTTTGAGATGATAGTATGCTGATTTACTAACTGCTTTGACATAATTATTGAAACTCAGATCTGACTCCAGAGTCACACCAAGATTCTTGACCTTATTTGTTGTTGTTTGACCCTTAGTGCCAAGGTACGCATTCACCTTGAGAACCTCATCTCTGTTCCCAAACACAATGACTTTAGTTTTCTCTTTGTTTAACTGAAGAAGGTTTTGGCACATCCAATTGTTCATTTCATCAATGCATTGGCAGAGGGTGTCAACAGGGCTGTAGTCATTAGGCAGTAAGGCTAAGTAGATCTGAGTGTCATCAGTATAGCTGTGGTAGGAAATTTGGTTCTTTCTCATTATTTGGCTCAGAGGGAGCATATAAAGGTTGAATGGGAGAGGTGCCAGAATTTAAGAGGGTTAACATGTATTAAACAGATTATAAACCTTACCGTTTGGTGAGTGAGTGCATATTCTGTGCTTCTGAATGGCTGTATTTACATTTCTGTCGTGTTTCTTCTGGTGCAAACAGCCAAATTGCTCATCACTGCATATCTCGTCATGAAGCGTGCTGTTAGGACACGCGGTTACAATGTAACCTGTTCACATACGTCTCACATACGTCAGACGTCTGATACTGTCTATTTTGCTCAAGGATGTATGCTTTCAGAGTCTTTCTGAATGAATGAAAAATGCTGTTTTCCAACAAGGCAACTCGGGGTGCTGAATTATAATTTGCTAAACTTGCATTGTGCAGGTTAAATTTACCTAAACAAAGACAGCGTTTCAGCATGGAAAAAACATTTTCAAAGCAGAATAGCTGACCTCAGCATTGTTTTTCAGTTAAACAAATATGTTCACTTGGGATGTTTCTTAAATATCTGCACACATATTATGGGATTTTTATGCTTTAGAAGAGTCAAAAACTTACAAGCAGCACCTTTAAACAGTGTGGTGGAAAACGTCAAAATGACTTGCAAACTAGCAAACAACAATTGCGTCGCGCCTTGCGCCAGGTGTATGACAGGGCCCAATATGTTTTATTTTAAGAAACATTTTAAATATTTTGGACCAGTAGCTTTTGATGTAGAGGTTCCTTTTCTGCTAAATATATTGTTGCCATAAAAAACTAAACACATTAATTGTGAAAAACATGTTAAAAAAATGTAAAACGCACATATACCTTAGTAGCGGCTTAACAGAATACTTTGCGGGTTTTAAAACCTTGACTTTTCCAAACCATGGTAAACCTTAAAACCGGTTGTCATCCTATGTCTAGTCTACATGTTATAGATATTCACTTCATGATTTCAGAAAGAAGCTTTTTATTTCACAGAAGATTTTTAGAGTTAAAAAAATGATTCCTTACATTACTAAAATGTTTTTCCCACTATATGAAAAATGTATTTAGAGAATCAAACACTGCAAAAAATTGTCTTGTTTCTAGTCCAAGTATCTAAAATTTCCCAAATCAAGACTTATTTTCTAGAAAAGTATATACACACACAGCAGTTCTGTCTGGTTTTTGAATCTGATTGGTACTGATAGCCGTGTGATATTCTGCAATAACAGCACTCGTACAGCCTCTTTACTCTTGTGTATTACTCCGCCCACATAGAGTGAAAGCAGATCAATAAACTCACCACAGTTTAACAAATATTACAGCTGTTGGACAACATAATGTACTGTTGAGGCTTTTTGTAGTTTTGTAGAATGTACTTGTTTAGATTGCAACTATGCAGTTTATTTATAAGGATTGTGCCTGTTTTAAATATTCATAAATTCGGACATTCAGTGCGTCGGCAGCTATTAGACTGTCATACTAAGCAAAGTCAGCTGACGTTCTGCCAAAAGATCACAACAGAGACCGCATAATAAGCCTTTAGAGGAGAAAAACAGCATTTTCTCAGCGTAAGTTTCAAACTACAGCTGATCAAATCATTGCAGAACATGTAAGTGACATTCTAAGTCCATCTCTCTCTTTCGTATGTTGTAGTGCTGTATTTATACCATAGTAATCTGCTAGTGTTTGCGCTGCTTTGGCTTTTTCAGGGATAATTATTGTGATCTCCCGATTGCAACAGAGAAATACTGGGAAATCTCTGTAGACTGATGGTATTTCATGGTGTTCAGCTTTATAATCTTAAAATGTCAGCAAAATCACCTGTTTTGGTCAGAATGATTCAAGTATTCGCTCTAAAGTGACGCTGTTGAGTTAGTAATGGTTTCTGCTGTTCTGACGTCAGCTGAAGATGTGAATGAATGGCGGAAGAAAGTAGTTCCTCATACAAAAGGATTTTTAAGGTCTCTCCATGTTTAAATTTCCTCTTTATATACATGATTATGTCATGGAACTGTTGAATAAATGCAATATCACACTCCTAGCAGTGCCATATGACTGTATATCGTCACTGGTGGGACACTAACGGCCTGTGGCCTCGAGCACACTTTTTCAGCACATTTCTAAACATAATAGTTTTAATAACTTATTTCTAATAACTGATTTACTTTATCTTTGCCATGATGACAGTAAATAATATTTGACTAGATATTTTTTAACATACTAGTTTTCAGCTTAAATTGACATTTAAAGGCTTAACTAGGTTAATTAGGTTAACTAGGCAGTTTAGGGTAATTAGACAAGTTATTGTATAATGATGGTTTGTTCTGTAGACTATCTTTAAAAAATAGCTTAAAGAGGCTAATAATTTTGACCTTAAAATGGATTTCAAGAAATTAAAAACTGCTTTTATTCTAGCCAAAATAAAACAAATAAGACTTTCTCCAGAAGAAAAAATATTATCAGACATACTGTGAAAATGTCCTTGCTTTGTTGAACATCATTTGGGAAAGATTTCCCAAAGGGGGGCTAATAATTCTGACTTCAACTGTGTATATATATATATTTTTTTTTTTATTATTATTATTATTATATATATTTTTTGAATAAACAAGAGGAATTGCAAGCCATAGAACCATAGAAGCATGTTGCAAAAGGGGAAACAAAACTGCATAGCCCTGTGTGAAAAATAATGTGCCCCTAAACCTAATATTTGGTTAGAGCACCCTTAGCATCAAAAATTGCAATCAAGCATTTTTAATAACTTGCACTTCCAAGTCCTTTACAGTATCTGTAGAGGAATTTTAGCCCTCTAATCTTTGAAGGATTGTTGTAATTCAGCCACACTGGAGGGTTTTTCGAGCATGAACTGCCGTTTTAAGGTCATGCCACGGCAACTTAATTGGATTCATGTCAGGACTTTGACTAGGCCACTCCAAAGTCTTGATTTTGCTTTTCTTCAGCCATTCAGAGGCGGAGCTGCTGGTATTCTTCACCATAGCAACTAGAGATCAATGAAAACTGCTAATAACATTTATAGCGTGTGTATATGTATCTGTTTTACACTGAAGCATAGTCTTTAGTGGACACAACGTGCCATTTCTCAACGTTTAAACGTGCTCATGAATAATGAATCTCGACACAGTGTCACGGTTGTGGATCTTTCTGTTATTCTTATCTTCACCGCGTGGTGTGTGTGTGTATGTGTGTGTTTACATTGATCAGCTGGGTGGTCACGTGTCTTGTTACCACTCACAGCACCCAGGTGTGTGCTATCAGTCAGCTGTTGCGCCTTCCGCGCGCTATATATGTTCAGTGTTTTGTAGATAGCGTTATCGGTCCGTTGTATTGTTCACTCCTGTGTCTGCTTAATGTTAGACGCTCTCGCTTGTTTCTGGTGGAGGGTCTTCGCCATAATCCTGTTTCATTTGGACCTTATGCACGTCTCCATTTCATTGATGTTGTTACTACTGCCTGCTCTCATGACAACATTATCTGTGAGAGACTTCATCCCAATCCGCTACTCTGATGAACTTTACTGCTGGTAAGCGTGTCGATTTCCTTGAGAGTTGCTACCTAGTGCTAACCTTCCCCTTCCCTCGATATCTGGTGAGATATCAGTGAGAGACTACTATCTGGCGCTATTTCTCGGATCAACTTTTATCACTGTGGAGCGTGTTGCATACCCGGTGTGAGCACCCTTGCTCAACACTATATCTGGTGAGATTATACCAGTTGTGACTCTTTTAATAAATCATCTTGTTTTCACTTGCATTTGGGTCTCCTGTGTATATCCTCGTGACACACAGGAAGATGACATTTCTTTTTTTTCTGAGAATAGACAGGATCATTTACAAGCTGCAGAACTTTTACAGTGTCTGTGGAGGAATTTTGGCCCACTCATCTTTGCAGGATTGTTGTAATTCATCCATATTGGAGGGTTTTTCGAGCATGAACTGCCCTTTTAAGGTCATGCCACGGCAACTCAATTGGATTCAGGTCAGGACTTTGACCAGGCCACTCCAAAGTCTTCATTTTGCTTTTCTTCAGCCATTCAGAGGCGGAGCTGCTGGTGTTCTTCACCATAGCAACCAGAGATCAATGAAAACTGCTAATAACATTTATAGCAGTATCTGTTTGACACTGAAGCGTAGTCTTTAGTGGATACAACGTCCCATTTCTCAACATTTAAACGTGCTCATGAATAATGAATCTTGACACAGGAAGAGGACATTTCTTTTTTTTTCTCTGAGAATAAACAGGAGGATTTACAAGCCACAGAAGCGTGATGCGTAAAAGCAAACAAAACTGCATAGCCCTTTGTGAAAAAGTATTTGGCCCCTAAAGCTAATATTTGATTAGGGCATCCTTAGCAGCAAAAATTGCAATCAAGCATTTTCGATAACTTGCAAATACAAGTCATTTACAATGTCTGTGGAGGAATTTTGGCCCACTCATCTTTGCAGGATTGTTGTAATTCATCCATATTGGAGGGTTTTTTGAGCATGAACTGCCTTTTTAAGGTCATGCCACGGCAACTCAATTGGATTCAGATCAGGACTTTGACTAGGCCACTCCAAAGTCTTCATTTTGCTTTTCTTCAGCTATTCAGTGAGCCTGCTAGCTTGCTTCACCATAGCAATCAGACATCAATGTAAAATGCTAATAACATTTATAGCGATGTCTGTTTTACACTGAAGCGTAGTCTTTAGTGGACACAACGTCCCATTTCTCAATGTTTAAACGTGCTCATGAATAATGAATCTCGACACAGGAAGAGGATTTCTTTCCCCTCTCTCTCTCTCTCTCTCTGAGAATAAACAAGAGGAATTACACGCGGCAGAAGCGTGATGCGTCTCTATAAATAGAAACATGGCTTCTGCTTCAGGCTGTGATTGTGTTTGAACAGGTCAGGGCTGCAGAATGAAGGTGCACAATGGCAGACTTGTGTGTTTCAAAGCAAATAAATCCACAAATGCCAGACGCGAGGAGCGGGTGGCGACCCCGAGATGTGATTGACACGTCACCGCTCTGAGATCTTCTGTGATTCCAGGAAGAGAATCGATATCAAGCGCTTCATGAGGACATGTAGGAAAGCCCACATGTGCATTACTAGTGTGGCATTCAGACAGGCTACTGGGGTGTGTGTGTGTGTGTATTGTGTGTTAATATAGTGTGTGCATGAGAGTGTGACAGTGTGTTAGTGTTGTTTGTGAGAGTGTGCATGTGTGAGACAATGTGTTGTTTGTGTGTTGTTTGTGAGCCTGAGTGTGTGTTGTGTGTACATGTGCGTGTGTGAGGCAATGTGTTGTTTGTGTGTTGTCTTTGAGACCACGTGTATGTGTGTGTGTGGGGAGGGGGGTTTAGTGTTGTTCAAGTGTTGTCTGTGAGACAAAGTGTGTGTGTGTGTGTGTGTGTGTGTGTTAGTGTTGTTTCTGTATTGTGTGTGCATGCGGGTGTGAATGAGCGAGTGTGTGTGTGTGTGTTAATATTGTGTGTCTGTGTGTGTGTCTGTGTGTGCATGTGATTGTGTGTGTGTGTGTGTGTGTTAGTGTTGTTATTGTGAGTGTGCGTCTGAGAGACAATGTGTTTGTGTGTTGTCTGTGAGACTGTGTGCATGTTGTGTGTGAATGAGTGCGTGTGTGAGACAATGTGCGTCTGTTGTCTATGAGACCATGTTTGTGTGTGTGTGTGTGTGTGTCTGTGTGTGTGCTAATATTGTCTGTACTTGAGAGTGAATGTGTGTGTGTACGTGTGTCTGTGTGTGTGCATGTCAGTGCATTTGTGGGTGTGTTAGCATTGTTTGTGTGTTGTCTGTGAGACAATGTGTCTATGTGTGTGTTAATAGTGTGTCTGAGAGTGTGTCTGTGTGTGCACAAGAGTGTGATTGTGTGTTAGTGTTGTTTGTGTGCTGTCAGTGAGACAATGTAGTGTTGTTTGTGTGTGAGTGTACAGGGAGTGCAGAATTATTAGGCAAGTTGTATTTTTGAGGATTAATTTTATTATTGAACAACAGCCACGTTCTCAATGAACCCAAAATACTCATTAAAATCAAAGCTGAATATTTTTGGAAGTAGTTTATAGTTTGTTTTTAGTTTGAGCTATTTTAGGAGGATATCTGTGTGTGCAGGTGACTATTACTGTGCATAATTATTAGGCAACTTAACAAAAAACAAATATATACCCATTTCAATGATTTATTTTCACCAGTGAAACCAATATAACATCTCAACATTGACAAATATACATTTCTGACACTCAAAAACAAAACTAAAACAAATCAGTGACCAATGTAGCCACCTTTCTTTGCAAGGACACTCAAAAGCCTGCCATTCATGGATTCTGTCAGTGTTTTGATCTGTTCACCATCAACATTGCGTGCAGCAGCAACCACAGCCTCCCAGACACTGTTCAGAGAGGTGTACTGTTTTCCCTCCTTGTAAATCTCACATTTGATGATGGACCATAGGTTCTCTATGGGGTTCAGATCAGGTGAACAAGGAGGCCATGTCATTAGTTTTTCTTCTTTTAGACCCTTTCTTGCCAGCCACGCTGTGGAGTACTTGGACACGTGTGATGGAGCATTGTCCTGCATGAAAATCATGTTTTTCATGAAGGATGCAGACTTCTTCCTGTACCACTGCTTGAAGAAGGAGTCTTCCAGAAACTGGCAGTAGGACTGGGAGTTGAGCTTGACTCCATCCTCAACCCGAAAAGGCCCCACAAGCTCATCTTTGATGATACCAGTCCAAACCAGTACTCCACCTCCACCTTGCTGGCGTCTGAGTCGGACTGGAGCTCTCTGCCCTTTACCGATCCAGCCACGGGCCCATCCATCTGGCCCATCAAGACTCACTCTCATTTCATCAGTCCATAAAACCTTAGAAAAATGTCTTGAGATATTTCTTGGCCCAGTCTTGATGTTTCAGCTTGTGTGTATTGTTCAGTGGTGGTGGTTTTTCAGCCTTTCTTACCTTGGCCATGTCTCTGAGTATTGCACACCTTGTGCTTTTGGGCACTCCAGTGATGTTGCAGCTCTGAAATACGGCAAAACTGGTGGCAAGTGGCATCTTGGCAGCTGCACGCTTGACTTTTCTCAGTTCATGGGCAGTTATTTTGCGCCTTGGTTTTTCCACACGCTTCTTGCGACCCTGTTGACTATTTTGAATGAAACGCTTGATTGTTCGATGATCACGCTTCAGAAGCTTGGCAATTTTAAGAGTGCTGCATCCCTCTGCAAGATATCTCACTATTTTTGACTTTTCGGAGCCTGTCAAGTCCTTCTTTTGACCCATTTTTCCAAAGGAAAGGAAGTTGCCTAATAATTATGCACACCTGATATAGGGTGTTGATGTCATTAGACCACACCCCTTCTCATTACAGAGATGCACATCACCTAATATGCTTAATTGGTAGTAGGCTTTCGAGCCTATACAGCTTGGAGTAAGACAACATGCATAAAGAGGATGATGTGCTCAAAATACTCATTTGCCTAATAATTCTGCTCTCCCTGTATATATACAGTGTGTGTGTGTGAATGAGAGAGAGTGTGTTTGTGTTGTGTGTGTTAGCGTGGTGTGTGTTAGTTTTGTATGTGTTTTAGTGTCATGTAATGTGTGTTTATATTAGGGTTGGGTCGATAGACGATGCCATCGTCCATTGCCTATGGCCTGTAGACATCACAATGCTGAGGCGGCATCGCCAATCCTCCGCCCCACCCCCATTGCAAACAGACAGACACACACACACACACACACACACACACACACACACACACACACACACACACACACACACACACACACACACAGACAGACACAGCCACATACACATACACACACACTGTCATGCACTCCTCTGAGCTCCAGAGAGCAGTGCACGTAGGACAGTTTATCAAGGATGTACCGTTTGTACTTAGTCATTTTAGTGAAAACCTCAGATACTGTTGGTTAGTTGCCGTTGGTTGTGCACCTTTTTTACCAACCAAGTGTGTGGATGCCATACCGACACAGATCACTCCACCTATTCATGCCAGAGTCCGGTGGAAAAAAAATGATTGACAGGTGGTAATTCATGTGTAACTTATCTTCATTTATTTCTGATTTGGTTATGAGTAAAACAAAGACCATGCGGGTCAGGTAGTTGAACCGGTAGGTGTCGTACTCCACGTTGGTTGCCATTTGTCATGATTGACGTTGGTGTCCATTTGTCGTGTTTGCCGACCTTCTCATCAATAAGGCACTATCAGACTGGAGGTTTTTGGATACCAGAAAAAGAGACTTTATTCTTACATAATAAAGCCTGAGAAAGTGCAGGGCAGACCCCAGAGCATTCTGAAGTCTCTCCTGGACAAATCCTAAAGTCTCTGTGTTTCACTGACACACCCCATAGATGTCTTGTTTTAAACTTCTCACCATCTTTGGATAAGTGTTTACTCTAGGTGGTCCTGTTATTCTTGGCTGTCAGCCCACTAGCTCATGTCAACGTAAGCAACTCTTTTGACAGCAGAGATGACCTTCATAGATGCAACTTATGCAAAAGAACTAAGTGGTTACATACATTGTCATGATGGTAAAATAACTTCATAATATGTTACTCTCTCTAGCTTCTGACACATAGCTTCATATGTAAGTGTTTAACATATATAATTAGTGCTTTACATATTCAGTCAGCTCAGAATCAGTTATTTCATAGCAGGCTCCTGTGCAGGTTTCTCATCTTACACACAGACATACCACAAAGTATTTTTACCACTTGCATGTTTGCTGCAAACACCCCTAATCTACTTTACACTTAGAAAATACTTCACACTGAGAGAACAAAATCTTCTTCATGGTCTACAAATAATTAATTCGTTATGAATTTATGAATAATTCATAAATAATTAATTCACCTCCGCCTATGATGACGATGGCGATGTTTCACATTAGACATCGTATGATGCCAAATTGGTCAACATTGCCCAACCCTAATTTATATAGCGCATTTATTATGTATGGCCATACACCATAATCACTTCACATTCATGAGAGGGGTCTCTCCACACCACCACCAGTGTGCAGCATCCACTTGGATGATGCGACGGCAGCCACAGAACAACGGTGCCAGTGAGCTCACCACACACCAGCTATAGGTGGAGTGGAGAGACAGTGATAGAGCCAATTCAGTGTATGGGAAAGATTGGAGGCCATGGTGGGTAAGGGCCGATAGAGGGTATTTGGCCAGGACACCAGGGTTACACCCCTACTCTTTACCAGAAGTGCCATGGGATTTTTAATGACCACAGAGTGTCAGGACCTTATCCGAAAGACGGTGCCCACTGACAGTGTAGTGTCCCCTTCACTTTCACTGGGGCATTAGGACTCACATAGACCACAGGTTGAGCGCCCCCTGCTGGCCTCAGTAACACCACTTTCAACAGTAACCTAGTTTTCCCATGTGGTCTCCCATCCAGGTACTGACCAGGCTCAGCCCTGCTTAGCTTCAGTGAGTAACCGGTGTTGACCTGCAGGTTGATATGGCTGTGACAATATGTGTACTTGTGTGTATATTTGCAAGTGTGTTTTGTGAGTGTGAGCGTGAGAGACAATGTGAGTGTTGTGTGTGAGGGAGTGAAGGTGTGTTAGTGTTGTGTGTACATGTGTAAGTGTGTTTGTGTGGGTTGTGTGTGTGAGTTAGTGTGTAATAATATTTTGTGTGTGTGTGTGTGTGTGTGTGTGTGTGTGTGTGTGTGTGTGTGTCTGCATTGATATTCAGTGATGTTATACACTCATGAGTGGTAGGCAGAGTTTCCGCGGGGTCTTAAAAATCTAAATTTTAGGCCTTAAAGTCTTAAATTTGCTGTTGTAGGTGTTAAATATTTTTGCACAGGTCTTAATTTTTCGATTTCCGTGTAACGCTACATCTAATGCTAATTTAAATGTTTTTGTTGTTGTTGTTGTTTGGTTTTCGTGCTGTTGTAGTTCTTCATTTCACTAGTCCAATTGTAATTTGCGGTATCACAACTACAAATGAGGCCGACATGCAACAGCCAATCAGCTTTCTGCTATTGAACTCCGTGTGCGTGGCGAATGTGACGTCATCGCTGTGTTTGCGGACGTTCGCTTTGAGTGCGCACAACATGATTTCGGCTGGCGGAGCTCATGTAATGTTTTGAGACTCGAGTGAACAGTTAGGGCAGCGCCGCATTTGATTTGAGTTCAATATGAAACTCTTTAAAGAGATTTTGTCTGAAACAGGTATGACTGTACACACATCTTTATGATCCGTCCATGCGTAATCATAGAGATAACCAGATGAACAATAATTATTGGCTAGAAATTGCTACAGCAGTGGGAAAGGAGGAAAGTTTTTGTAAAAGTTTGAAAAAACCTGAGGGATAAGTTTGTTAAAACAAAAAAAAGAGGCCATGGCAAAAGTGGAGACCCAGGTGGTTTTAATATTACAGAATATGTTTTTCCACCAGTCATAGGTTTTACACTGATGTATAGGTCACAATTTAGAATTTAAAACAATTTACAAGTTACAAACTAAAATTAACAAATGATGTCTTTGATATAGTTGAAGTCAGAATTATTCGCCCCCCTTTGAAATGTTCTTTCTTTTTTAAATATTTCCCAAACAAAAGAAATTTTCACAGTATGTCTGATAATATTCTAATATTTTGTCTTCTGGAGAAAATCTTATTTGTTTTATTTTGGCTAGAATAAAAGCAGTTTAAATTTTTTTAAAAACCCTTTTAAGGTCAAAATTATTAACCCCCTTAAGCAATAATTTTTTTCAATAGCCTACAGAACAAACCATCGCTATACAATAACTTGCCTAATTCCCCTAACCTGCCTAGTTAACCTAATTAACCTAGTTAGGCCTTGTTATGGCACTTTAAGCTGTATAGAAGTGTCTTGAAAAATATCTAGTCAAATATTATTTACTGTCATCATGACAAAGATAAAATAACTCAGTTATTAGAGATGGGTTATTAAAACTATTATGTTTAGAAATGTGTTGAAAAAATAAACAGGGGGGCTAATAATTCTGACTGTAACTGGAAAGGAATATATGAACCTATCAGTTTACAATATACTGTTGCCCAAAATCTAGGCTTTTTTTGGTGATAATGGTCAGGAATGTTGGACCATTATTGCCTTTTTAGCTTATAAGTAGAGGACAGAAACTAGCCAGACAGTAATGTGTGAATTGTTGAGTGGGCAAAATAATAATATAAAAAAAAACGTCAGTATTTTTAGTAAGTGTACTTGTTTTTTTTTTTTTTGTTTTTTTGCCATAATAAAAGATTTAATTGTAGAGCAACCCAAGTTCTGTTGCCATTAATATTAAACTTTAATAGGTAGAACTGTCTGAGATATGAACAAAAGCAAGTGATGCATCATTTAGATAAAAAAAAATTAGATACAAAAAATCTTGAATGGTTATAAAAGTCTTTATAATAAATTATAAAAATAATACAAATCAATTATCTTGAACGATATTAATGATATGACCTAGTTCTGGAAACTTTCTACTTCTCTGTTTATCCGTCTGATTTTACTGTCTGTTTCTTTTGACCGCCCTCTGTCATTTAAAAGAATATCTCAATGGCGAACGCATTTCTATATTGTTTTGTTCATATGCAATAATGTTCATTCATTTATTCTCCTTCGGCTTAGTCCTTTATTTATTAGGGGTCGCCGCAGCAGAATGAACCGCCAACTATTTCGGCATATGTTTTACATAGAGGATGCCCTTCAAGCCGCTAGCCAGTACTGGGAAACACCCATACACTCTCATTCACACACACACACTACGGACAATTTAGCTTACCCAAATCCCCAATGGCGCATGTACTTGAACTTGTGGAAAACCGGAGCAGCCGGAGGAAACCCACGCCAGCACGGGGAGAACATGCAAACTCCACACAGAAACGCCAGCTGGTCCAGCCGGGACTCAAATCAGTGACCTTCTTACTATGAGGTAGCAGAGCTAACCACTGAGACACCGTGCAGCCCTGCCTTAAACAGTTGTGCTACTTCATTTATTATGGATTTAGGTTTTTTTAATCAATCAATAATTAATTCAAACTGACGGATCAAAGACATTTCGACATTTTGTTTTGTTTTATTTTATTTTGTTTTGTTTGTGTTTGTGCATTTATTCATTCATTTTCTTTTTAGCTTAGTCTCTTTATTCTTCAGGGGTCCCACAGTGGAATGTGGTTGTGTTGTTTTATTTGTGTTGTATTTTATTTTATGTGTTGTTTTATTTGTTGTATTTTATTTGTGTTGTTTTATTTGTTGTATTTTATTTTATGTGTTGTTTTATTTGTTGTATTTTATTGTATGTGTTGTTTTATTTGTTGTATTTTATTTTATGTGTTGTTTTATTTGTTGTATTTTATTTTATGTGTTGTTTTATTTGTTCTATTTCATTTTATGTGTTGTTTTATTTGTGTTGTGTTTTTGTTTTTTATTTTGTGTTATTTATCTTTATTTGTGTTTTGTTTTATTCGTATTTGTGTTGTGTTGTATTTTATTTGTTGTTTTATTTGTATTTGTGTTGTATTTTAGTTTGTGTTGTGTTTTATTTGTGTTGTTTTATTTTATTTGTAATTGTGTTATATTTTATTTAGTTTTTTTATGTTGTGTTGTGTTATTTATATGTGATTTATTTTATTTGTATTTGTGTTGTCTTTTAGTTTATTTGTGTTGCATTTTAGTTTGTGTTGTTGTGTTTTATTTGTATCAGTTTTTTTTTTTGTTTTTTTATTGTATTTTCGTTTGTGTTGTATTTTATTTTTTGTTTATTATTATTATTATGTATTTTATTTTATTTTTAAATGTTGTCTATTTTCCCAGTGAGCGCTGAATCTGGGCTCTGCTACTCTGGCCTGTGCGCTTCCCCCTCTCCCCCTCCAGAGTTCGATGCGCTCGGCTCTTGGCTCTGCCTGGAGTTCTCAGTGCGGCGACAGCGGTGCTGAATATGGCGTCAGACGGGATGATTTTAACAAACCACGACCACCAAATCCGGGTCGGCGTCCTGACAGGTAAAGGCCAGAACCCTTCAAATCATTGTGCGGTTTCTTTTGGGGGAAAGCACTTGCGGTTTGCCAGCGGAGCCTCTCCTCCCCAAGCGTGTGTGTGTGTGTGTGTGTGTGTGTGTGTGTGTGTGTGTGTGTGTGTGTGTGTGTGTATGTGTGTGTGTGTGTGTGTGTGTGTGTGTGTGTGTGTGTGTGTGTGTGTGTGTGTGTGTGTGTGTGTGTGTGTGTGTGTGTGTGTGTGTGTGTGTGTGTGTGTGTTGTGTGTTACTCTGCTGGTCAGCGGTGATTTAAAGCCTGTTTCTGTACCAGAGATTCATTTACCTGCCAAACGACAAAACAATCCCTCTTCTAGCTTATATGCATGTGTGACAGTATTTTGAAATCTCACGAGAGGATGGAGTTTTATCTGCTGAATTATTCATTTTCGCGTTTAAATGAGCACATTTCCTACATTTGCTTCAGTGAATGCTGTATTATTTGTGAAGTACCTGCAGTCATATGGTGTGATTGGTGCTAAAGATGTGATTTACTGTCAGAGACAGTGGATGCAGTGGGCTGATATTAGTGAGGACGGCTGTGAATCGTGGGCTGAATGATGGTTTCCTCGCTGCATGACAGCCTTGTTAATGCAAACATGCCTTCGCCGGTGATTTCCATTCGTGCTTTATGTTTATTCAGCGATGACGAGTGAAACGCTCAGGCGAAGGCTGTGCAGTTTGCGATTTAATTCCACTCCTGTATAACAATAATTAAATAAATAAATAAAATCAAATGCATCTACCGAGTTACTGAGCCTTTAGTGCTTGAAATCTCTTGCATTAGCAGGATAATGCAGCTTTGGGGAGAGAGGGAAAAAACGCGGAGGCCACGGATTTTCGTGCGATGTGATTGGTGATAACCCTCTAATGGAAATCCGCTAGTGAAGGTGGTAATGTGCAGAGAAGGAGAGGCAGAGGAGCTCCATTCAGCTCTGAGGGAAACCCTGCTTCACCTCCCCCCTCCTCACTGCTGTAGAGCGGGGAAACCAGCATGGAAAGCGGCGGTGCCTCGGAAATTCAGCGGCCGCTTGATAAGCGCTGTCCGCGGTGCTGAAACGCATTCGCTGCTGTTCGAGCGCTGTCCAGGGTGCTGAAATACTCCGGTCACCATTTGTGCGCTGTCTGCGGTGCTGAAGTACATTTGCTGCTGGATTTTGCGCTGTCCGCGGAGTTGAAACGCTTCGGCCGCTGGATTTGCACTTTCCGCGGTGCTAAATAACCGCGGTCACACAATGTGCGCTCTCCGCGTTGCTGATTTTCATAGTGCTGAAATACACCCGACGGTCACTTGGGTATTTCCGTACATGTTCTCCTCTGTCATTTAGCCAATGTTTTTAGCTAGCTAGAGGGACGACATGTCCCTGCAATGTTCATATTAGTGGTCAAGGATATGGGTTTGATGCATAAATAGAGTCCAGTACAATAGGAACCCAAATGTAATTACAGCCTTGCTTTTATCAGTGCATTTATTACAGGGAAAGTCTCATGGGAGAAACTTAAGCATATTTGTTCTGCATCCAATCTTTGTGTGCTTGAACCTACAATAGCCAGATATTTCACTACTAAAGGAAATTCACAAGGTTTATACCTTTTCCAAAGTTTGGACACACAACCATTTTGTTACCAGGACATAGTTAATTGATTTTCAAAGAAAACAAGGCTGCTAGCGTATTGGCCGCATTGTTCTGAACTCATCACATTTATCAGATGCTTTTATCATAGCATTTATTACAGTTATACAAATGCTACAGTGTAATGTGAGATTAACAGCGGTGCTGAAATACGGCAGCCACACGATGAGTGCTTTTTGCAGTGCTGAAATGCAGCGATTCTCGCGGAGTGCTTTCATTGGTGTTGAATTTTAGCTAACTCTTTACATATAGTCTTGAAATACAGGTGTCGGTCATTTGAGTATCTCCTTACATGTTCTCCTCTGTCTTTTAGCTGATGTTTTTTTACCTAGCTAGAGGTAGGATGTGTCCCTGCAGTGTTCAGATTAGTGGTTAAGGATATGGGTTTGATGCATAGGTACAGTCCAGTACAATAGGACCCCAAATGTAATTACAGCCTTGCTTTTATCAGTGCATTTATTACAGGGAAAGTCCCATGAGAGAAACCTGGGCATATTTGTTCTGCATCAAATCTCAGTGTGCTTGAACCTTCAACAGCCAGATATTTAACTACTTGAGGAAATTTACAGGGTTCATACCTTTTCCCAAGTTTGGACACACAACCATTTTGATACCAGGACATAGTTAATTGATTTTCAAAGAAAACAAGGCTGCTAGCGTATTGGCCCGCGTTGTTCTGAACTCATGTATTTCCTTACATGCTCTCCTCTGTCATTTAGCCAATGTTTTTAGATAGCTAGGAAGGGGGGACATGTCACTGCTGTAATGAGATTGGTGGTCAAGGATATGGGTTTGATGCATAAGTAGAGTCCAGTACAATAAGACCCCTAATATAATTACAGCCTTGCTTTTATCAGTGCATTTATTACACGGTCTCATGGGAGAAACCTGAACATAATTGTTCTGTATCAAATGCATCAATCCTCAGTGTGCTTAAACCTACAACAGCCAGATTTTTAACCACTAGAGGAAATAAATAGGTGGTATACCATTTCCCAAGTTTGAACACACAACCATTTTATTATCAGGACATATTAATTGATTTTCAAAGAAAACAAAGATGCTAGTGTATTGACCCGCATTGTTCTGAACTAATCTCATTTATTAGATGCTTTTATCATAGCATTTATTACAGTTATACAAACGCTACGCTACAGTGTAATTTGAGGTTAACCATGGTGCTGAAATACAGCGGGCACACAATGTGTGCTGTCCATGGTGCTGAATTTTGGCTAACACTGTACTTATAGTGCTGAAATACAGACGAAAGTCACTTGGGTATTTCCTTACATGTTCTCCTCTGTCATTTAGCTGATGTTTTAGCTAGCTAGAGAGGGGGGACATGTCACTGCTGTGTTGAGATTGGTGGTCAAGGATATGGGTTTGATGCATAAGTAGAGTCCAGTACAATAATACCCCTAATATAATTACAGCCTTGCTTTTATCAGTGCATTTATTACAGGGAAAGTGTCATCAGAGAAACCTGAGCAGATTTGTTTTGCATCAAATGCATCAAACCTCAGCGTGCTTGAACCTTCAACAGCCGGATATTTAGCTACTAGAGGAAATATACAGGTGGTATACCGTTTCCCAAGTTTGAACAGACAACCATTTTGTTATCAGGACATATTTAATTGATTTTCAAAGAAAACAAAGATGCTAGTGTATTGACCCGCATTGTTCTGAACTCATCTCATTTATCAGATGCTTTCATCATAGCATTTATTACAGTTATACAAACGCTACAGTGTAATCTGAGGTTAACCGCGGTGCTGAAATACAGCGGGCACACAGTGTGTGCTGTCCATGGTGCTGGATTTTGGCTAACACTGTACTTATAGTGCTGAAATACAGGCAAAAGTCACTTGGGTATTTCCTTACATGTTCTCCTCTGTCATTTAGCCAATGTTTTAGCTAGCTAGAGGGACGACATGTCCCTGCAGTGTTCAGATTAGTGGTCAAGGATATTGGTTTGATGCATAAGTAGAGTCCAGTACAATAGGACCCCAAATGTAATTACAGGCTTGCTTTTATCAGTGCATTTATTACAGGGAAAGTCCCACAAGAGAAACCAGAGCATATTTATTCTGCATCTAATGCATCAAACCTAAGTGTGCTTGAACCTACAACAGCCAGATATTTCACTACTAGAGGAAATATGTAGGGTTTTACTTCAAATGAGACTTGCTTTGTGTGTAGCCCTGTTCAACCACCTTTAAGATGCACATTTTGCTTAATAGCACAGCGGATTATACCTTTGCCCAAGTTTGAACACACAACCATTTTGTTACCAGGACATATTTAATTGATTTTCGAGGAAGACAAGGCTGCTAGAGTATTGACCCGCATTGTTCTGAACTCATTTGATTTATCAGATGCTTTCATCATAGCATTTATTACAGTTATACAAATGCTACAGTGTAACCTGAGGTTAAGAGTCTTGCACATGTGCGCAGCGGTGATAGTTCATAGATTGTCCCTTGTGGGGCTCAGACATACAGCCGTTTGGTAACAAACCCAGATGTTGGACTGCTGGTTTGCAGAGCACGGAGTGCATCTAGGCTATTGCCCTGCATTGTTCTGTACTCCTTGGCCATTTATCAGATGCTTTTATCAGTGCACTTAACTAGGACGGTCCCCCTAGTGTAACCTCAGGTTAAAGCATCGTGCTCAGTGGCACAGTGGTGATAGTTCACGACTTACTCCGTCTAACTATTAAGCTAGTGTTTGGGTCCGCATTGATATGTCACACGCTTTCAATGCAATTATCACGAAGGCATGGCTATCTAACACCCTTAAAGCCTCTAGTTCATGTCGGTTAAGCAAATAGACTGTACACGATCATGCAATTGTCATGCGTCAGATTACATTCGTGACCTCCGCTTCTCACAGATGACATTTGAACAGGAAGCGAGCCAATATTTGTCTCGTTAACAAACCCTCCCCACATCTAAGTGACCCTCTCTATTTCTCGGCGTCTCTCTTGTGCTGAGGGAAATGAAGACAGGAAGGTAAAAAAAGCAAGAAGAGAGAGATATCACAGTCTTGCGTGTGTCATCTGACCTTTCAGAAATCTCTCTCCTCCCCGTTGCTCAATGCAGCTGTGGGATTTCACCATGTTGAAAAGTGTTTTCCTTGCCTATCTCTGTCTCGCCAGTCACCTCCGAGACTCTCACTTACAGGGCTTTGAGGTATCTGTATTATCAACAATGCAAAGATGAATGTGCGCCTGCGATCGGAGGTGATGCCGTTGACCTTTGACATCGGTCCGTGTTGTCCCTGTGACTAATCAGCATTGACGGAGAGACGCATCCGCATCTTCTGCTCCATCTTCCCCAATGACAGCAGGGTCATGTGACCAGACCTGTCCCCTTCTCTGGGGTTGAGAGGAGCTTTGGTTGGCATAGCAACACTGTTGAGGTATTAGGAACCTGACATGCATAAAATGACTCCGAGACGTAGGGTGAGGTCATAGTTTGACACCTGGACACCACAGAGAACTGCAGTTGGAGATGTTTGACTTGTGGTTCAATACTTTAGTTGCATATATTTTATATATTATGTGAATGAGTTTTGTTGAACGCTTTTAAAGGGCACGTATTATGCAAAAATCATTTCTATAAGGGGTTTGAACACAGTTGTGTGTCAGCAGTGTGTGACTATAACCAGCTTCTAATGGTAAAAATGTATTAGTTTAATTTTTTTTGATCACACTTGATGAAAACAGTCTGCAGAAACACTTTGATTGACATTCTCTCTTTGTACGTGTCATCAGAGGGGGAAAGCCCCGCCCACTAGTGACCAGCTCTTCTTTATTAGCATAGGACGTTAGTCCTGTTTTTGAATCTGCTACTATGCTGATGCATAGGCATCTGTAGCTCCGCCCTAATAAAAGCACAATCTCATTTGAATTTAAAGCGACGGTCACCAAAATGGCACAATTAGGATCAAAGACTAATGCTGAGTTCAGACTGCATGATTTTAGTACTGATTTTGACTCGCCGACAGGTTTTGAGAAATCGCCGACAAGTGCCTGAAATCACAGGCAAATCGATGCTCGTGCACAGTATGAACAATCAAGGACGCGATATGAGAGAATCGCCAAGAGTCTCAGATGCCCGTGAGATATTTGGCATGCTAAATATCTGGAGCTGTCCGCAATGCAAATCATGCCTTGTGAACAGCCAATGAGAGAGCAGCATTCACTAGCGTGGTTACCTGCAGGCCAGCGGGAGGATGGCGGAGAAGCTTAAAGCACTCATTTTCAGTTGATTTGGACCCAAAAAATGGAGGAAAAAACAAGTGTAAAATTGTCAGGAGCACTGTGTCTGTTTGACGTGTCATCTGATCAATATTACAATCAGGTCGAAAAGTAAAAAAAAGTTGAGGAGAGAAAGTTAATTCTCTTCAAGAGCAACACACTAAAGCTAAAGCCTTCTTTTTCCATTATGTAGTTAATAACGAAAGATATATTACGTGATATATATTATGTGCCCTCGCGTTGTTTCCATGTCACTTCTCGCATTTGTTTGGCTGTGAGACGTAGTTTGGACAAAGCTGTCTGTGATTCTTCCTAATTTAAAGTCATGCAATGTGAACTCCCCTGTTGCCGATCCATCCTACAGTGTAAACACCACACCGACAGAACGCTTACCCAGATACTTATGCAGTGTGAAAACATCCGTGACACGACTACTTTGAAAATCATGCAGTCTGAACTCGGCATAAAAGGGTCAGTTTCAGAGAGTTATAAAACATTATGTCTGTGGTATTTTGAGTATCTTGTAAAACGTGGCATTGTAGGACCCCTTTAAAGTAATAGCTCACCCCAAACTGAAAATTCAATGATCATTTACTCATCCCTCACTTGTTTCAAACCTGTCTGGGTTTATTCCTTCAGTTGAGCACAAAATAAGATATTTGATATCACAGGATGTGCAATATCAAGTCTTACTTATAGTTGAGCAGGCACCAAAAGTTTGGAAGATGTGGTTTGTGGAGGCATTGCAAAATGGATCCGTAAAAGAGTGAACATTCATTCATTCATTCATTTTCCTTCAGCTTAGTCTCTATTTCAAAGGTCGACCACAGTGGAATGAACCTCCAACTATTCCACCATATGTTTTACGCAGTAGATGCCCTTCAAGCTGCAACCCAGCACTTCATACACAGACTCATACACTACGGCCAATTTAGTTTATTCAGTTCCCCTATAGTGCATGTGTTTGGACTGTGGGGCAAACCAGAGCACCCGGAGGAAACCAACGTGAACACAGGGAGAACATGCAAACTCCACACAGAAATGCCAACTGATCCAGCCGGGACTCAAACCAGCGACCTTCTTGCTGTGAGGCGACAGTGCTAACCACTGAGCCACCATGTCTCTTGATTTGATATTTGAGTTGCTTTATTTATTTAAAACAGAATATCATGCACTTAAAACAGTTCTTCAAGCTAAATGCATATCATCACAATCATCAAAACATTAGCTTGTCCATACACACTTCAAATAACAAAAGTATTTAGCCAGTTGGAAATGGAGCGGGATAAAGCACAGTCATTTAGCACACAATGTAATAAAATTGTGAAATCCATTCATTTACCTTAGGCTTAGTTCCGTTATTAATCTGGGGTCGCTACAGCAGAATGAACCTCCAACTTATCCAGCATATGTTTTACACAGCAGATGCCCTTGCAGCTGCAACCCAGTACCAGGGCCAATACACAATACACTACGGTCATTTAAGTTCATCAATTCCCCTTTGGCGAATGTGTTTGTGTGGGGGAAACCGGAGCACCCAGAGGAAACCCACGCTAACACGGGTAGAACATGCAAACTCCACACAGAAATGCCAACTGACCCAGCCTGCACTCGAACCAGCAACCTTCTTGCTGTGAGGCAACAGTGCTAACCACTGAGCCACTGGGTCGCCCAGTGAAAACCATTTTAAAAGATTGAAAAACACATACAATTGCATGTGTTTTGTGACGTTGAATGCTTTTTAAGCTAATATAAGCATTTGAGCACAAGAGATCATTAATTATTTGTAGCTTTAACAAAGATTAATTGTGTTTACTTGTTTACTGAAGAATGTACAGTGTTAGTTTACATTTGATTATTACATCTCAGAGCTGCACGGTGGCGCAGTGGGTAGATCGTACGCCTTACAGCAAGAAAGTCGCTGATTTGACCTTCGGCTGGGTCAGTTGGCATTTCTGTGTGGAATTGGCATGTTCTCCCCATGTTGGCATGGGTTTCCTCCGGGTGCTTTGGCTTCCCCCAAAGACATGTGGTACAGGTGAATTAGGTAAGCTAAATTGTCTGTATGAGTGTGAATGAGTGTGTATGAATGTTATCCAGTGATCGGTTGCAGCTGGAAGGGCATCCGCTGCATAAAAACATATGCTGGATAAGTTGGCGGTTCATTCCGCTGTGGCGACCCCAGATTAATAAAGCATAATGAATGAATGAATGTATTACTTCTCAGGACCTGAACACTGTTAAGGAGGTCGCACACCGGATGCGCTGCTCAGCGCCATGACATGACGTGCACATGACAGCTGGAAGTATTGCACACCAGATGCGCACATTCGAATGTTATTTAAAAATACAAATATTTACATGACGCTCTGTGGCGCGGCAGAAATATGAACAGTGTCCTGAGTCATACCTGGGCTGTGCGGACAGTTGCCGTCTTGCGGCACCGGTGTGCATACCTTGATAGAAATCTAAAATGCATGGCGCTGCTTGGCGCGATGTGTTGCTGAGTGGCGAATCCGGTGTGCGACCCCCTTTAGACTCCCAGAATATTGCCAATGCACTACCCTACAAAATCATCCCAATCAATCTAAAATTAAGAATAATTTCCAAGTAGAGCTATTATAGCAGCACAGTCTCACTGTGAAAATCTACCCACGTGTACATTTCTGGAGAGTGAGAAATATGTTGCCAGAGGTACGCATGGCTGCATTCTGTCTTTATAATGAATGCTACCGGGCGGTATGACGCCGCAGATGGCTTCTGTTTCTTTTCACGCTACCAGCTGACTGCTTATCTCCGGCTTTTCCACTGTTACCAGTTTGCCTAGTAGCTTGCTGCGTACATAGGCAGATTTGAAACACAGAGAGGAGTTGACTGCAATGATGGGGTTCGAGCCCAGCGAAGAGCAGTTCCAAAAAGCAGGTAAAACAAAAAGCAAAAAAATTGAATAAACAATTGGGTAAAGTAAATAATAGGGTGAGAACGGGTGGTAAAATATGAAAACGTGGTAAAAAATTAGGCGGCCGCAAGGGCTTTTCTTTGGATTGCTTTTGAAAACAGTGGGCTCAGGTTGAGTTACGCGAGAACAGCAGCTGCAAATGACACTTTGAGATCTGAAAAAGCGTACACAGCAGCCTCTGATGGATTCGTAAAAACAAAAACTGCTAGGGTCTATTTGGCGCTCTCCAGAAATGTATATAGGGGTACGTATCCATAATGAGCCTGGGTTGTATTATAGTCATTTGCTAAAATTGTATTCATATTGCATTATATGCTGTTTATTGCAGAAAAACTGCAGAATTTGAGTGAGCTATCCCTTCAAGATCTACTTTGCTGTTGTTGAATATTATTAAGCCCATTTTATTCAATACCATATAATTTTAATGTTATTTATAAGTAGTAAAAAATACATTTTATTGTAGCTTGCTTTGCTTTATTTTCCAACCCAGTCTCATTTTGAAAACGTACCGCTATATACATTTCCGGAGAGCGCCAAATACATCCCAGGAGGTACGTTTCTTTGCAGTTTTTGTGAATTGAATCCACCAGAGGGCGCTGTGTGCGCTTTTTCAGATCTCAAATTTCTCTCTCAAGTGCCATTCGCGGCTGCTGTTCTTGCGTAAATCCACCAGAGGCCGCTGTCGACTGACTGAATGACTGATTAATCGACTGACTCACCCTCCTTCTTCCCTAAACCCAACCGACAGTGTTTTTTAAAGCAATCCAGAAAAAGAAAAGGCCTTGTCTGATTTTTACCACGTTTTTAGATTTTACCACATTCTCACCCTATTATTTACTTGTTTATTTTTTTTTTTGGCTTCTGTTTTTGTTTTACCTCCTTTCTGCAACCGTTCTTCGCCAGACTCGAACCCCATCATCCTGGTCAACTCTTGTCTGCGTCTTAACTCCACCGACGTACATGGCAAGCTAACTCAAACTGGTAACAGCGAGAAAGGCGTCCATATGGAGGTAATCGTTCTGCTGGTAAGCACGAAAAGAAACGGCTGTAGCATCCCGAACGCCCCATAGCGTTCATTTTAAAGATGAAATGCAGCCAGACGTTCCTCTGGCTACATAATTCGTGATCTCCAGAAATGTATATAGGGCTACGTTTTCAGAATGAGTCTATGTTGTTCATTTCAATCTTCATTTTAATTTAAGTTAGGTTTCTAGTGTGCTATGTTATTTTATTTTAACTTCATTTCAGGTAAATAAATAAATAATAGTTTTAGTTCTGGTTCCATTCGGTTTCCATCAACATTTATTGAAATCTCGTAGTACATGGAAGCTTAATCTACTCGAGATGGAAATTTGCATGTCATTTAACACAGAGATTTGTCATGCTAAAGATCACGATTAATAAATCCACCCTGAACGTTTCTCGTCTTTTCTTATGTTTAGTTCTTGTTTCGGAAGCTGTTGGCTGCTGAAATATTTAGTTACCCGCTTTTCATCACTCTGTCTTCAAATGGCTTCATTTTTAGCATCCTCACCTTGGTGAATACTGACCTAAAAATACACCCGGGGTGACCTTGAGAAGGTAGGACATCTTTCTGTCACTTCCACAAAACATGAGTTACTATTAAGAGGAGCCAGAAAAAGTGGTTTACATTGGTTTGAGCTGTAAATGCTTATTGCAAGGATTTATTTCTGATTTGATTTCGGATAACAGTGTTTGATTAGTTAAGCAAAACACAGAAGAAATTTGAATTACTATTTGAATGTACACTCTCAGATAAAAATAGTGCAATGTTGTACCAAAGAAGGTCAAACCCTTGTCACTGTGGCAGTATCTTTTTATGGGACAGAATTGTACCCTAAGACAAAGAAACAAATTTGTACCATTGCAGTTTGTGCCTTTAAGGACATGATTTGTTCCATGGGAAACCAACATGTACACAGCAAAAAAAAAAAAATCAGTGTACATTTAACTCAATTTGAGTTTAACTTAACACTCCATGGGTGTACATATGACTCCCTCCATTTTGGAGGTAAAATAACACTTCCTAAAGTGTGAAATGTGTACACTCTCAGAAATAAAGATACACACTTTTCAAAAGGTACACGTCAGGGTGCATATTAATACCTCAAAAGTACATATTAGTACCTAAAAAGTACTAAAGTGTTCCTCTCAAAATGTTTAGGTACTAATATATACTTTTGAGGTACCAATATGGACCCTTTAGGTACAAATGTGTACCTTTTAAAAAGGTACCACCCCAGTGACAGCTCGCGTACCTTTATTTCTGAGTGTTACGACCCCGAATGTCTAGGGATGAGGTTGAACATAAAAGTTAAAGAAAATAAATAAACATTTGGCAGGTTATGATTTTAATGGCCCTAAAGGTTCTTTTATTGTGAGAAGGCGGAAAAAGTTTGTATTTACAAGAAAACAAAAATGAGCGCAAACAAAAATAGCTTCAGGGCTGAGCAAGGCCAAAATAATAAACAAAACATTAACTAACTCCACCCCGAAGATAACTTGCCTAATGAGCCAAAAGAGATGCAGAAAATAAATTACAAATACTACCCTTACTCCTTAACTAAACCAAAAACAGGAGAAAAAGTCAAAGTAAATGGCGCTCAGCCCTTACGACGCTCAGCTTACAGCTTTTTATACAATATATAAGTGTGTGACAGGCACAACAAGGAGGGGAGAGGAAAAAGGTGGAGAGCACCTTAAAGTTCACAATTTACTTAACAACAAGAAAAGCACTACAACAAGTTTTAAACAAGAACGCCACAGTCTTTGAAAAGCTCTCCGTCTCTCTCCCCGCGATCTGACTCCATCGGTTTCCTTTTCAAAAGATACTGCGTTCGCCGAGCACCAACCACAGCGCACGCACGCAGCACGTCCAGTTAGGGCGAGGCGACCTGGAAACAGGAATGGGACAGGACGAGAGAGAGATAGAGAGAGACACACACACACAGCGGCACAAAAACAACACATAAATACGCTCATGAGTAACACTGAGAGTGTACATTACTCACAGAGTTCATTTTAACACAGTAAGAGTTTATTCTTACATCGAACTGGAGTGTGTGTTACCCTTCAAAGTGTTAATATATGACCTTTTTTACTATATATTATCAATTGGTGTGTGTGACAAATTATCAAATATCTTAAAAATAGTTTTAATTTATTAAATGTTCATTAATCTTTTCAGAAATCATTTCAATACATTCAACTATTAGCGTTTTAAAATGCAACAAGACATCAGGTTTAAGTAAAACATACTGGTTTGATCATTGTTTGTCCGAAATAACTGGTTCCAGTAAAAATACTGCACTTCCCATCACTAGTGGGAAATGCACTGCATATTGGGTTAAAAGTTTAACACTGTAAAAAAAACCTCTTTAATAAGCGCTCTTTCACACTCGTTGATTAAAATGTACTTCGGTTTTAACACTGAACAACACAAAAAAAAATCACACTGTACATTTAACCCTGTAATTTTTGCTACCTTTGTTTGTTTTTAAACCTGGAGATAAAATATTGTACCTTCATCAAAGGTATAAATGTGATCCATGAAGGAAAAACTACAGTGACTAGACACTTTGTGCCTTGACAGTGTCAAATGTGTTCCTTCAAGAACTATTTAAAGACATTTCCCTTAATCCAAAATGTGAACAATTATTTCAGCAAATATAAAACATCAAATACATTTATAAACAATGTTTTTAAAAAGGTTTCTTTTTGTGCAAAACACCTTTTCCATTTACAACAAAGAATAAAACATATTTTAACATAAATCAAAAGATCTATTTCTTGCTAAACATTTGACAACACTTTTCACAAAAATGTTACAGAAACACATTCTCCCATCTACAATATAAAGCATTTATTTTCTCCAAATTTCACACAATACCTTTTAAATTTAATTGACTTAATTTTCAAATAGAAATAGAGCTATGCAAAAGTATTGTAATGAGGTATGCACAATGTTTGATTAGTTTTACAATACTAAAATGTCTGCATGAACACTTTGCATATGCAGGACTTTTGCCAGCTCACATCTGTACTGGAAAGCAAACGGCAAAAGGTGCAGATATCAATAATGAAACTGTGTTAATCAGAAAATGCTGACCAAATGTTTATTAAAATGCCTTAAATGTCTAGTTTACAAAACCTATAGTTTTATGTTTTGCTAATTGTAATGTTTATGAGCTTCTTTAAACATGCTTTTAAATGATGATTTAATGTGGAAATTATTCATGAAATCACTTGCCTTTCCAGTCATACTGTATTTATTTTTATAGATATTGTAAAAAAGGAGTTGTCCAACACTTATGTACCTTTTTTATGAGAACAATCGTGTACCTTCATTTCAATTGTACCATAAAAGATACAGTACAGTATCATAAGAGGTCTTTTCTGAACCATATAAGGTGCAACTTTTACAAAGGTACAAAACTGTTCCTTAAGGAACATTATTTGTACCACCGTGTACCATTTTTTCTGAGAGTGTACTGTAAGAACACTGTAAAAAATGCTTTTCCTAATTAGGGGTTTTAGTCTTTTTATAGTCCAAATATCATATATTTACGCAAGTAAAACATGTTGTCTTATTTAAGAAATAATATGCCAAAATTAAGTGAGTTTTTCCTTAAAACAAGCTAAAAAAATATGATTATTTTGCTTACCCTATTTGCAGATTACATTGCTTGTTTTAAGAAAAACTCACTTAATTAATGGCTCAGTGGTTAGTACTGTCGTCTCACAGCAAGGAGGTCATTAGTTCAAGTCCCGGCTGGGTCAGTTGGCATTTCTGTGTGGAGTTTGCATGTTCTCCCCGTGTTGGCGTGGGTTTCCTCCGGGTGCTCTGGTTTCCCCCACACAAACACATGCGCTATAGGGGAATTTATGAACTAAATTGACTGTAGTGTATACATGTGTGCGTAAATGTGAGTGTGTATGGGTGTTTCCCAGTACTGGATTGCAGCTGGAAAGGCATCCACTGCGTAAAACATATGCTGGAATAGTTGGCGGTTCGTTCCGTTGTGGCGATCCCTGATAAAAAGGGACTAAACCGAAGGAAAATGAATTCCTCACATCAACGCCATTATAGTCATTACATAATATGCATTACTTTGTCACGTTGTTAGTGTGTATGGATGTTTCCCAGAGATGGGTTGCAGCTGGAAGGGCATTCGCTGCGTAAAACATGTGCTGGATAAGTTGGCGGTTCATATCGCTGTGGCGACCCCAGATTAATAAAGGGACTAAGCCGAAAAGAAAATGAATGAATGAATGAATGTCACGTTGTTTGTTTGTACGTCTCATTAGTAAAGTGCAGTGTATTGTTGTCCGGTTGTTGTTATTTGTTAAAGCTATAAGAGTGGGAATCTTTAGGGACTTCCAGCTGATCTGATCCTGATTCTGAGAGTCACAATTCGATTCCAAAACTAGTCTTGACGTCCATTATTTCCTGTTTCTACGGCTGTGCAAATGCCTCTTTCCAACTTTGCATTGAACTGGAGTTTCTCTGCCTTTGTTTATGAATGGAATCGATGTATGACAGTAGTTTTTATTTATTTATTTTTATCATAATTAGGATGGGATGAGTTCAAGAAAGGGCCGTGAGCCAGGATTCATACTCTGTGCGCCCTTAAAGATGATTCGCTATTTAGTCTGCACAGTAACCACAACTCCAACCTGATTTCACCGAGTAGGACATTCTCCTGGATTAACATCAGTTTTGATTCTGGAACAACATTCCAATCGGCCAATCAGAATTAAGGGATATGTTTACCATTTAGGCTTATGGTTAGGTTTATGCACATCTACATGAATGTTAACTATCATTCTCCTCTGATTTTGGGAATAATTTAAAGTTATGGTTGGGTTTAGGGGTAGGGAATAGGTATGCATAACCACTCAGTTATATGCACTAAAGAGTGCATTACAATTGATGTAAATTAGAGGTGTACGATATTGAGAAAAAAGTTATGCAGTTATGTTTGAATGGCTCTATTTTTATTGTTTCAAAAGTTCACACTTAGATATTGCTTGATAATAATAGCAGGTTTGGCATGCTGTCCCAGGAGAGAAACCTGAGCTTGGAGATAATTGAGCCCAGGGCTCCCGCCTGGTCAATGAGCATATAAAGGGTATCTGAGATCAGGTAGGTCTCGCGAGTTCCTCCTGGTAAAGGAGATGGGGTGGATGAGTGGATTCTTCCAATAAACGAAAATAATAATAAATATAATAATAATTCCTTACATTTATATAGCGCTTTTCTAGACACTCAAATTGCTTTACTCACATTGGGGGGAATCTCCTCATCCACCACCAGTGTGCAGCATCCACCTGGATAACGCAACTGCAACCATTTTGCGCCAGACCGCACAACACACACCAGCTGATTGGTGGAGAGGAGACAGAGTGATGAAGCCAATTATGATATGGGGACGGTTAGGAGGCCATGATGGACAGAGGCCAGTGGGCAGATTTGGCCAGGATGCCGGGGTTAAACCCCTGCTCTTTTTCAAAAGTCATCCTGGGATTTTTAATGACCACAGAGAGTCAGGACCTCGGTTTAACGTCTCATCCGAAAGACGGCACTCACTGAGCATTATAGAGTCCCCGTCACTGTACTGGGGCATTAGGACCCACACAGACCGCAGGTTGGGCGCCCCCTGCTGGCCTCACTAACACCACTTCAGATACAGATAAGGGAGTAAGGCTAGACCAGCGGTGGGCAAACTCGGTCCTGGAGGGCAGATGTCCTGCACAGTTTAGCTCCAACTCTAATCAAACACACCTGCTTTTAGATTTCTAGTGATCTTGAAGACACTGATTAGCATGTTCAGGTGTGTTTGATTAGTGTTGGAGCAAAACTGTGCTGGACACCGGCCCTCCAGGACCAAGTTTGCCCACCCCTGGGCTAGACTATGGAGCTAATAATATGCCAAAACAATCTAAATTTGAATTGTGTTCATTTGAATTATTGACAATTGTAATTTAATAAATCTGATTTTTTTTTATATGCTGTTATATGCTGTTGTTTTGAATTACAATTTTTTACATTTGAATTCATAACTTGAACATCTGAAATTTAAGACAACTGAATTTTTCAAGGCTGAATTTTTTATAGACGCATTTTCTGTTTCAAATTTTCAAGATGAAGAAATTCAGAACATCAAATTCAGTATCCTAAAATTCAAAACCAGAAATTCTGAACGTGACATTCAGATTCAGCAGAAAGTAGGTCAGGGGTGATCAACAGGGAGGAGTAGACGATCACATAATAAATATACATGCTTCAGCGAACCAAATTAATATATTTAATTCAATTACCTCTCACTGGTTAATCAACTTTATTTCCGTTTTTGGTGTTTTGAGGGATAAAGAGCTGATTCTGACCTGTACTGTAACCTCTGATGGGTTATTTCAGCAGACATAGGGCTCTTACACCTTTACCAAAGTCACATTTAAGGACTTTTCAAGCTCTTTACAGGTGCATTTTCAGACTTTTCAGATGCTATTTGTTACAATATTCTATAGTACAGCATAGCATATAATATAATATTTTAGGGAAAATTTGAATATGTTTGCCCAAAGCACATTATCATGCTGCCTGGGAAATGCTGCCTCTTTTAAATATCATCTATTCACCTATCATCTATTCATATCATCTAAGATGACATATTTAACCTTACATTTATATTTATTTGAATTATCAGATTTTTTCATATATTTAAAAATATTACATAATTTTTGGCTAAAATACATTGAAACCAAAATGTCCAATGGTTGGCGCCAAATCTCTTCCTTTGTGACTAAATTGTTCATTCAGATACATTCGAATCGGCTGATTTATAAATGAATTAAGTGACTCACTATGAATGACTCGCTCAGAGATTTCTTGTTAACCTCATTTGTTAAGTGCTTAAAACTTTTGTTTTTAAATTTTAACAACATAAAAGGTGTTAAAAAGTCTATATTGTTGTGAATAGTGTACAGGGAAGGCCACTTGATGAGTTTTCAACATAATGTTTGTTTTATGTGACCTAAAACCGAAACCAGCCTTCCCCATACTTAAAGCTCAAATACATATGAGTTTAATTTTACATTAAGCTATATGTAGATAAAAAAAACTTTAATTTTTACCTATTTTATAATATTACAATTGTCAGTAATTCAAATGAACACAATTCAAATTCAGATTGCTTTTTTTCATTTTAGTAGCTCCATACTAGACGGGCTATTTATAGTGAGTTGACTTACTAATGATTACAGGTGAGAGACCAGCTTCGATTAATCATATCACATACTCCTCCTGAAATTAGTTTGTAAACTTCACTTAGAATTCTTAATTTTAGACTAATTGGAATGATTTCATAGGGCATTGTATCCGCATATAATATAATATACAAATTACAAGCAGATGCATAGAATAAAGCAAAGACACAATAAAGTAGTGCTCTATGACTTTCTGGAGAGAGTATTCAGGTACAGAAATCAAATAATCCAATGTAAATAGATTGCACTGTATAGTCACTTATTCATTTATTTTCTTTCAGCTTAATCCCTTATTTATCAGGGGTTGCGACAGCGGAATGAACCGCCAACTACACTGTAAACCCTAATAAGTTGAGACTATTCAAATAATTTGAGGAAAGTGATTCCCTCAGTTCGTTTGAGTAATGGAAAATCCCACGGAAGGAGCTCTGGACTATAAGAGGAGGAATGATGGGATTGAAGGCAGGTGCGCGCCACAGGTGTATCTCATCTGTGGCGGGCCTCGTTTCGCTCCCACGGCTCTCGGCCACGCCCCCTCGCCACAATTGAGTTGACCAAATGTGGTCTCTTCATTGAATGAACTTAACTGTTTAAGTACAGATAACTTAAATGTTTAAGTACAGATAACTTAAAATGACTAATACAGTACACTAAACTTCCAAAATTTTCAGCTTTTATATTCTTTACTTACTTACTTACTTACTTACTACCAGGGCTGTTAATATCGAAGTTGACCGTAACAGTTAATATGGTGAATGAAGCCCCACCTTCTAGTACAAGAGCTAATCAGCGATCGCTATATGGCGAATAAAGCTGCCTTCTAGTACAGGAGCCAATCAGTGATCGTTATACGGCGAATAAAACCCGATTTCTAGTACAGGAGCTAATCAGCGATCGCTACATGGCGAATAAAGCAAACCTTCTAGTACAGGAGCCAATCAGTGATCGATCGCTATATGGCGAATAAAGCCCGCCTTCTAGTACAGGAGCCAATCAGCGATCGCTACATAGTGAATAAAGCCTGCCTTCTAGTACAGGAGCCAATCAGTGATCGCTACATGCCGAATAAAGCCCGCCTTCTAGTACAGGAGCCAATCAGCGATCGTTATATGGTGAATAAAGCCCGCTTTCTAGTACAGGAGCCAATCAGCGATCGCTATATGGCAAATAAAGCCCGCCTTCTAGTACAGGAGCCAATCAGCAATCGCTATATGGCGAATAAAGCCTGCCTTCTAGTACAGGAGCCAATCAGCG
>CAIGQZ010034990.1:4293230-4307256 GCA_903798205.1 Danio tinwini | reverse complement strand
ACTATATGGCAAATAAAGCCCACCTTCTAGTACAGGAGCCAATCAGCGATTGCGATATAACGAATAAAGCCCGCCTTCTACTACAGGAGCCAAGCAGCATTCGCTATATGGCGAATAAAACCCGCCTTCTAATACAGGAGCCAATTAGCGATCACTATATGGTGAATAAAGCCCGCCTTCTAGTACAGGAGCCAATCAGCATTCGCTATATGGCAAATAAAACCCGTCTTCTAGTACAGGAGCCAATCAGTGATCACTATATGGTGAATAAAGCCCGCCTTCTAGTACAGGAGCCAATCAGCGATCGCTATATGACAACTCTCTGCGGAGGGGCTTGGACTAGACGTGAGTTTTTGCACATTTTGTGTGATACGAACATTTAGAAATGAAACTAAATAGACAGTTGTTGTTTAATTTTGTTGGTTATTCATATTATGTTATGTAATCGTAATCTTGCCAAGTAATTTTGGAGAATTTGATGTTTCCCCATTCAAACAGAATCCCCGAGCATACTGCCCAAGAGGCATTTCAAAGATGGCCGCCGAGTGAAATGACTTGCCTTAAAGGGACTTTGGTTAAACCCACCTATTTAAGTTTTGACGCCAAAACTTGGTATTTTAGGTAATGTCAAGTTATATTAACTTAATATCTTTAGTAATGATAACAGCAGGGTTTACAGTGTATTCCAGCATATGTTTTACGCAGCGAATGCCATCCATCTGCAACCCAGTCGTGTATACAACATGAAGTACAAATAAACACTGTTGAAGCTACAAACATTGTAATTTCTTATACACAAATGGTTTAAATGTAAAAACTTTAACGGTGTGTAGCAGGCCTTAAATACTAGCACAAATAAAAACAAATTCACTTTATTAATGTTAAACTTCGCAATGAATCTTCTGAACTGCGTCTGCTGGTCAGCTAAAATCCCAATTGCAGATGTGCACATTGCAGTATTGTTGCTGGAATGATACATTGTGCAGCCCTAGTTTAAATTTCACAAATTATTTCCAAATAAAGCAAGCTATCCTTATTGATATTGCAATAATGAACATATCGCAGTGTCGTATATAATTCAGCTCTATTTTGAAGGCAATGCAGTGGTCAGTGTTATCGATATAAATAGAAACAAGAAGGAAACCGACACCCCAGCAACTCTCCTACTGGTTTTCACAGTGATTTTATAGATGCGCATCACCTTTCTGCATGTTGCTGAGCTGGATTCTGTCTGAACTTGTGTCCTTCCCCAGCAGGACCATTGAAATTCAGGGACTGAACTGAACTGCCAATGAGGAGAGACTCTGCGGCAGACAGCTCAAGCACGTTTCTTTCACTCAGTATTGCCAAAGCGTCGTTCAGTACGTGAATAATGAACAAGCAATTATACAATACATAGATCTGTAAGCAAGAATAGATCTGTGAAATAATGGAGATAGGTCTGGATGCAGACCTGGTGCAGTGCAATCTGAACTGCATCCAATGCTTTTTAATGCGCTCACCTAACCCCACCCCTAACCCTAGCCGTCGCAGTGACCTCACTCACTCCATTGAGTGCATTGTGTCTGACATTGCATCGCTGAGTGATGCAATCTCAACTTGCTTCATAAAGGCTGCGTCCAGATACTATTGAAATAATCCCACAATGTACGAAATACAAAGTAAATAAGTAAATACAAATAATAATGACAATAAAAAGAGAAAAAAATGTAAGATATTAAAAACTATTCACTAAGGAAATGCACATTGGTGTGAAAAAGTGTTTGCCCCCTTACTGATTACTTATTTGTTTGCATGTTTGTCACATTTCAATGTTTCAGATCATCAAACAAATCAAAACACACCATGCAGTATTTAAATGAAGTTTTTTTTTATTATTAAGGCAAAACAAAATCCAAAACTACATTGCTTGGTGTGAAAAAGTGAAAAGTGAAACTGATTGCTGTTTGCAATCATTAAATCATTTAAAGAGGACCTTCTGGACAAAGTGAAGTAGACCAAAAGATCCTCAAAAGTTAGCCATTATGCCCAGTTCAAAGGAATTAAAAAAGAAATGAGAAAAATATATATATTTTCAATATTTAGATCTGTAAAATAAATAAGTGAACACGTATATATACTATATACAATGTAAAAAGTAAATAAAATTAATAATGACAATAAAAAAGAAAAACATATTTAAGATATTAAAGGGCACATCTGATGGAATTCATCCTTTGTAAGCTGTTTGGACAGAACTGTGTTTAAGTATGGTGTGTCCACAGTCACATTAGAGTTACAGAAACACAATTAGTCTTTTTTTTCCTGATGTTAAAATCGAATCCAAATCCCTCCCATTTTTAGGCCGAACATAACGTAGGAGTCTGGTTTCTCAAACCACCGAATGGATTGACAGCCACTTATTAAGATGTCTCCATAGTAATGCGTATAATCATATCAACAAGACAGGACATGCACAAAGCAACTGGGATTAAAAGATCTCCGATTGTGCTACCCACTGCGCCACTGTGCTGCCCTAATAATAATATCTATAAAATAATATTTTTATAATATAATAATATCTATAATATGATTTTATATATATATATATATATATATATATATATATATATATATATATAGTTGAAGTCAGAATTGTTAGCCCCCCTTTGATTTTTTTTTCTTTTTTAAATATTTATATAAATATAGTAAGGAAATTTTCACAGTATTTCTAAAAATGTTTTTCTTCTGGAGAAAGTCTTATTTTCTTATGTTCTAATTTTGACTAGAATAAAAAAATAAACAATTTTAAACAACATTGTGAGGACAAAATTATTAGCCCCTTTAAGCTATATATATTTTTTCAATAGTCTACAGAACAAACCATTGTTTTACAATAACTTGCCTAATTACCCTAACCTGCCTAGTTAACCTATTTAAGCCCTTAAATATCACTTTAAGCTGTATAGAAGTGTCTAGAAAAATATCTAGTCAAATATTATTTACTGTCATCATGACAAAGATAAAATTATTTGAGTTATTAAAACTATTATGCTTAGAAATGTGTTGAAAAAAATCTGCTCTCCGTTAAACAGAAATTGGGGAAAAATAAACAGGGGGCTAATAATTCTGACTTCAACTGTATATATTTTATATCATCAAACTAATTTAAATATTAGTAAGCACATCATGCAGTGTTTAAATGATATTTTTATTATTAAGGGAAAACAAAATCCAAAACGACAGAGCCCTGTGTGATAAAGTACTTAAATAAGACAAAAAGTAGACCAAAAGATCCTCAAAAGCTTGACATCATGCTGAGATCCAAAGAAATAAAAATTGAAAATAATAAATAAATAAAATAGAGATCTACCAGTCTGTAAAAGGTTTTAAAGCCATTTCTAAAGCTTTGGGACTGCAGCAAACCACAGTGAGAGCCATTATCTACAAACCTAAATTATTTACAGTATCTACACAGAGCCCTGAATTCTGCTGTGTACCAAGATATCCTGAAGAAGAATGTCCGTCTGTTAGTGACCTTAAGCTGAAGCAAACTTGGGTTTTGCACCAGGACAATTATCCAAAGCAATCCTGCAAGTCCACTTTTGAATGGCTGAAGAAAAGAAAAATGAAGACTTTGGACTGGCCTAGTCAAAGTCTTGACCTGAACCCAATTGAGATGCTGTGGCTTGAGCTTATAAAGGCGGAACATGCTCGAAAACCCTCCAATGTGACTGAGTTAAAACAATTTTGCAAAGATGAGTGGGTCAAAATTCCTCCACAGTGCTGTTACAGACTCATTGCAAGATAAGGAAAATGCTTGATTGCAGTTGTGGCTGCTAAGGGTGGCCAACTAGTTATTATGTTTAGGGGTCAAACACTTTTTCACACAGGGCTATGCAGATTTTATCCTTAATAATAAAAACATTAAATTAAAAACTGCATGATGTGTTTACGTGTTATCTTTGACTAATATTTTAATTAGTTTGATGATCTGACACATTAAAGTGTGACATGCATGCACGAAAATAAGCAATCAGTAAGGGGGCAAACACTTTTTCACACCACTGTGTCTCTCTTTCTCTCTCCACAGCTCTGGTGAATGTAGTTGGCACAGGATTGTGTGGGCGGCATTCCAATCTCACATGTGTATCAAAGAGACATGTATCGGCCACATTTACACGAGTGGCTAAATTTAGACGCCTCACAGAGTCATAAATAGGAATAATATTCAATCTCTACTGCTTATTTAGCTTGACCAATTGGATGCGTGTGCGTTTAAAATGCTTTTCCTCCACACACTGTTCTTTCGCCCGGGTTTTTGAGTCATCTGAACGTAAATGTCTCCTGACTAATGACTAATTCCATTTATAGATTAAAATAGCAGCGTTTCAATCAACCTGTGAACTGAGGTGCTATTTTTTGATCAGCGTACACAATATGGCAGTGTGCAGATCTTTCTCGTGAATGTGTTTCATCTGAGCGCCTGTTCGTGAAGCACCGGATGTGTTTGCATTTTTTTCCTCTTTTACTAATGAGTCAAGAATATTAATGACACAAGAATGTGCTGTTGCGCAACACTTGCATGAATCATTTGAATCAGTGAATCATTTACTGAAGACTCACTCTGAAATGAACCGTTTAAATCAGTGACTCGGTAACTGGAGTCTTGGGCAGGCCCGTGCAGAGGCTTTCCAAAAGGCATGTGCAGAGTAGGAGATGAGGGCACAACATGGCAAGAACCTGAAGTAACAACTGAAGAGCGGGCGAGGGGGGAGGGGAATATCGCAAACTGAATAGCGGGGAAAGGGAGGTTCGCAAACTGAAGAGCGGGAGGAGGGAGGGTGGGGGGGAGGCGGTTATCACAAACTGAAGAGTGGGGGGTAGGAGGGGCACTTACGTTCATTTTGGAAGGGCACTTTATATCCCAGACTCAAAAGGGCATGTACATTGCACAGGTTGAGCTCTATGTGTGCACGTGCCTGGTCTTGGGGTTTGTTTGAGATACGCCTCGCGTTGACTGCATTGTAGACGAGGGCAGGCGGCTGCAGTCAGAGGAGGGCTCAAAAAATGCATCAGAAGTCAGGCACTTCCAGAATCTCTCTGTTTTGCCGCCTGGAAAAGTCACCGATGGCAGAGATCGCGTTCGGGTTTTTTTATCCCGGATGAATGACCTCGAGAGAAAAAAATACTATGGTCATTTATAGTAAATATTATTGTATTTTTGAACATGATTTTTTCAGTATTGGGTTATGTTTATAGTTATTTAAATAGGCTATTTTCTGTATGGTTCAAAAACACTGTATTATTGCTATAAGTTACTGTATTATTTTATTTTATTTTAAGTTACTGTATTATTTTAATGTGAGAGTGGATGCAATTGAAATATCACTGCTTTTACAAAAAGATGGTCACAATCACAGAAGATGAACAGCTCAACACTTAAAAGGGTGTATAGTAATTAAAATACAAATCTGTATGTTCAACAAATGTTAAAGTGCCCCTATTATACATTAAAAAGGGTCATATTTTGGTTTTATGGGTCTCCAACAGCAGGCTGATCTGCATGCAAGCTTAAAAAACACTTTCATGGTCTTTTAATACGCATTTATTTTTACCTAATTGTCCCAGCGACTCCCATATGAATCGTTCAGTGATTCATTTGTTCCCAAACCCCTCCTTAGAGCAAAGCTAATCTGCGCTGATTGGACAGATTACAGGCCTGTTGCGATTGGTCGACAGCGTTCAGCGCGAGACAGTAAAATGCCCATCGCGGTTTATCAAGCCCCCGGGTCACCAACATTTGTATAGGATCTGATCGCAGCGGACGCCCGAAACACGCTTTATAGTAAACGTACTAATACCACAGTAAACAGTACCCGGTTCTCAACAGTGTTATTCAGACACCTCAGCGCCGAAAGCAGTGCAGTTAAACACAAGCAGATTGCTCTATGACACACATTCAGTATTAATCCACACAGCAGCAAAAGCTGAACTATTCTGAACCTTGACCGCTGCACGTGTGTAGGAACAGCTGACGGTGGCCATAGCAACGACAAACGGCAGTGGAACGAGCTCACGAAAGCATTTAAATCTGTAAACAAAGCAGCACGCGTCGCGTTTACAACTTAACTTTAGACGCGATATGAGAATATAAAGAGTTAACCTGATACAGTACACGCGGTTACTAGTAACAAAACATGTAGATCATTTCTATTTGCAATCATTGCTGTGGCACTTCTTGCGTGAAGCGTTATATGTTCTCAGGGCTTACCTGTACTCTGCTTTACCCAACGATCACATCCCCAGCTGGGGGGGTTGTAGCGCCCACCAGCACTCCTCCTCTGTCCTCTGACAAGCTATCTCTGTGGGCTCCCATCGCACTCACCCGAGTCTTCGTAAGCCTTTCCAGTGCTGGGCACCAGCCTGAAGCCCAGCCTGCCTTTGTTTGACGGTGTACCTAATAAACTGTTCTCATTTTGCCCGCACCCCTAAACTAATCCATGAGCTGTGTACTGATAGATCGCCCATTGTAAGTGTGCAGATTTCTGAACCACTACTTTCCCTCACACTTCCAATAATATCCAGGTAAACACAGCATCTTCATGACTTCAGGATCTGTTTGTCTCTGCTGCTGTGTTAGTGGGCGGGTCGCAGGTTTAAAGTTGCGCGCGCAACAATTATGTTTCGTGTCCACATCACGCCGAAACGGCTAAAGACTCGTTATCAAGACGATTCATTTAAACCACTATGAGTCGACTCTTTTTTTTAGATGAATCAATAGTTTTAAAAACTGTCCACTTTCAGATTTAAGCTTTAGCTGGATATTTCACTTCACTTTGAGCTGTGTTACACATTACATGGAAGGTCAATTTCAAAAACCCATAATAGGGGCTCTTTAAAAGAATGTCAAATGAACAGCTGATACAGCAAGAAAGGTCTGGAAAAATCGATATTATAAATTAAGTATAGCGAGACGAATGGGAATGTCCCTATTTGCCATTTTATCGAACAAGTGGTCAATTTCTATAGGCCGTTTGAGGGATGTGAACAAAAACTATGGTCCCAACGTATTTCCAGTTTTACTTTTTTAATTTCTACAGCTTCTGAAAATCCAAAAAGAGCCACATATTGATAAACAATGTTATGATAGATGTTTCAACATTGGGTTATGATTGAATTCCATCTTGTTTCAGGTATGAAATAGTTTAACAACTCCATGACCGCACTGAAATGGTCCAGACTTTCTAGAGGGCATTAGAATGTATAAAGGGACATACAGTTGAAGACAAAAGTATAAGCCCTCTTGTGAAGTAAGAAAAAAAAGTGCATCAAATATGTAAAAGTGTTGTTTAACAGAATTTTTTGAACAGTTTTAAGCACTAATTTCTAATAACTAATTTCTCTAGTCTTTGCCATAATTAAATAATGTTGTTATATTAATTACATAATATTTTTGCCAGTTTTTTTTTGCAAGATACTAGACTACTAGACTTGCAAGATTCAGCCTAAAGTGCAATTTAAAGAGCTAAATGTATTTTAAAGAACTGTATGTTAATGTTAAAGTACGCTGTAAAAAAATCCGTAATTTTACAGTTTACTTCCGGCAGCTGGGGTGTCGGAAAAAAAAAGTGAAACAATGGCCGTTAAATTACTGAAACTTACTGTAAAATAACAGAGGTTGAATTACAGAAATTTACCAGAAATTTAAATCTAAGTAAATTTCTGTGATTTAATGTCCGCTATTTTACAGTAAATTTCTGTAATTTAACAAGTGTTATTTAAGGGGGGTGGGGGGGTTAAATAATAAACAGCCTAAGACTTTCTCCAGAATAAAAACTATAGGCTGTAGGAAATACTGTGAAAATGTTCTTGGTCTTTTTAACATAACTTTTGACTTCTTATATGTATAATTACATGTGTATGACACAGGTATTACAAAAAGGGGGTGAAATAGGAAGACATTGGTGACAGCCTCATTTCTCAAAAAGCGTATAAATCCCACAGGATGAAGTTTTTCAGAGAGTAAAGCTGTACACTGTTTCCTGTGATGGTTGGGTTTAGGGGTAGGGTGGCATGAGGGCAATACAATATACGTTTTGAACAGTATAAAATGAATGGAAACCTATGTAATGTACCCACTTTTCACAAAAACAAACATGTGTGTGTGTTTACTCCATACCCCTTTCACTTCTTATATGAAACCACACAAAAATGAGGCAGAATGGGGAAACAGTCTGATTACCTTTGTTTGTATGTATGCATGCATATATGGTTGAAGTCAGAATTATTAGCCCCCCTTTGATTTTTTGTTTTGATTGAGTGTGTTTGGGTGTTTCCCAGTGATGGGTTGCAGCTGGAAGGGCATCCGGATAAGTTGGCGGTTCATTCCACTGTGGCCACACCAGATTAATAAAGGGACTAAGCCGAAAAGAAAATGAATAAATATTAAAATAGTCAAATACTTTTCAAATCAACTTGTAATATTAAATGTATATAATGTAAAAAGTCAAATTGCTTTTCACATCGACTTGTAATATTGGTTTAAATATCAAATTCTAAAATTATTATTACTTTTTCAAAAAACATTTTGTAACATTGATTGAAATGTATATAGTTGAAGTCAGAATTATTAGCCCCCTTTGATTTTTTTTTTCTTTTTTTAATATTTCCCAAATGATGTTTAACAGAGTAAGGAAATTTTCACAGTATGTCTGATATTTTTTCTTCTGGAGAAAGTCTTATTTGTTTTATTTCGGCTAGAGTAAAAGCAGTTTTTAATTTTTTAAACACAATTTTAAGGTCAACATTATTAGCCCATTTAAGCTAACTTTTAAATAGTCTACAGAACAAACCATCATTATACAATAACTTGCCTAATTACCCTAACCTGCCTAGTTAACCTAATTAACCTAGTTAAGCCTTAAAATGTCACTTTAAGCTGTATAGAAGTGTCTTGAAGAATATCTAGTCAAATATTATTTACTGTCATCATGACAAAGATCAAATAAATCAGTTACTAGAGATGAGTTATTAAAACTATTATGTTTAGAAATGTGCTGAAAAAAATCTGCTCTGCATTCAACAGAAATTGGGGGGGAAATAAATAGGGGGGCTAATAATCCTGAATTCAACTGTATGTATGCATCTTTTATTGGATTGACTTTCATGGAATGACGTTGCATGAAAAATACAATCTACAAGAATTCACACAAACAAAGTAAAAAAGACAACAAACGTGACTTTAAATTAAGAGAGACATAAAATACAGCACATCCTAATTTTTTATTTGTAGCATTTAGTTATATTAGATAGGTCACATTCTTTTTTACAAAGGTGTGTTTTGCTTTTGCTTGCATGTTAATCTAAGTAAATAAACATATGTAGTAGTCTGTATGTCTTTTTTTATTATTATTTAACGAAAATACAAAAAAACAGGCAGGTATAAAAACAGAAGAAGTGTCATTTGTTCGTCTTATCCAATCGAACCGCTTTCGGTGTGAACGTATAGTAACCTCACGCAGATTTTGCCCATCTCAAACAAGCCTTTGCTCTTACCAGATAATTTGAATCAGTGAATCGTTATCAGGAGACTTACTCTAACCAGATAATTTAAATCAGTGACTCATTAACTTGAGTCTTGTTATGACTGAATTATTTTAATCAACTGGATTCTTGCTCTGACTGAATCATTTACTGGAGTCTTGCTCTGACTGAATCATTTACTGGAGTCTTGCTCTGACTGAATCATTTACTGGAGTCTTGCTCTGACTGAATCATTTACTGGAGTCTTGCTCTGACTGAATCATTTACTTGAGTCTTGCTCTGACTGAATCATTTATTTGAGTCTTGCTCTGACTGAATCATTTACTTGAGTCTTGCTCTGGCTGAATCATTTGAATCAGTGAATCATTAACCATTTCCCATAGATTGGTTGCAGCTGGAAGGGCATCCGCTGCATAAAACATGTGCTGGATAAGTTGGCGGTTCATTCCGCTGTGGCCACCCCGGATTAATAAAGGGACTAAGCCGAAAAGAAAATGAATGAATGAATGAATCATTAACCGGAGACACAATCCATTAAACAGTGTGATATTATGCTTCGAATGCAGTCAAGTAAAAGTACACATACTTGAAATTGTACTGTTGTATTCACACTTGACTGTTTTTTAAAAGTATTAAGTATTTTGCAACGTCGTTGAGCTAAAGGAAATGACGGTTGACATGAACTGAACTAAATACTGACACAAGTACACAAAGCGAGAGTCTCATCTGGAGCAAATTCATCTTTACGCTTAAGTGCTCCATTTAAATGTGTGCGTGCGTGTGTGTATGTGTGTAAATGAATGCAAAGTGGATAATGCATCTACAAAAAAAGCTATATTTTTTCTTTTTCTGGCTGACCTGAAATCATCTGCCATAATTTCACAGATAAACACACAAATAATTCAACCGCGGTCTCCAAATACTCTGACATACTGACCTTTCGGATGGATTTGGGATTGAGTTCATCTCTTCACACACAGGAAATGATTGTGTTTGAGCTGAAAAACTCTGACAGGTTGTGTTGAGTCTAGATGTGATGGGCAACAGAGCTTTCTGCAACATTAAAATCAACACCAAAGCTAAATTGACCTCATTTTCCACCCTGGGGCCACAAAACCAGTCATATACAACTGTAAATAAATGGTTAACACTTGTTAAATCTCAAAATATAGAAGCTGTTAATTAAGGCATATTTTTTTTTTACACTATGCACTTCAGATCACTAAAACACTGGCTTGTTTAAAGGAGAGAAGCTGGCGAAGAAATATAAATTTAGTTAAGAGGAGATATTTGCAGCATTTTATACACTATAATTGATATTTGTACCAAATTTAATGACATTCAGACACTTTTATGTGTCCAAATACTGCCTAAGAAAAATATTCATTGGATTTACTGCATGTTTTTAAAGGTGAGGTATGATTTTTGACTCTTCTAAAGCATGAAAATACCATAATATGTGTGCAGATATTTAAGAAACATCCCAAGTGAACATACTTGTTTAGCTGAAAAACAATGCTGAAGTCAGATATTCTGCTTTGAAAGTTTTTTTCTGTGCCGGAGCGCTGTCTTTGTTTAGGTAAATTTAACCTGCACAATGCCAGTTTAGCCAATTATAATTCAGCACCCCGGGTTGCCTTGTTGGAAAACAGCGAATTTCATTCAATTATTCAGAAAGGCTCTGAAAGCATGCGTCCATGACCGAAATGGACAGTATCAGACGTCCAAATGAGACACATTCAGTTCCACATGAGGTTTTTAATTAGCAAATGATATAAATATTATGAACGTAAACACTAGGTGAGCAGGTTACATTGTAACCGCGTGTCCTATCAACATGCTTCATGATGAGATATGCAGTGATAAACAATTTGGCTGTTTGCACCAGACGAAACACGACAGAAATGTAAATACAGCCATTCAGAAGCACAAAATATGCACTCACTCACGAAAGGTTTATAATCTGTTTAATACATGTTAACCCTCTTCAACATCATTAAATGTAGATGCTAAATCACTCATATGTGTTTAGTTTTAAAGTTCAATTTTAGACGGTTTATTGTATTTTCCAGATCTGAGGTGAACTATCTGCTGTTGCTTTCAGTATATGGCAATAAATGTCATGTAAAAAGCATTCAAACTCACATTGTTAGCATTTAGCACTGAATAAAGCACATGAAGTTTACCTGAGGTGATCACTGTCATAGGTTTCTGTTGTTCAGCTGTGAGAAATAGAAGCCGTTTCTAATATATCAATTCGAGGTGTTTGTTAGGACCAAAACTCCTTTTAATGTGGAAAATATTCCCTTTATCGCGTGTTGTTGCTTTTATTTAGAACACAGTGTAAATCACTCGCTCCTGTCCTCAATCTGGCAACCCGCGCTTGCATTTGTTTTGATCCAGGAGTGCAATACCTAGTTCAACCACTGGGTGTCAAACTTACATACTGCACCTTTAGGGTAATTGGTTGCAAACTATTAATATGGTCTGAATTTAACAAACAAATCAAATGTAGTAATGTTCAATTTAATCTGTTTAAATTCAGCCCATAGCTTGCACTTAACTTACAAACCTAATTTAGTAAATCCATTTATTCCTTTTTTTCAGTATTGGGTCAAATATGGACACGCATAGTGTTGGGTTATTTTTTTTCCATTTCATTTCATTTTTGTCTGCTTTTCCAGGGTCAGATTGCGGAGGCAGCAGTCTTAAGCTGAATTTATACTTTCGCCTGGCGCCACATTGCGCACCTTCTCTGACTGTGCGCGCACCTCATGAAATGGACGAGGCTTTTATACTTGCTGCTTTCGCCGTTGTGATTTTCTTTAAAACGACATAGGGCGGTCAAAAGAAACTGACCATAAAGTCAGACGGATAAACAGAGAAGTAGAAAGTTTCCGGAACTACGTCATATCATTAATATGTCAATATTTTTTAAGAAATTATTTTGAATATTTTTATACATTATGTAATGTTTATAAGGATTTTTATAACCATTCAAGATTTTTTAAATCAAATTTGATGCATCACTTGCTTTTGTTCATATTTCGGACAGTTTTACCTATTAAAGTTAAATATTAATGACAACAGAACATGGGTTGCTCTACAATATATATATTTTTATTATGGCAAGAATAAAAGCAAAAAAAGCACATTTACTAAAAAATACGGAGGTTTTTTAGATTTAGCCTGCTCTACTAACTGTCTAGCTAGTTTCTGTCCTAAACTTATGCTAGAAGGGCACTAATGGTTCAACATTCCTGACCTTTATCATCAATAAAGCCTACTAAAACAGGCATCAGTATATTGTAAACCGATAGGTTCAAATATATAAGCTATCAAAGAAATAATTTATTCCTTAATTATAGTTTTGTTATTATTAAATTGTTTTCAATTCAAAATTGTAGCATGTACATCAGTGTTAAACCTATTAATGGTGGAAAAACATATTTCTGTAATTGTGCACCTGGGTCTCCATTTTGCCGTGACCTTTTTTGGCTTTAACAAACTCATCCTTCAGGTTTTTCCAAACCTTTTAACAAAATCTTTCCTCCTTTCCCACGGCTGTTAAATTTTTAGCCAAGAATTATTGATCATCTGGTTGTCTCTATGATCACAGATCATAAAGATGTCTGTACAGTCGTACTGTTTCAGACAAAATCTCTTCAAAGTGGTTCATATTCAACTCAAATCAACTCAAATCAAACGCGAATCAAAAACCATGTGCTCCGCCGGCCGAAATCATGTCGTGCGCACCCAAAGCAAATCTCCGTCACATACGATGACGTCACATTCGCTGCGCACGCTCAAGCGAACTAGCGGACGCATCGAGTATAAACCAGGCTTTAGGAGAGAACCCTCTCTTCAGACACTTCCTCCAGCACTTCCAGGGGAATCCCGAAGCAATTCCAGGCCAGCTGAGAGACATAGTTCCTTCAGCATGTCCTGGGTCTTCCAGGAAGCATCCGAAACAGATGCTCGAGCCACCTCAGCTGGCTTCTCTCAATGTGGAGGAGCTCTATTCTGAGCTCCTCCCAGGTGACAGAGCTCCTCATCCTATCTAAAAGGGTGCCCCCTGCCACCATGCAAAGGAAACTCATTTCAGCCGCTTGTATCCGAAATCTTGTCCTTTTGGTCATGACCCAAAGCTCATGACCATAGGTGGGAGAAGGAATGTAGATTCACCAGTAAATTGAGAGCTTTGCCCCTTGGCTCAGCTTCTTTACCACAACTGACCGATACATCAACCGCATTACTGCTGCCCCTGCACCAATCCACCTGTCAATCTCACATTCCACCCTTCCCTCACTCATGAACAAAACCCCAAGATCCTTGAACTGCTTCACCTGGAGTAAAGACTTTCCTCCAACTTGTAGATATTATTGGATTGGATTTTTTTTTAAATGATGCTTTGTAACCCAATGGTGTTTGTCCATATTTGACCCAAAGTTGGGCTAGGACAACTCAGCATTTTTTAAGTAAGGGGTAAAGTATATACAGG
>CAIGQZ010034990.1:4199416-4229416 GCA_903798205.1 Danio tinwini | reverse complement strand
ACAATTAAACTGAAGCCGTGTCTTTTTTAAAAGGAGACGATCGGCAAATCCAGATTTAATCATTTCCAGATGTGTAAAGCTCTCGGGTAAAAAATTTTCCTTACAAACGCATTTTTGTCGCGTGCACTAATCTACACGTGCGCTCTCATAGCAAGGAAATGAAAACAAAACCTTCATTGCAGCACACTAATAAATGCAACACTGACGACCCGTGTCTCCAAATTCTTGTTTGTCTCTTTCACTTGTTTTGGCAACACAACGTGGCGTTTCTCTGTCATCTGAACACTGTAACAGGTAAAACGGTCTTCGAAGCTATCCTGCATATTAATGAAGTTGCACCTCATAGACAATAGAGAGCGCTGATTGGTTTGAACAAAGTCTTTCTCATGAATTGATGCCGCACACTCAGAGACGTCACGATGTACTCACAGGTACAGACGTCCACTCTCCACGCTGGAATACACACAAGTCTCTAATCGCCGTGACGCAGCTTCAAAAATCTGTTTGAAACCAGAAGAACGAATTTGCTCAAAATAACGCAAAAACAACCAATTTTCACTTTTTAGTGCAATATATTTATAAAATATTTACTATGTCCTCATAGTGTTTATAGCAGCATGGGACACATATGTGACTGTCAACAGCTCAACACATGTGTTTTGGTGTTTCGTGACTCTTTAAGAATCTCAGTTGCTCCTGTGAATGGAGGGGCTTGTAAAACTGACTGGCTTTTGCTGTTGCGGAACTGAGAACATCGAGTTTAATGCTCGGAGAAGATCAGATAGCGATGCCAAGGAGAAATGAAAGAGAAAGCCATAAACACACAGTTGGCAGTGCAGAACTTCAGCTGAACATTCTTGATTCCTGAACAGCCTCGATATATTCGTGATAAAGTTCATTCTTGCTTAACGTAAAAAAAAAATGTCTTCAGTTTCTACTGTAAAGATGTTCATGAAAGAAAGATTTCATGATTGTTGCTAGAAGGGATACAGCTGCAGACTGAAGTTTTTTTTTTTCTTTTTTTTCAGCTTAGTTCCTTGTTTATCAGTGGTCACCACAGCGGAATGAACCGCCAACTATTCTAGCATATGTTTTACACAGTGGATGCCCTTCCAGCAGCAACCCAGTACTGGGAAACACCCATACACACTCATTGACACACACACACACACACTCATACACTATGGCCAATTTAGTTAATCAATTCCCCTATAGCGCATGGGTTTAGACTTGTGGGGGAAACCGGAGCACCCGGAAGAAACCCACGCCAACACAGGGAGAACATGCAAACTCCACACAGAATTTCCAACTGACCCAGCAACGTGATGTAGGAGTGCGGTTTGTAGTAACACCTATAATCATATCAACAAGACAGGACGTGCGCAAAGCAAGCAGGATTAAAAGATCTGTTCAGCTCCCTGTGATCATCAATCATCATCAAATGCAGTGGTGTAAAGTACCTAATTACTAATACTCAAATTACTGTAATTGAGTAGTTTTTCTTAGGAATTGTAATTTACTGAGTAGTTTTTAAAATGTGTACTTTTACCTTTCCTTGAGTACATTTTTAGTGCAGTATTGGTACTTTTACTCCACTACTTTCCTTCAACCTGCAGTCACTACTTTATTTTTCTTGTTCATGGGGATTAGAAAAATCTGTTCTGAGATTCCCGTCCAATCAAATCGCACATACTGTAGAAGGTAAATCGCATCATAATGAACTACCTCAAGACGTGTGCACTTTATAACTGCAGCAAACTATTTGGAAGCATTAAAAGTGTCCATGAAGATGTTCAAAATCTTTACGCGCATTGACCAAGAGACTGTTTAGATGAATGTCACTGATGAGAAGATGACAGATGTTTACTGTATGGTGACTGAAATAGCCTTAAACACCCAGCAGGCACAAGACGTCAACATTACGTCTGATTGACGTTGTACCATAACGTCATGGGGACTTTGCATTTTGTTTGGAAATGAAAATCGTGTTGACGTCAGAACTCAACGTCAGGTCAATGTCCAATGTCCAACCTAAAACCAACCAAATATCAACGTCTAATGATGTTACAGCTTGACGTTGTGAACATTACCCCGATGACATCTATCAGATGTTGGATTTTGGTTGCCAAATCTGACGAATAAATGTCAGTATTAGACATCATATATGACGTTGGTTTAAGATGTTGGCTCAACGTTGGATTTTGGTCACTTTCTAACAACCTAAAATCAACGTCATTTGACGTCATTATTGGACATCAAAATAACGTTGTCCTTAGCTGCTGGCTTGACGTTTAATTTTGGTCACCTGACATTACAAACTAAATCTAACCTAATATTAATGTCTCATGATGTTGTGTGCCTGCTGGACAATAACTAAATGCACTACAGAATGTTACGTTTTCACACACACATGCACAAATTGCATGTAAACATCAGCTTTTGACCTCGTAATACTCACTACTCACTACTCTTGAGTACTTTTAAAAGAGCTACTTTTTACTCATACTTTGAGTATTATTTACAGCAGATACTTTTACTCGCACTACATTTTTAGGCAAGTAATGGTACTTTTACTTGAGTACGATTTTACAGTACTCTTTCCACCACTGATCAAATGTGATCAAGAATGAGTTTTACAAGTTGAAAACATTTTTAAAACAGTGCATGTTCGTAATAAAGACAGTAAAATCACTATAATTCGGCACCACAGTTGCATGTCAGTACAATTATAAAGGACGACGCTTCAATCCTGGTTTGTGAACGTTAAATCAGGTTTATTCTGTACATTAACATAACGGATGTCCATAAAGCAGTGGATATTAACATTTATCCTGTCACATTTGCTGCAAATACAGTGTAAAGTTAAACGTGTGTGTGTGTGTGTGTGTGTGCATGCAAGCGAACTTTATAATGACATTGTGTGGGACTCATCATTGCAGAAAGGCTTGAATTAACTCCACAACAAATATCCGTTGATAAAGTTTTTACTGTAGTGAGGGAGATCTGCTTCATTCTTATCGGTCCCTGTACTGTTTATCTACGTGATGCCTACGACTCTGACATGCACATGGGAAAGGTGGGCGGAGAGAACCAGTTTTTAAGGCACAGGCAGCAAAAACAGCTACAATGCCATAACAGCTCAAATTTCCCAGATTTAAAAAGGTTTCATAAATAATCTGATGGGTGTTTTGAGCTGAAACTTTACAGACACATTCTGGAGACACAAAAGGGGTAAAATAGGGGCCCATTAATTGATTGGTAATTTAACATTTACCCCAACCCTAAACCCAACCATCACAGTAATGTACAACCCCAAATAAGAAAAAGTTGGGATAGTATGAAAAACAAAAATAAAAAAAGAAAGTAATGATTTCCACATTTACTTTGACTTGTATTTCATTGCGGACAAAACAACAAACATTATTTAATGTGTTTGTTTGTTTATTTGTTAGTTAGTTAGTTAGTTAGTTAGTTAGTTAGTTAGTTGGTTAGTTAGTTTTGGTTCTTGCAACACATTTCAAAAATAGTTGTAACAGTAAAGCGTTTATCACTTTGTAATGTTAACATACTTTTTCACAACACTTAAAAGACGTTTAGGGACTGAAGACACCAAGTGATGAAGTGTTTCACGTGTAATTTTGTCCCATTCCTCCTGCAAACTAGTCTTAAGGTGGGCAACAGTATGGGGTCTTTGTTGTCGCATTTCGTGCTTCAAAATGCGCCACACATTCTTTATTGGCGACAGGTCGGGACTGCAGGCAGGCCAGTGAAGTGCATGTATCCGCTTCCTCTGCATTACTTTGTACACCGGACACCGTTAACATACGGCTTTCTTTTGACACAGTACAGTTTTAACTGGCAATTGTGAATGTAAAAGCATTGTGTTAGAAAGCATACTGGAGTCAGTTCTACATCTTTTCCCAACAAAATGAAGCATCATGAGCCAGCTGAAACCAAAAGGAATGAAGTGCAGGACATTCCCAATAATAATAAAAATTCAAGAGTTTACACTTAGCTGATGATTGATTATAAAGCAAGTTTGGCATGCTGTCCTGGGATAGAGCCCTGAGCTCAAAAGGTCCTTGAGCCCTGGGCTCCCTCCCGTTTGAGCTCAGGTAGATCTCGAGGACTCCCCCTTTTTGATAAGAGCTGTGACAGAAAATTATTGCTATGAAGAGATATGCTGCTGGATGAGAGTTGGACTGTGGTGCTAAATTTAACTCAATCAATTCACTTGTGGTGAACCCGGGGGAAATCCACACGAGCACAGGAAGAACATGCTGACTTCACACAGAAACGACAGCCGGCCTGTTAAAGGACTAGAACCGGTAATGTTCTTGCTGTGAGGCAACAGCGTTAATCACTGGGTCACCGTGCCGTCCTATGAAGGGAAAGGTGGAAGAGTAGGGGTTGAAGGGGGGATTCTTCAAAATGAAGATAACTGTAGTGAGAAACCCTGGCTCTTCATAGTGGGTTAGGAATCGTCTGATTGGTGGATCATACATAGTTAATGCAGAACCAGCCAAGTTCAATCATAATCATGTGATCCTCTCGAAATTAGTTTATAAATAAACTTCACTAAGTGCCAACTGTCAGAGCTGGATTAACCAATGGGCATTATGGGCACAGGCCTAGGGGCCCGTGCGCACTTGGGGCCCCTGTGAGGGGGGGAAAAATGCGGATTTTGGAGTGTCTATTTAGGCTAAGTGCAAATAGCGCACCTCGTTGTAATAAGCTAATTGAGTGCTTCCCGGCAGCGCCGTTTGATCGACAGAGACAACATAACTAAAGAGCGCAGCAGACAGCATGTGGGAGTGGCGTAGTTCGTAAAACGCATCGCATTGTGTTTTGAGGCGATCATCATGAACTCGGTTCGAATCCAGCGTCTGATAAACACGTTCGTCTTTTTTCCCCCATTTCATATCAGATTGGAAATACCTTTATTTTCAATAGAAAGGAAATGTTTTTGTTTAAAAGTTTAAATAAAGTATATAAAATATATAAAATGAGTCACAAGGTATTTAATAAGGATAATAATAATAACAATAAATATTAAAGTTATTTTTCACCTGGTGTTAAATGTTAGCGACATCTTAATATAATTAATCTGTATTTACAATGTTGGTCACCCTGCTTCACCTATATTATCCGACCTCATAGAGAGAGAGAGAGAGACAGAGAGAGAGACAGAAAAAGCCCCTGAAGAGGAGAGAGACAGGAGAGAACTGGTATAGTGTGTGTGATTTTGGATACTTTCAGCTTTATAATCAAGTGCTGTTTGCCTACTCTTCATCATCACGAGGGAGACAGCAGGAATCATTAATCAGTGTGTGTATTATGGAGGACTCAGATTCATAGAACTGGATTGGAGAGGTGTTATTTCTAAATCATATGCATTATAAGTTTGTAGAAGTTATACATTAAAAATACCCTTAAATATACATTTTTAGTACTGCTTTGGTGTACCATTCATTTTCACTAGTTATATTACTATTTTTTTTTATCAAAGTGTGCTTTAAATGCTTTTAAAATCAGGTAAATCTTTGTTGACTATAAATATATGTACTATGTCATTTATTTAAAAAATGTGGGCAAAATATTATAGATTATCTTTATTTAAAAATATATTATATTAATCTTATTTTTTAATTCAAATATAGGAGTGCAGCCTTGTAGGATGCCCTACAAGACATTGTGCTCAGGGGCCTCCGAATTCTTAATCTGGGCCTGCCAACTGTCCTCTGTGAGCATAAGTCACAATCTGGGGAAGATGATAAATGCATATAAAATTGTTTTACATGGGAGTCTATGCAATAGTTTCCAATGTACCATTTATAACATGAAATATGTTGTGTTCATATTGTCTGCAATAAAATACAAGTCAAGGTAAATTTTGATTTTAATTTTTATTTGCCTTTTTATTTTGCCATACTGCTTAGAACTGTTTCTGATTTGGGGTTGTAAAAACAAAAGTAATTATATTGACTATTATTTACATTATTTATTAAATTTCACATGAATTGTATTTTAGTACAGTTTTTCCCAATTGTTTACACACATTTTCTGAAAGCATGTTTCATATTGTCAGAACTCTACACACAAATCACAAAACACACACACACATTGGGCAAAACCCTTCAATTCTCCTGCAACATCAAACTTTACATTTAAAACAATGTGATTTCTTCACAAAATGGTGTTTTGTTTTCAAATGACACACACAAACCATCACATGAATAGACGTTTATAAGAGCCAGTTGATCACTGATGTGCTTAATGTAAAACACTATGACCACTTTATCTCCATTTATCTGACTTACTGTAAGCCTTTTTTGTTCAGTGTTACACTTACTACAGACAGTACACAGGCCTACAGAAGTGCACTGTCAAATATTTCAGAATATTATTTTTATACAAAACACACAAATACACGGTATCAAATATATTTTACTGTATTCTTCCCACAAAACACAGTGTGCACAGTGTTCATCCCAACCAACACAGAGTTGCACATAACGTGGTCTACATATGCCATCAACAGAAGTATTTACAGAATAGTTACAGTAAAAAAAACTAAAAATGTGTAGATTCGGTCAGACACTTTCCATCCCCAGGCAGAAAAAAGTTCCTCAATAGGATTGAGAAATGGAGAATATGAGATGAGCTCTGATTTCTAAATTGCCGTTATGTGTGAGCGGTGTTTACCTGTGTGATGAGTTAGTATGCAAAGTAGGACGACTGACTTTACAATTGTGAATGACAGTGTGTTCCTCATGAAAACAAGAGATTTTCTGCATGAAAGTTGTGCCAAATGCAGAGAATTGTGTGTCGTGTTTTGACAAAAGTGTGTTTTAAATCTGCAGTTTGAGTGTAAAGCAGGAATTGTGCTTGTAGTTTAGCAGAATTAGTTCAGGGGGTTGGTGCATTACATGTTGTAGTCATTGTGTCTGAAGTACAAGTAATTGTGTGTAAACAATTGGGAAAAACTGTAATGTAAAACACTATGACCACTTCATCTCCATTTATCATAATGACTATACTGTAAGCCTTTTTTGTTTAGTGTTACACTTACTACAGACATCCACATGCACAGGCCTACATAAGTGCACTGTAACATTTTTCAGAATATTATTTTTATTCAAAACACACAAATACACGGTAATAAAATCTATTTTACTGTATTTTTTCCACACAAAAAAAACAGTATACACAGTGTTACAGTAAAAAAAAGTGTGGAGACACTCCATCCCCAGATAGAAAAAAATTCCTCAATAGAATTGAGAAATGGAGAATATGAGATGAGCTCTGATTTCTAAATTGCCGTTATGTGTGAGCGGTGTTTACCTGTGTGATGAGTTAGTATGCAAAGTAGGACGACTGACTTGACAACTGTGAATGACAGTGTGTTCCCTGTAAAAAACAAGAGATTTTCTGTATGAAAGTTGTGCCAAATGCAGAGAATTGTGTGTCGTGTTTTGACAAAAGTGTGTTTTAAATCTGCAGTTTGAGTGTAAAGCAGGAATTGTGCTTGTAGTTTAGCAGAATTGGTTCAGGGGGTTGGTGCATCAGTTACATGTTGTAGTCATTGTGTCTGAAGTACAAGTAATCGTGTGTAAACAATTGGGAAAACTGTAATGTCCTACCTCAACCCTAAACCCAACCCACACAGTAATGAGAGAAAGAAAGTTTGAGTATGTGTGAATGAGTTTAGATTCTTTAGAATGAGATTGAAAAAGAGAGAGAGAGAGAGCGTGTGACTGTGCATTTGTGTGCATGCAGGTGAGTGTGTGTGTGTGTGTGTTTATTCTCCATTTCTCGTCTTTCTCATTCTCTAATGCTTTTCAGGACCATAATTCTTGCCTGCTCTCTCTCTCTCTCTCTCTCTCTCTTTCTCTCTCTCTCACTCACTTTCTCACTGTCACTCCTCCTTTTCTCTCTATAAGTGTGTGTGTGTGTGTGTATTCACTTCCTCTCAGAATCAGCAAGTGTGTGTGTGTGTTTGTTTGAGATCTCAGTCTTCATGTAGATGATGGTAAGTGTTTCCTCTTATGGATCTTCTAAGGATTTATCAGAATGCACATGTGTTTAGGGTCAGTATTCAGTTATATTGTGTTTAATCTAGGTGCTGGTGTATTTCTGTGCATGTTTTGTCATGTATTTTGTGTGTGCATTTCATTATGTTGCTCAAGGGTAAAAAATATAGCAATAAATCAAAATGACTGCACACATAAAACAAAGTTGTTCCATTCATCTACTCATCTGCCATCAGTCCATCTATTTTTATTTTACTTATGATGTATAGAGATTACTTTTTTGCATCGTAATTAGTACATGTTTGCTCTTGGCATATTGTATAGTGTGATGTTGTCTGTTTTTCTGGACATATTCCTATATTTTGTTCATTTTGTCTTGTGTTTGTGATATTCAGATGATCATATCACATTTTTTCAGATGTTTAGATGAATTCTGAGCATGTTAGATGACTTCCTTATATTGCTTTTATGATTTTAGAGCATTTTAAAATTGCAGTCTGCCAAAAATCTTGACTTTTACTGAAAGATGACTTTGGAAATACTTGCGGTGTGTTGGCTAAAATGTACTAGATTTTTTCAGATGGATTAAAATTTGTCCTATGTTAAATTATTTGATTTCGCTAATAATTATAATATAGTAATAATTTATTTTACAAGTTATGGTTATTAAGAAATAATTAATTTGTATTTATTATTATTATTATTATTAGTAGTAGTAGTAGTACGAGTAGTATTATAAAATAATATTCATTATTATTATTATTATTATTAATAATAATAATAATAATAATAATAATAATAATAATAATAATATTATTATTATTATTATTATTATTACTATTGTTATTATAAAAAAATATTCATTTCATAATATAATAATGATAATAATAATAATAAAAATATTATTCTGATCATTATCATTATTATAATTATTATTTTGTATTAAATTTTTTTATATTATTATCATTATTTTTATTCATGACTATTATTTTATTATATAATAATAAATTATTATTATTATTATTATTATTATTATTATCATTATTATTATTAGCATCATTATTATTTTTTATTATTATTATTATTATTATTATTATTATTATTATTATTATTCATGACTTATTTTATTATATAATAATAAATACTATTTTTCTTCTTATTATTATATTATTGTTATTATTGTTATTTTATTATTATTATTATTGTTATTATTCATGACTTTTATTTTAGAATAAAATAAAATAAAATATTATTCATATCATTATTATTATTATTCATGACTATTATTTTAAATATAACAATAATATAAAAATATTATTTTTTATCATTAATAATATTATTTTATTATTTTTATTATTATTATTTATTCATGACTTTTATAATACAATAATAAATATTCTTATTATTCTTATTTATGACTTATTTTGTAATATAATATAAAAAATATTCTTATCATTATTATTATTGTTTTTTTCATGACTTTTATTTATAATATAATAATAAATATTATTATTATTATTATTATTATTATTATTATTATTTTAATATTGTTTTATTATCATTATCATTATTGTTGTTGTTGTTGTTGTTGTTGCTGTTATTATTGTTATTCATGACTTTTTTGTAAAATATTAATATTTAAAAATATTGTATTATTATTATTATTATTATTATTCATTACTTATTGTATAATAATAATAATAATAATAATTATTATTATTATTATTATTATTATTATTATTATTATTATAAAATGCATTTATAATAATTATTATTATTATTTTATTATTATTATTATTTTAATATTGTTTTATTATTATCATTATTGTTGTTGTTGTTGTTGCTGTTATTATTGTTATTTATGACTTTTTTGTAATATATTAATATTTAAAAATATTTTATTATTATTATTATTAATATTATTCATTACTTATTGTATAATAATAATTATTATTATTATAAAATGCATTAATAATAATAATAATGATTATTATTTTATTATTATTATTCATGACTTTTATTTTATAATATAACAATAATTTAAAAAATTAAATAATAATTATTATTATACTATTATATAGTAATTTGGGGATATCAATCAGATTCTCATAGTGTGAAATGTAATTAGCAAGGAGATTTATACAGTTTTTTATGAAAAGGGACAAAAAATATGCATAAGCACCAATATCTCATATAAGAGTGTATTATAATCAGACATGAATGCTGTGAAGTAGCTGTGTCCAGAGATTGTCAGATGAACTTCCTAAAGGAAACTCATTTTTCGATGTAGTCCTGATTGCTGCAGTGCAGAAGCCACTAAAGCATTATTAAATACAGCTTTGCAGTGCATTAGCAGACGGGAGCAGATTGTGTGTGTCCTGTTATACGCCCTCGCTCCCTTCAGAGGGCTCAGATCTGAGCTTTTGGGATGGAGCCAGGCTTTTTATGAGCCTTTGAGTGTCCAATCCTGCATTGTAGAGCTGCCATCCTGCAGAGTTTAGCTCAAACACACTTTTTACTAAATAAATGAAGGACTTTATTCTGCAGAAACAACCAGCTGGATGCACATTATACCACTTATTAAAAGACTACTAACCTCAAAACTAAACAGTTACAGAACACTGATCTAGGCTGTGCTTCCATTGTGACGTGAAGCGTGAAGCTTGCGGATCAAAAAATGTGCTGGATTTAATGCATTAAATCAAGGTAAAACTATGCGATTGCAGTATGCAATTATTATTATATTACATTATTGGTTGGGTTTAGGCAAGGGCTTTGGTTAGTGGCTCGCTAGCTGAGCTGTACAACAAGTTCCGCCTTCTAGTAGACATGTAAAGTAAGGTATTTCAAATTCACAAAAATTTACACAGCGCCTCTATTGGATTTGTCATCTGAAATGTGCAGTAAAACATACCCAGAGCAATGTATTTTAAATTTAGCAAGAATGGAGACATCGGCCTCTAGTGGATTTGTCATCTTAAACATGCAACGAAACATATCGGGAGCAAGTTTTTTTTTTTTGTTTTTTTTTTGCAAAAATGTAGACAGCCCCTTTTAGTGGATTTGTCATTTGAAAGTTTATTATTATACAGTTTATTTGGTTTAAAAAAACATTATTGGTTGGGGGCTTTGGGCTTGGGCTTTGGTTAGTGGCTTGCTAGCTGAGCTGTACAACAAGTTCCGCCTTCTAGTAGACGTGTAGAAGGTATTTCAAATTCACAAAAATCAATCAATTGCTCTATCAATTAGTGTGAGGACTGCTGCGAGGCGAATCAGTGTCTTTTTTGTGGAGAACGGATTACAAATTTGCAAGGTTCAGTTGCTAGATTTTCTCAACGTTTCCTTAGAGGATGACAAGCTGACAAAACATTGCTGTCGCTCTGATACAAGTTTTATTTATGGAGAAAAGTGCAAAGCACTGCAGTGTTTGTGTGTTCTATGTTTGTCTGAAATAATTAGTCTTACCGAAGCTGATCGGTCAAATCTTGACACGTGACTTGCGGTGCGCTTGCAGCCCAGGGTTCATTGGTGTGAGTGCGTCATGCCGCTTGTGCACGCAAGCCGCACACCTCCATTGGAAACAACAAACTTGTGCAACCTCTAGAAATACGCAATATGCGAACAGCCCTTAAAAGGCCGCCATCATTTGCGATCTCCATCACTTGATCTTCTTGCAGAACCATGCTGGATTCACCTGATTTGTTGACAAATAAGTTGCGAATCCATACCTTTGCAGTTCGTGGGTCGTTCACCTTTTCCCCTTAGCAAAGAAACTTTCCAAAGACGTCTGTTTCTTACTCATTTTGCTGCTGGTGGGTTAAATTTGGGCGCTCAAGTGACCGAGATTTAACCGAGAGAATACGTTCATTTTTCAAAATAAAAGACTCTTTAAAATAAAAGATTGTTCAGACTCAGATAATAAATAAAACGGAAGTAATTAATGATTTCTTGTGCGGCCCGGTACCCATTGATCCATGGACCGGAGGTTGAGGACCACTGAGTTAGGGGATAAAATGAACTAAGGCAACATGATCATTCTCCTAATTGCCCACTGCTAAGAAATTTTTTTAATATGACGCAACCCCCCACAAAGCTCACTGAGGCCCCCTTGTGGGCTGGGAACCCCCTGTTGGGAACCGCTGCTTTAGTGGATTAGTCATCTGTAATGTGCAATAAAACATACCTGAAGCAGCGTGTTTTATCTTTTCAAAAATGTAGACACCGCCCTCTAATAAATTTGTCATCTGAAATGTGCAATGAAAGGCAAGAGCAACGTATTATATTTTTTGCTAAAATGTCGACAGTGCCCTGAACTGTGTATATAATACATTTTGCAAAAATATATCCTAATGCTATATTTCTAATGAGCTTGGGTTGTTTAAGATATTTCATCTGTGTTTTCAATTTTAAGCTTTACTGTCACTGTCACTTTTTGAGTTCAGACATTAATGAAAATTATGTATTATATAGTTTGTTTAAAGACCAAAAAATTATTCAATTTTGTAAAAGACTCACCTTTGAGATGGTTACAGTTAAAGAATGATTAATATGCAAACAGGAATTTTATGTTAACGGTATAATTTAGTGTGCAAATGTTTAGTGTGTGAATTAATGAAGTGTCCTGTCCTGACAGCACTTCAGCATCAGACAACAGCTCATCTGTCATCACCGCCTACTTAAAGACTGTCTCATGAAATAGATTGACTTCAGTGCTGTCTCATAGAGCAGCTCAGTTGGTCATACCAACCCCTAATATGCCTTTCAAGTCTAACGGGTGCTTTTTACATCTGTATACTTCATGTGTTTTTCTGGGTGGAGAGCTATTTGATTGTGAAAATACAGACATTGACACAGCTACCTGCCACAAAACATAAACATTTGACACCAAACTTTGTTCTGAGCCATAGTAGTTTATTCATTATTTAGTTAAATGCTAAACTGAGAGAAATAAAAACAGCTGCTGGAGTATACACTAACCTGCACATTATTCAGACACAAGATGGCGCCAAACAGTCAAAAAAACAAAAGTGGCAGAAACAAAAACAGCTGATGGAGTATACACTAACCTGCACATTATTCAGACACAAGATGGCGCCAAACAGTCAAAAACACAAAGCTGACAGTAACAAAACAGCTGCTGGAGTATACACTAACCTGCACATTATTCAGACACAAGATGGCGCCAGTCAAAAAATGCAAAGCTGACAGAAACAAAAACAGCTGATGGAGTATACACTAACCTGTACATTATTCAGAGACAAGATGGCGCCAAACAATCAAAAAATGAATGCAAAGCTGACTGAAATGAAAACAGCTGATGGAGTATACACTAACCTGAGCATTATTCAGACACAAGATGGCGCCAAACAGTCAAAAACGTAAAGCTGACAGAAAGGAAAACAGCTGATGGAGTATACACTAACCTGTACATTAATCAGACACAAGATGGCGTCAAACAGTCAAAAACGTAAAGCTGACAGAAACAAAAGAGCTAATGGAGTATACACTAACCTGCATATTATTCAGACACAAGATGGCGCCAAACAGTCAAAATCGCTACGTGACAGACAAGCAGATAGAAATGAATGTGTATAAAGAAGTGAATGTATCCGCTAGTGGTCAAGGCGATTCAAAGTTTCTAAATGAACCTGTGTTATTCAACGGTAGTTATCTGGGAATAACATACCTTTGAATGAAACGACTGACCAATCAGAATCCAGAATTCCAGACAGCCACGTAAGGTCATTAACTATGAAGCGGTAAAGTTTGAATGTTGAATGTGTGTGTGTATGTGTGTATGTCTGCGTGTGTGTGTGTGTGTGTGTGTGTGCGCGCTAGTGTGTGTGTGCGTGCGTGCGCGAGCGTGCGTGTGTATGTGTGTGCGTGCGTGCGCATGGAATCGATTAAAAGCATTCACGTTTAACATGTAAAGCAGTTTTTTATGCTATGTGTACATGTGTTCACGTAGAGAGAGAGAGTGTGTGTGTGTGTGTGTGTGTGTGTGTGTGTGTGTGTGTGTGTGTGCGCGCTTGTGTGTGTGTGTGTGTGTGTGCCAATAAATAACAGTTGTAAAGTCTTCATCTGTAGTATCTTGAGTTTCTCTTGAACATTAAAGTGCGACGGCTGCAGTCTGAGAGAGATTTATCACTGTTCCTGGAGGACAAGGACACATGAACACACAAGTCTCAGACGCAGCACTTCTTTAATGGTAGAGATAACTAAAAGTGCAATGATTTCCAAAAGATTGCTGTCACACACTATCAGTGTAATCAGATCCTGAAACCCCACTGCATATACTTTTATACATTCAGTGTGTGATTCATCAGCATGTGTTATAATAGGGGGAAATGCTGATCAGTTTGACTTGATTGTATACTGTGTGATGGAATAATCATGATATTGTTGTGATTTTGTTTTTATGGAAATATTTTTTTCAACACAGATGCCTCGTTTACATTGTCTTATTATTTTTAGTAAGAAGCCTCTGTCATTTCTAGTCAAAAAAATCTTGCTGGTTGAACAAAAGTAACTTTAAGTCAGAATTTGCCAGGGGTATGAATAATTTTGGGGTCGACTGTAATTTTTCTTTTTTAAATATTTCCCAAATGATGTTTAACAGAGCAAGGAGTTTTTTACATTACTTCTTATAATATTTTTTAATCTGAAGTAAGTCTCATTTGTTTTATTTCGCCTATAATTGTTTTTAAAACTATTTTAAGGTCAATATTATTAGCCCCCTTAATCAATATTTGTTTTGGATAGTCTACAGAACAAACCACTATTATACAATGACTTGCCTAATTACCCTAACTTGCCTAGTTAACCTAATTAAGCCTTTAAGGGCTTACTGACACTATGTACAGTTGCCTTGAACCAGGCCAAAGCACGCTTGTCCCCCCTCCCGTCTCCCCCGACGGCCCGCACTCACATTACATTCGGGCCTGGGCGCATTTACATCATCGATGATGCGCTGTTCATTAAGCGCTCTCGCTCAGCACAGTGGAGATTTCTTTAGTTATATCGTTTAAGTCGTTTGATATGCGGTGACACGCAGTCTATTATTTCGCCCAACAGATCAGCCACTTTTGACGCTCATAAACAATCATAGTCCTCGTGCTGCAGGAATTAGGAGGTTTGCTGAAGGTGCAGCTGTCGTGCAGTGAGGTGTTTGCGTCTTAAATAATCTACGACAGTTTGCGTTCATTGAACAGTATGAATTATTAATTAATCCATATGAAACAGTCCCTTAAAAGTAACGTCTCGCTTTCAGTTTCGGGCTTAGGCATGCTTGTACTCACACTGTAAGCATACCGCGCCTGAGCCCAAGTGAACCGTGCTCTGGCCCACCTCTTCCAACCGGGCCAGGGCCGTTCAAGTGAACCTGCCTGAGCCCGATTCAAAGCACTCACACTTCTCAAACAATCCACAAAACGGGCCTGGGCACGGTTCGGATAGCATAGTGTGAGTACGCCCTTAATGTTTCTTTAAGCTGAATACTAGTATCTTGAAGAACATCTAGTCAAAAATTATTTACTGTCATCATGACAAACATAAATAAAATCAGTTATTAGAGATGAGTTATTAAAACTATTATGATTAGAAATGTGCTGAAAATATCTTGTTTCTTTTAAACGGAAATTGGCGAAAAATATACAGGGGGGCTAATAATTCTGACTTCAACTGTATACTCACTGCCTGACAAAAGTCTTGTCGTCGATATCAGTTGTAAGAGCTACAAATAATAACTTGACTTCTAGTTGATCATTTGGAAAAGTGTCAGAAGGTGGATTTTTCTGATGAATCATCTGTCGATCTGTATTCCAATCATCACAAATACTGCAGTAGGCCTACTGGAACCCACATGGAGCCAAGATTCTCACAGAAATCAGTCAAGTTTGGTGAAGGAAAAATCATGGTTTGGGGTTTCATTCAGTATGGGGGCGTGCGAGAGATCTGCAGAGTGGATGATCAACATCAACAGCCTGAGGTATCAAGACATTTGTGCTGCCCATTACATTACAAACCACAGGAGAAGGCAAATTTTTCAGCAGGATAGCGCTCCTCATACTTCAGCCTCCACATCAAAGCTCCTGAAAGCAAAAAAGGTCAAGGTGCTCCAGGATTGGCCAGCCCAGTCACCAGACATGAACATTATTATGCATGTCTGGGGTAAGATGAAGGAGGAGGCGTTGAAGATGAATCCAAAAAATCTTGATGAACTCCGGGAGTCCTGCAAGAACGCTTTCTTTGTCATTCCAGATGACTTTATTAATAAGTGATTTGAGTCATTCAGAGATGTATGGATTCAGTCCTTCAAGCTCATGATGAAGTCAGACACAATATTCATTCTGTTTCCACTGCAGCATGACTTTATATTCTATACTGGACATTATTTCTGTTCAGTGATGAGACTTTTGTCTAAGCAGAGTCAGACCTTACTGTCCTAATGAAATCATTCAAGATCAAGGCATGATCATATTTTATTGTGGTTAAAGAAGCGAAATCTAGACGCCTTTACCTTTCATATAAGCCACTTCTGATACCAAATGATCAACTGGAAGTCAACTTATTATTCGTTGTTTCTAAAACTTGAATAGGCGACAAGACTTTTGTCAAGTAGTGTAGTACTATAGTACTTAATATAGACTATAAAGTACTGAATCATGATAAAATGATCATAATATCTCTCCATACTCATCTTGCAGAATATCTTTCATTTTTTCTGTCTGTGTTCCTGTTGTCTCTGAATGTTTTGCAAATCCAATTGGATAAATTGGATTTAACCACATGTTTGATGCCAAAGTGAACATCAAATTGAAAAAAACAAAGAGTCAAACCCAATGGCAGAAACCGTCAGTGTGCAAATAGCAGATATTTGCACAGTTTCTGCAGATTCTTCTCTGCTTTTGGCTTGCCGTGTGCATTCCTCCAGGCCAGCAGGGGGCTGCTGCTCTGCTTTTTTGCTGGCTCTTCTATTGACTTGTGTTTTTCTTTTCCCCTTCTTGTGGCACCAGGCGCGGCTTCCCTCCTCTTCATCCACCCTAAGCATTGCTGAGGTATTCCTGCATGATGATGTCACTTCCTGCTCTTCCTCTGCTCCCTTCCTGTTTGTCACGCATGCTTAATTGGGCAGAAATGACCTGAAGTCATTTCTGGGACACATGCAAATGTCTGTCTTGGAGATTTATTTGTGTTTTGAGTGTCTGTGCATCAACTTCACTTCATGTTTTTATTTAAAATCTTTTATTTTTTGTCATTCATATAAATATGAATGTTTATAGTTACTGTAACTAGTGGTTGACTGATATATATCCATCAATATTTCTGGATTTGGTCATTTTCAGTCAGTAATTTCCAGATTTTTCAGCTAAACTGTATTATCTACTGTTGTTCTGGGATGTTTTGTTTATTACTTAATAAAAAAATAGTGTCAGCTTTTAAAATATATAAAAATTTAATTAAATATTAAATATTTATTCAATTGTAGTGTTTATTTTCCACTGACAATTTTTTTTATAAATTATGTATTATTTATTACTATAAATTATTTCTTATTTATTAATAATAATTGTTTATAAATTATTAATTTATTAATAAATTAATAAAATGTATTTTACTATTATTTTACTATTTTATTAAAAGGTCTATTTTATTAAAAGACGATCAATAAAAATCAGTAAAAATATTTAAATAATTACATTTGATTATAAATTAAAATAAAATAATTTGAAAATTTGTGTATTTAAAAAAAGAATTTAATTAAAATTAATTACTGACAAATTTTTTTTATTTTTATTTATTATAATAAATTATTAGAATAATATTGTGTTAAAGACAACATGAATGACTCTATTTAAAATCATTGAAGGAACAATGATAAACTGTATTATCTACTGTTGTTCTCGGATGTTTTGTTTATTACTTAATAAAAAAATAGTGTCAGCTTTTAAAATATATAAAAATTTAATTAAATATTAAATATTTATTCAATTGTAGTGTTTATTTTCCACTGACAATTTTTTTTTATAAATTATGTATTATTTATTACTATAAATTATTTCTTATTTATTAATAATAATTGTTTATAAATTATTAATTTATTAATAAAATGTATTTTACTATTATTTTACTATTTTATTAAAAGGTATATTTTATTAAAAGACAATTAATAAAAATCATTAAAAATATTTAAATAATTATATTTGATTATAAATTAAAATAAAATAATTTCAAAAAATTTGTGTATTTAAAAAAAGAATTTAATTAAAATTAATTACTGACATATTTATTTTTTATTATTATTTATTATAATAAATTATTAGAATAATATTGTGTTAAAGACAACATGAATGACTCTATTTAAAATCATTGAAGGAACAATGATAAACTGTATTATCTACTGTTGTTCTGGGATGTTTTGTTTATTACTTAATAAAATAATAGTGTCAGCTTTTAAAATATATGAAAATTAAATTAAATATTAAATATTTATTCAATTGTAGTGTTGATTTTCCACTTACAAATGTATTATTTGTTTTTGAATAAATTATGTATTATTGATTACTATAAATTATTTATTTATTATTATTAACAAATTATAAATTATTTGTTTTTAATATTTTTTTTGTTAAAGGCGATCAATAAAAATCATTAAAATATTAAAATTATTATTTTTGATTAAAAATAACAAGGAAATAATCTGAAATTTAATTAAAATTCTTTATTATTATTTGTTATAATAAATTATTAGATTAATATTGTGTTAAAGACAACATGAATGACTATTAAAAAGCATTAAAACTAAGTTACAGTATAATAATAATAAATTAATAAACAAATGTTTTTTTTTATTATTGTACTATATTATTGTTAAAGAGAGCTCAATTAAAAAGATGAAGAAACGATGTTTGAATGATTATATTTAATTATTAATAAATAAGAATATAATCTGAAATGTTGTAAACTATAATATATATTGTTGTTCAGGGTTGTTTTTTATTAGTTAATAAAAATAATATTGTCAGTTTTAAAAAATGTAAAAATTAAATTAAAGATTAATTAAATCGTAGTGCTGATTTTCCACTGACAAATGCATTTTTTATTATTTATTATATAAAATTATTAAAATAATATTGTGTTAAAGACAACATGAATGACTCTATTAAAATCATTGAATGAACAATATTTTTATAATTATTTAATTATTGATAAAACAATTAATCAGCAATTGTGTGTATTTCTTTAATGATAAACTGTATTATCTACTGTTGTTCTGGGATGTTTTGTTTATTACTTAATAAAATAATAGTGTCAGCTTTTAAAATATATGAACATTTAATTAAATATTAAATATTTATTCAGTTGTAGTGTTGATTTTCCACTTACAAATGTAATATTTATTTTTTATTATGTATTATTGATTACTATAAATTATTTCTTATTTATAAATATTAATTATTTATAATTTATTTCTTAATAAATGAATAAAATGTATTTTACTATTATTTTACTATTTTGTCAAAGATGATCAATAAAAATCTTAAAAAATATTTAAATAATTTTATTTGATTATAAATAACAAGAAAATAATCTAAAATTTTGTGTATTTAAAATTTTTTTTTATTAAAATTAATTACTGACAAATGTATTATTTATTATTTATTATAATAAATTATTAGATTACATCCGCTGCGTAAAATCGTGCTGGATAAGTTGGCGGATCATTCCGCTGTGGCGACCCCAGATTAATAAAGGGACTAAGCCGACAAGAAAATGAATGAATGAATGAATTATTAAATTAATATTGTGTTAAAGACAACATGAATGACTCTATTAAAAAGCATTAAAACTAAGTTACAGTATAATAATAATAAATTAATAAACAAATGTTTTTTTTTATTATTGTACTATATTATTGTTAAAGAGAGCTCAATTAAAAAGATGAAGAAACGATATTTGAATGATTATATTTAATTATTAATAAATAAATAAAATTATCAGAAATGTTGTGTATTTTTTACTAAGCTGTAATATATATTGTTGTTCGGGGATGTTTTGTTTATTAGTTAATAAAATAATATTGTCAGTTTTTTTCAAATGTAAAAATGTAATTAAAGATTAATTAAATCGTAGTGCTGATTTTCCACTGACAAATGCATGTTTTATTATTTATTATGTAAAATTATTAAAATATTATTGTGTTAAAGACAACATGAATGACTCTTAAAAAATACACACAATTGCTGATTAATTGTTTTATTTATAATTAAATAATTAAATATTCAACAATTGTTCCTTCAATGATTTTAATAATGATAAACTGTATTATCTACTGTTGTTCTGGTTTGTTTTGTTTATTAGTTAGTAAAAATAATTGTCAGCTTTTAAAATATATAAAATTTTTATTAAAATTAAATATTTATTCAACTGTAGTGTTAATTTTCCTCTGACAAGTTTGTTATTTATTAATAAATAAGTGTGTTTTTAAATGATTGTGCTATATTATTGTAAAAGACAATCAATAAAAAATCATTAAATATTTAAATGGTTATATTTAATCATAAATAAATAAAGATTTAATCAGAAATGTTGTTTATTTTGTAACTCAACTCTAATATATTGTTGTTCTGGGATGTTTTGTTTAATAGTTAATAAAAAATATTAGTGTCAGCTTCTTAAAAAATTCAAGTTAATTAAATTGCAGTGCTGTTTTTCCACTGTATTATACAAATGTTCACAATATTATAATAATATTGTTTGTTAAGGACAACATGAATGTCTCTATTAAAAATCATTTTAAAAAATGGAAGTAACGAAATTTGAAAAATTATATTTAATTATAAAAACAATAAATTAACCAGCAATTTTGTGTATGATTTTTGCGCTAAACTGTAATAAATATTGTTGTGTAGGAATGTTTTGTTTAGTAGTAAAAAAAAATAACAGTGTCAGCTTTTAAAATATTAAAAAAATAAATAATATTTGCCTCACAGCAAGAAGGTCGCTGGTTCGAGCCCCGGCTGGGTCAGTTGGCATTTCTGTGTGGAGTTTGCATGTTCTCCCCGTGTTGGTATGGGTTTCTTCAGGTGCTCCGGTTTCCCCCCATAGTCCAAAGACATGCGCTATAGGGGAATTGGGTAGGTTAAATTGTCCGTAGTGTATGTGTGGGAATGAGAGTGATGGGTTGCAGCCGGAAGGCCATCTGCTGTGTAAAACATGTCCTGAATAAGTTGGCGGTTCATTCCGCTGTGGTGACCCCAGATTAATAAAGGAACTAAGCCGAAAAGAAAATGAATGAATAATTAATAATTTGCATTCAGTTCAACTGTAGTATTGATGTTCCACTGACAAATGTATTATTCATTCATTCATTTTCTTTTCAGCTTAGTCCCTTTATTAATCCGGGGTAGCCACAGCGGAATGAACCAGCAACTTATCCAGCATATGTTTTACACAGCGGATGCCCTTCCAGCTGCAACCCATCACTGTGAAACATCCATACACACTCATTCACACACATACACTACAGACAATTTAGCCCACCCAATTCACATATTGACCTTATTCTTTAATGCGGAAGTGCGCTCGTTTTTGCGATTGTATTAGAACTTCCGATTCAGTCGCCTATGGGAGAAATGACTAGGAATAATAAACGGCTGAAAATGGTCAAACTACTCGCTTTACAAACAAGTGTTTGCATGATTATACAGACAAAATAGAATAATATAATAAGAAAACCTCCGTTTGCAACATCAAGCAGCAGAACGAGCTGTTTTTAACGTCTAAAAATGAATGGAAGTGAATGAGACCGGAAGTCTCGAGCCAAAACGATTCAAATGGCTGCGCCCGCTCATACACGGAGAATAAGGTGAATACCACATGTCTTTGGACTTGTGAGGGAAACCAGAGAACACGGAGGAAACCCCCTGCCAACAATGGGAGAACATGCAAAGTCCACACAGAAATGCCGACTGACCCAGCCGAGGCCCACTGACCCAGCCGAGGCGATTGTGTTACCCACTGTGCCACCGTGCTGCCCCGACAAATGCATTATTTATTAATAAATTTATACATTTTTATCATTAAATAATTGAATAATTATATTTTGTCATAAATAAAAATAATCAGAAATTTTGTGCATTTAAAAAATTAATTAAATGAATTACTGACAAATGTATTATTTTTATTATTATTTATTATAATAAATTATTAAAATAATATTGTGTTAAAGACAACATGAATGACTCTATTAAAAATCATAAAAAAGTAACTTTTAATTATATTTAAATATAAATAAAGAAAAATAAATCAGCAATTTTGTGTGTTTTTTATTATGAACTGTAATATATTGTTTATTCTGGGATGTTTTGTTCATCAGTTAATAAAAATAATAGTTTCAGCTTTTAAAATGTTTGCTAATTTTAAAATAATTAAAGTTTTATTCAACTGTGGTGTTGATTTTCCACTGACAAATGTGTTATTTATAAATAAATGTATAATTCAAAATATTTTTATTGTTGTACTATATTATTGTTAAAGACGATCTAAAAATCATGAATATGGAAGTAACAGTATTTGCTATCAATTTTTGCTTGTGTCAGCTTTTCAAATAATAAAAAGTCTAAATAATTTAATTAAAATTGAAAATGAATAAAATTGCACTGTTGTTTTTCCACAGACAAAGCCATTATTATAGTAATATTACTTGTAATATTATAATAGAGACAACACGAATGTCCCAATTAAAAATCATAACATAAATTTTTAAATGAATTAGCAATTTATTGTGTTTTTTTATGTTAAGCTGTAATGCTAATCGTCCAGACGGTTTTTAGTTTTAGTTTCAGACGACCACTAGTTAAAGATACACATTGAGATGCTCTAAAAGTGCAATTCTGTGAGATTAAAGTATGCATGTTTTATTCCTCACTCAACTGCATTTATTTGAGACGTCTTTGCAATCACTTTTTTTTGTCTGAAGTGTTTTGTTGTTATTATTATTATTATTATTATTATTATTATTATTATTATTATTATTATTATTATTTGAATCCATACACCATTGCATTAGAGGCTCATGTTTTACTTCGTATAGCTGATATATTATATATTGTTGTGCTGGGATGTTTTGTTTTGTTGATTTATTAAATTTAAATTGAAAATGAACAACATTTTAGTGCTGTTAAAAATAACAAATATATTTTATTTAATTATTTTAACTTAAATACTTTTTCATTTAAATTAAATTTAAATAATTGTAATAATGTAAATGTAAATAAACATTAATAAAGATTGAAATGTAGATATTAAAAGTGTTTCTAGAAGTATGTAATATTTAAATATGCTTGCATTAATACACATTTACTTAAGAAGCAAAATTACTATTACCCAGGTTTGTTTGTTTGTTTGTTTGTTTGTTTGTTTGTTTTTAGAAAAACTAAATAAAAAGTAAATAATTAAAATCTTTATTTAATTATTTAATTTTTAAAGTAGCTATTTGCAGTAAAAATAGTAATTATTATTATTATGACAGTAGTTCAGCTTGAAAATATTTACAAATGTGTTATAAATGTTTTTACTTACTTATTTATGGATTTTTTTTATTTAATTATTTATAAAAAATAACTTTTATCAGTGTAGATTTGATTTAAAGGGCACCTATTTTACCCCTTTTACAAAACTTAAAAGACGTCTCAGCCTAAAAACAGCTATCAGATTATTTATTATATAATGTAGAAGCTGCCCGTTTTGGGTTTGATGACAGTGTAGCTGTTTTTGTGGCTTGTGGCTTTAAATGTAAATGAGATTCTTCTCCTCGCCCACTGCTCCCACATGCGTATCTGCTTTTCATATGTAGATAAACAGCAGTCAGTGACAGAGTCAGACATGGATGAAGCTGAAATACAGCTCATTAGTCAAAATTACCAAGTAAGTTTATTTGATGTGCTTGTGGTGGAGTTTATTCAAGCCTTTCTGAAAGGATGAGTCTCACACAAATGCTGTTTGCAGTACACACACACACACACACATACAGTTGGAGTCAGAATTATTAGCCCCCCTGAATTATTAGCCCCCCTGTTTATCTTTTCCTCCAATTTCTGTTTAACGGAGAGAAGATTTTTTTCAACACATTTCTAAACATATTAGTTTTCATAACTCATCTCTAATAACTGATTTCTTTTATCTTTGCCATGATGACAGTAAATAATATTTGACTAGATATTTTTTAAGACACTTCTATACAGCTTAAAGTCACATTTAGGGTGCTTTCACACCTGCCTTATTTAGTTTGGTTGAATCGCACTAGAGTTCGTTTTCCCTTTTGGTACGGTTCGTTTGGGCAGGTGTGAATGTAGCAATTGTACTCGAGTGCGCACCAAATCTGACCAAAAAAGCGTACCGAGACCTCCTTGAAGAGGTGGTCTCGTTACACCTTCAAACGAACCCTGGAGCGGATCGTTTGTGGTGAGAACATGGTCCGAACTAAAACAGACCCAACCGCAAAAAGTACTTTGCCTTTATGGACTAATCCAGCTGCCGTAGGCCGATGCACTGTGCATTATGGGATGCGGAGGAAAAGTATTTGTTGACAGCGCTTTACCAAAAGAGAGAGGGAGGGGGGGGGGGGGCATTACCTGATGGATCGTTGGTAATATTTCCGGAAGATGACCATGTTGCAGTTTAGCTAATTTAATTCACGCCTCCTCCTGAAGTGACGTTTGATGCACTTTCGCTGTTTGCAATGCCTTAAAACATTGTTTTCCAACCACAGCCGTGCTTCATTCTCGAAATGTATAGTTTGCCTAAGTGATGTATACAAACTATATAGTATACTATGAGCAGGGATACAATCAGCCAGCGCAGTCGTCCCTCCATAGTGAAAAGCGACATTTTGTGTCTGCCGGTTTGTTCATTTGCGGGAGTTCCATTGGCATTTTCCCGCATGTGAATTCTGACCAATCGAAAAGCAGTTTAGGAAATATGTTCAACAACATCTGGCCAATGAGTGATGTGGATTTTGTCACATGAATGCATTTTGGTTCTTTTCAACTGGTTCGGACCAAAGCAATCAGTGTGGTGAGAAAGCGGCCCAAAGGCGGCAGAAAATGCTACAATGTATCATTTATTGCCCCTGGACCGGACCAAATAAACTACAGATGTGAAAGCACCCTAAAAGGCTTAACTAGGTTAATTAGGTTAACTAGGCAGGTTAGGGTAATTAGGCAAGTTATTGTATAATGATGGTTTGTTCTGTAGACTATTGGAAAAAAATAGCTTAAAGGGGCTAATAATTTTTACCTTAAAAGGGTTCTTAAAAAATTTTAAACTGCTTTTATTCTAGCCGAAATAAAACAAATAAGACTTTTTCAGAAGAAAAAATATTATCAGACATACTGTGAAAATTTCCTTGCTCTGTTAAACATCATTTGGGAAATTTAAAAAAATGAAAAATAAATAAATTCAAAGGGGGGCTAATAATTCTGAATTCAACTGTATGTGTTTACTGACACAATGCAGCCGTGGTGATTATAGTGGTTAAGAATTATATCGATTTTACAGTCTTCATTTCAAACATGCAGTATTTTAAAAACCTTTTAAACTAAAAAAATTAGTTATTGAGGTGCAGATGATCACAGAGAGTTTTAACATGTTTTAATTAAATTTTCTTTGCAAAAGATGTTCATGTGTGTACACGTTATTAAGGAGGCATGGCACCTGTCAATCAATGCAGTGGGCAGGGAAAACCGCACTCCTACGTCACGTTGCGGTGGGCCTCAAAATCACTGGCATTTGTGTCCTATTTTAACATCAGGAAATTAAACAAAAAGAGACTTATTTTGTTTATATCACTTCAATATGACTGTGGACACACTATACCTACACACAGTTCTGTCCAAACAGCTTACAAAAGATGATTTTCATCACATGGTGCTCTTTACAATAAAAACTAGAAGTATATTTTATTTTATTTAGTATTTCCCATGCAGTTTGAATATTTAAATATGCTTAAATCAAGAAATATTAACTTGAGAGGCAATAAAAAAAAGAATTAATTAATTAAAAATGTATTCATTTTCAAATCTCAGCAATTAAAAAAAATGTGTATGACTAAAAAAAACGTTAAATGTGTTGTTTTTCCACTGACAGTTGTATTTTTTTAAACAATAAATTGTATTGTAAAATATATTTATTATTATTTCTTTTTAACTTGTGCTGGTTGCATTGCAAATATCATTAAAATAATAATAAAAAAATTTATCTTTCTTTTAGTGACTGCACTGAAAAAAATGCATCATTGGATTTACTACGTTTTTTACAGTAACTGGTTGCAAATAATTTCAATAGGCTGAATTTAAACAAACAAATTTTGTTCAAAGTTAAATTTAGTTTGTTTAAAATCGCCCATTTACAGTTTTTCCAGACGCTAGGACACATTTCTCAATACTTGGGTCACTTTTGCAAATCTCTTCACACAATCTCTACTAATCGACTTTCAGCTTGGCAAAGCAGTTCATTTCACATTTAAAATGCACTACAACTACCAAAACACTTTATTCAGGTCTCAAATGAACTCATTCTTCCAGAACACTAGCAAAGGTGGACAGCCGACAAACACACTGTCACCCACAAAACAATGAGCTAAAAACACTAACAACATGTAGCATCACACAGTGTTTTCTTGTGTTTAGAAGTGCAATATATATTGATTATAACTGCAGTATATGTTACTGGAATGAAGCAGACATGATGCAGAATTCCTCAATATTTGATGTCCTTTATTTATTTATTTATCTTGCACTAAGTAATTCCAAAATACAAGAATTTGTACACACACCATCCACTGATACAGACACAAAAGTAATGCTAATCTGGCTGCTTAAACTGCATCTGTAGATCTGAAATATGTTTCAATCAAATATTGCTGTTCAATGTTGCTGTCTTATTCAGTTTTGCATTATGTTATTGTTTTGAACAGAAGCTTAACAGTTTTGAAAACAGTATGTAAGCACGTGCTAAATGTCCTGTACGTCCAAAGATTTGCTAACGCTCAAAGGATGCACACGCCGAGTGAAGCGCGCTCTCTCTTCTATCGGACACGGCTCACCCTGGCTCTAATAAGTGAGGTAGATGGCATCAACTGATAGTGGGTTTGTTCCAGCCTCTGTTTGGAAAAGGCACTTCCCATCTGCCGATCACCGTAACAGATAAAGAGCTGCTCAGAGAATCTAAAAGCAGGTCCGTATAATACGCAAAGCGCAAACAGGACAGTAAGGGGGCTGAGTCTGCCTCCTCCGTGGGCAGCACTTGCAGGTTCACTACATAGTCTAAAAAGAACGCTGTAGGAACCTAGGGAATAGACTCCACTTCAGGGCATAGGCATGCTCTAGCCTGAGTGATGGTGTTAACCACCTAACCAGTAAGTCCTCCGCGCTTTATTTATGGACCATACGTGAGGCATAGATCTGGGCGCGGGTGCCAAACAGTGCCTGTCCCAGAGAAGAAGCTTCTTTCAGGGGATGTGCCAGGGAGGAGCCATCACAAGGAGAGAGCTGAAATACAGGTCCATTTGAGCCAGAGAGGCGCACTATATAGACCTGTTCCCTGTCCTCCCTGACTTTACACAGTATCTGTGTGAGTAGGCTCACTGGAGAAATGTGTATTACGCACGACCCGGGGCCAGCTGTGTAGCCAGAGGAACGAGTGGTACGAGATGCTCTATGCGGGTGCTTCGCCGGAGGCGCAAGCCGGGGCGGGGCAGCTCTCGTAGGCGGCCACCCTCGACGAGGAGCAGCGGATGTGGATTGCTCGGCGGGCAGAGCGGTCTTATGTCCCCACAGATAGATTTTGACATTGCCCATCGCATCCGACTGCTCTCTCACCGCCTTGAATTCCTGGGTGAATTCACCGACGGTGTCAGCGAACAGGCCCGCCTGGGATATGGGGGAGTCAAAAAAAGCAAACTTTGTCGACTTTGCGCATATCTGCCAGGTTTAGCACGAGGTGCCGTTCTTGGACCACTAATGTGGCCATCGTCCATCGCAGGGCACACGCAGCGGACTTGTGATCCGTAGAGCACAGTGAGGTGGGGTGCGGTGCGGGGCTTGTGTAACAAGCCTGGGTCGGAACCACCCTCGTGCAGCCAGCCTTGCTAGCGCTGGTAGGTGGCCATAGCATGCTAGGTGGAAGCAGCCTGGCGCGCAGCTGTGTGGGCTCTGGCTCCACAGGAAGCAGATATCCGACACGCCTTGAATGGGAGACGAGGCTGACTCCATCAAGAAGAGGCACCATGCGGGCCTGCAATGGCACTAATCATCTGGGGAATTGACTCGTAGCCCCTGGCTGTTTCACCATCAAGGGTGGTGAGGGCAGAGGCGCACGCAGATCGGGCAGAGAAAGATGCCCTCCAATACTGCGTGAGCTTACTGTGCACTTCCGGGAAGAATGGGACGTAAGCTATAAGGTCTTGGCTTCTTGCATCCTCCACGTACACCCATCTAGTCGGTCCGGTCGCGGGGCTGCAGGATAAACCATCTCCAGGCCCACGGCCGAAGCAGCCCGGTATCATGTCTGCTTCTAGATCCGACGCCGCACTCGCTACCCCAGAGGGAGGGAGCGAGTTCAAATCCTTCATCAGATAATGATAGCCCGTCCTCCAATGCAACAGTGGACATCTGAGCCTCAGTGTCATCAAGTGAGAGGGCAACCATCCGAGGACGGATCGCTTCTCTCACTCGAAGCTTGGATGGAGTGCGTGGAGGAGCGAGAGGTCCACAAAACCGAAGGCGGCAGATTTACTCCCACTGTAACTCTTAGATCTGCCCGAGTAGGGGGGGGACAACTGGGGTGGGTGGCCTTTTTGCAAGAGCGAGCTACAATCTTAACTGTGCAACAGACATGCCACCGCAGTGATGGCATGCACTGCCCGCGAGCACCGCATTGACATGCTGGACCCCCAGACATAAAACGCAGTGCCCGTGCTCATCATCCAAAGACAGAACACCACCCAATCCAGAAAAGCACAGTCGGAGTGACGTCTTGAAAAAGACGTGCTGCACGACTGTGTTGCTCTTTTAGGAAATTCGCAACAATAGATATCGCTCTGGAGGACTGGACCCAATAAACTCCAAGTAGGGGAGAAACCCAGCTCGACCATCTGCAGCCGCACTTTGGACCAAGAAAAGCAGCCCGCTTTCTCGTTCTCTTTTTTTCTCTCTGTCGTAACAGCGAGAGAAAACCATCATCGACTCTCACAGAAGCTTTGTGAAAGGATCTGAAGCGAAAAAGATGCTTCAGCTTGGCACGCGCTGTGCTTATATTTCCAAATTGATTGCAAATTGCTACAGCTGTGCACGCTGATGCTGCCAACTATTGGCAACTATTGGACCAATTGGCATTTCATTGGCCCGTTTATATACTCTTTCAGATAATTGGATTCTGGCGAAATCCCCATAGTGGAACTTTCCACATAGCATTGATGTTTCCCTCCTGATGGGGAACCTCAGTTTAGCCCACATAGACTCATGTTGTGCACACTGTCTAAAGAGTTTTGCAAAAGTGACTTAAGTATTGAGAAATGTGTCCTAGCATCTGGAAAAATCTGTTTCAGTGTTTCAGTTTGGCCTTTAGCGCTTTAATTAAGTTTCTGTGATGTTTTTTCAGTGACCAATGGGTTATTATATTAGTTAAAGTCTGAATATATTTCAAGTGTAGTACAAGTATCTTGTAATTAATGCTGAAACACACTGTTAGATTCCAGCTGTTCTGAGATCAGTGTGAAGAGTTATTAGGATGGGTTTCATCAAGTCTTTTCTGTTGTTCCTCACAGCATCAGATCAGTTGCGTTTCTGTAACGCTGCTCACTTTTCATTGGTTCAGCTGTTTGCTCATGTTTTTCCATCGTAACGGTGTGCATCATGGCAGTGTGTGTGTGTGTGTGTGTGTGTGTGTGTGTGTGTGTGTGTGTGTG
>CAIGQZ010034990.1:4103279-4141006 GCA_903798205.1 Danio tinwini | reverse complement strand
TTGCTATGGTAACGCAACAACTGTAGTAATATAAACAAAGTATTTCAATTCATCTATTGTTGTAATTCTACAGTTGCTATGGTAACGCAACAACTATAGTAATATAAACAAAGGCTGTGTCCGAAACCGCCTACTACTCAGTAGGTACTGCATTTGAATTTAAACATAGTACTCAGCCGTTAGAAAAGTACATTCTATACAGTATGAATGTAAGAAGTATGAATGGAATTCGGACGTACTGTATCCGCCATTTTGTCATGGTCACGTGACCTACCTGCGTCAGTTGTGTCGATTCACTACCATTCATAAATTCTCTGGCGGAGCATCATAGGATAGCGCAGCGTACATGAGGTGCGCACTTCAGAATCTCGCCGGAAGTAGTAAGTCATCCGGGGGTTTTTTCGCATACTGATTTTCGAATTCTATGAATTCTGACATACTGCTCGGCTCGCATACTGTTTTTAGCGTACTATATAGTATGGAAGTATGCGGTTTCGAACGCAGCCAAAGTATTTCAATTCATCTGTTGTTGTAATTCTACAGTTGCTATGGTAACGCAACAACTATAGTAATATAAACAAAGTATTTCAATTCATCTGTTGTTGTAATTCTACAGTTGCTATGGTAACGCAACAACTATAGTAATATAAACAAAGTATTTCAATTCATCTATTGTTGTAATTCTACACTTGCTATGGTAACGCAACAACTATAGTAATATAAACAAAGGCTGCATCTGAAACCGCCTACTACTCAGCAGGTACTGCATTTAAATTTAAACATACTACTCGGCCGTTAGAAAAGTACATTCTATACAGTATGAATGTAAGAAATATGAATGGAATTCGGACGTACTACATCCGCCATTTTTTCATGGTCACGTGACCTACCTGCGTCAGTTGAGTCTATTCACTCCCATTCATGAATTCTCTCATGGAGCATCATGGGATAGCGCAGCGTGCATGGGATGCACACTTCAGAATCTCGCCGGAAGTAGTAAGTCATCCGGGTACTTTTCGCATACTGATTTTCGAATTCTATGAATTCGGACATACTACTGGGCTCGCATACTGATTTTAGCGTACTGTATAGTATGGAAGTATGCGGTTTCAAACGCTGCCAAAGTATTTAAATTCATCTGTTGTTGTAATTCTGCGCTTGCTTCGGTAACGCAACAACTATAGTAATATTAACAAAGGTTGCATCCGAAACCGCCTACTACTCAGCAGGTACTGCATTTAAATTTAAACATACTACTCAGCTGTTAGAAAAGTACATTCTATACAGTATGAATGTAAGAAATATGAATGGAATTCGGACGTACTACATCTGCAATTTTGTCATGGTCACGTGACCTACCTGCGTCAGTTGCGTCGATTCACTCCCATTCATGAGTTCTCTCGCGGGGCATCATGAGATAGCGCAGCGTGCATGGAATGCACACTTCAGAATCTCGCCGGAAGTAGTAAGTCATCCGTGTATTTCTCGCATACTGATTAGAATTCTATGAATTCGGACATACTACTGGGCTCGCATACTGATTTTAGCGTACTGGTTGCAAATAATTTCTATGGGCTAAATTTAAACAAACAAATTTTGTTCAAAGCTATATTTAATTTGTTTAAAATCGCCCATTTACAGTTTTTTCTAGACGCTAGGACACATTTCTCAATACTTGGGTCACTTTTGCAAAACTTTTCACACAATCTCTTCTAACCGACTTTCAGCTTGGCAAAGCAGTTCATTTCACATTTAAAATGCACTACAACTACCAAAACACTTTATTCAACTCTCAAATGAACTCATTCTTCCAGAACACTAGCAAAGGTGGACAGCCGACAAACACACTGTCACCCACAAAACAATGAGCTAAAAACACTAACAACATGTAGCATCACACAGTGTTTTCTTGTGTAAAACAAGGACACATCTCTGTTTAGAAGTGCAATATATATTGATTATAACTGCAGTATATGTTACTGGAATGAAGCAGACATGATGCAGAATTCCTCAATATTTGATGTCCTTTATTTATTTGTATTTTTTTGCACTAAGTAATTCCAAAATACTAGAATTTGTACACACACCATCCACTGATACAGACACAATAGTAATGCTAATCTGGCTGGTTAAACTGCGTTTTTAGATTTGAAATATGATGATGATGGTTGTTTCAATCAAATATTGCTGTTCAATGTTGCTGTCTTATTCAGTTTTGCATTATGTTATTGTTTTGAATAGAAGCTTAACAGTTTTGAAAACAGTATGTAAGCATGTGCTAAATGTCCTGTACGTTCAAAGATTTTTGGCAGCTGTTGTGTCTGAGTGAGAAAAGAATTGATGAAATTTGACAGATGTAGTCATTGAAGGCATTTTGTGCCAAAACAATGAGAATTGATCCTCAGTTTAGCCCACATAGACTTCTGTTGTGCTCACTGTGTCAAGAGTTTTGCTAAAGTGACCTACAGTAAGTATTGAGAAATGTGTCCTAACATCTGTAAAAATCTATAATTGCAGCCTCTGTAAGAGACGGTCAAACATCCAAAATCTCAGAGAGGAATTGGCTGCAGTAAAATAGTTTACCTGTGTGATTGCGTGCCTTACAGCAAACACAGGAGCAAGACTCTTAACCTCAGGCTTCTCAGGATTGTCCCTGTAAGAAGTGCACTGTGTGTCCTTTAAGATCCCTGCTACACAACAGTTGACAGTCTATACTCGAAACACTGCGGACTAGAGCGTATTTACACTAAAATATTTGGGCAAAACCTGTTGTATATTATGTAAATGCTGTCATTTGACAAAGACTTGAAGGTGGAGTGTGTCATTGTTTTACGTTGTTTGAAATAGATCACATATTAATAACAGTTTTATCAATGAATACTTGTCCTCAAGCTGTTCCAAATCCATAATTTATTTACAAAACTATAGAAAAGACTTTAGATATTTATTGTTTGCTAGTAATTTCCCTTAAAGGCCCAGTCCGCCCACACATTCTGCCTTTTTCATTAAATGCTGTGTATGCGTGTGTAAATGTATGTGTGTGTGTGTGTTTATGTGTCTGTGTTTATATGTGTGTGCATGCATGTGTGTACGTTTGTAAGTGTGTATGCATGTTTGTGTGTGTGTGTGTGTGTGTGTGTGTGTGTGTGTGTGTGTGCATATGCATGTCTGTGAATGTATGTGCGTGTGTGTGTGTGTGTGTGTGTGTGTGTGTGTGTGTGTGTGCATGTATGTGTAAGTGTACGAATGTATTTGTGTGTGCGCATTTATATATGTGTGTGCATATGTTGTAACAGTTAAATGTTACTATTATCATTTTCTGATTTATTTATTAATTTTCTTGCACTGTTGTAATGTTGCTTCCGACCTCTGGGGGGCACTAGGTTGATTTGCGCCTCTATAAAGAGCCACTCACCATAGAAAGAGATGAGTGTTTGGTAGAGTGGATGCCACATGGTTCACTTTTGCTACTGGCCTTCGCAGTGTCCAAGGTTAAGAACGAATGTAGTTATTGCTTAACAAATGGACTGTTTATATTTTGTGGTATTTATGCTTCTGTTGGCTTGCTGAGTTAAAATGGAGTTTACAAAATACTAAGGTTGTTCCAACTTCTCGAGGAGCAACATCTTACTCAACCGAGGGCAACTTGACGACTTTACTACATACAGCAACGGCCTTTTTTCCTAACAGTGTTAGGACATCTGAAAGAAATTGCATCGCACTCAAGTGCTCATGATAAGTTATAACTGACATTATTTAGACCAATTTGTTTCTGACTTTAAAATGTCTTTTTGTTATGATTCAATGTTTTTGTTTGATAAAACCACACATGTGGGTAAAATAATAAAACCGTTCAAATGCTATAATTTGTTTCACGAGTGTCAATCAGTCAGCCAAAGTTCTGTAGAACCCCCTCAGAGTAATACCTATTCAAGGTGAGGAGGTGTTGCAATGTGTGTACGTGCGTGTGCATGTCTGTTTGTGCATGTGTACATATGTATGTGTGTGTGTGAGTGGGCGTGTGTTCGTGTATGTTTGTCTGCATATGTGTGTTTGTGCGGATTTGTGTGTGTGTGTGTTTGTTGCATGTATGTTTACTCACAGCTGGTCTAGTGCTGTATTTTTGTTGTTGTATCATCATCATCACCATGAGGTGTGTGTGGTGTTTTCTTGTTCTTGTATCATCATCATGAGAGGTGTATGTGTGTGTGAGTGGTGTTTTTATGTTGGTGTATCCTCATCACGAGTGTTGTGTGTGCTTCTGTGTTGTGTGTCAGATCTGGACTCAGTGCTGCAGTGTCTTCATCATCTCAACCAGTGTGTGTTGGATGAGGAGAGTCAGCAGGACGTGGAGCTGCTCCTGGATCTGCTGCTTCAGTCAAACTTCCAGCAGGCCTTCAACATGCAGCGCAGTGTAGCCCAGGGCATGAGCCGCCTGTGCCCGCCGCCGTACCCACTCACCGCACACGCACAGCAGCTCCGAGGACAGGTAACACTGATGCTTATTCACATGCTGTACTAGTCACAATCATTTGCCCTCCTGTGAATTTTTTTTCTTTTTCAAATATTTCCCAAATTATGTTGAACAGATTCAGGAATTTTTCACAGTATTTCCTATAATATTTTTTCTTCTGGAGAAAGTCTTATTTGTTTTATTTCGGCTTGAATAAAAGCAGTTTTTAATTTATTTAAAGCCATTTTAAGGTCAATATTATCAGCCCCCTTGAAGGGCACCTAGGTTACCCCTTTTTCCAGATTTAATATAAGTATTTTGTGTGTCTATAATGTGTCTGTAAAGTTTCAGCTCAAAACACTCATCAGATTATTTATTATAGCTTTCACTAGGTTGTATTTTAGAGCTCTCAACAGCTTTTTGCTGTTTTTGTGTACTGCGCCTTTAAGGCTAGTCCTCCCCGCCCACCGTTCCCACGTGCCTGTCAAAGTGCCTCAGTCTCCGCCCTCGGCTGCCTCAGACAACTGACAGACGTAAAGGAAGCAGATCTCACATAACGTTTGTGAGAAATACTGCAGTAAGAGCTTTACCAATGATTATTTGGTGCATTTGTTGGTGAGCTGCAGGATGAGTCACACACAATGTCATTACAAAGTTCATGCACACACATGGACACACACACACACTCACAGCGTGCACATTTAGCTTTGCACTGTCTTTGCACACAAATGTGACAGGATACAGGTTAATATCCACTGCTGTATGGATATGTTACGTTAATGTACAAAATAAACCTGATTTAACGTCCACAAACCGGGATTGAAGTGTCTTCTTTTATTATTGTTCTGACACTCGGCTGTGTTGATAAAGTAAATGGCTGTAATTCATTAACATGAAAAAACATTTTAAACTTGTAACACTCGCTCTTGATCAAATTTGATGATGATTGATGATCCTAGCGAACTGAACAGACTTTTTATTTACAGTTGCTTTGCGCACGTCCTGTCTTGTTGATATGATTATACACGTTACTACGGAGTAGGGATGCACCGATACCATTTTTTTAAACCGATCTGATCTCGATACTAAAATTCTGAGTATAATATAATATGAATAATACTGTAATATGGTATAATATAATACGGTTTCCATAGTTCTGGTGATAAACTCAAATAATATATCTTCTTTGGTAAAAATAACAGACCTATAGGCCTACTGTAGATGACAGATGGCACAATTTAACTAAACATGATGCTTGCTATAAACTATGGGCTACATTATTTGAGCATTCATTATGACATTGATCTGTCTGTTGTGGTCCAGCCTGTTTTCTTTTTAATATTCAGATTTTTCTTTGAAATCTGTAATAGGCTACCACTATTGACCCTTAATCATTGGTAAAACAATCAACCTTTTAGCAAAGCCTGATATTTTTGTGCAGGTTTGAAGCAGACTAAACTAAACCGAGGCCAGTTTTACTGAATAAACATTCCCTCAATAGCCGCGTGAGATGGAGAAACTGAAAGCATGTCTGAAAAAAAAATTTTTGTCTGAGAAATTATCTTTTTGAAACGAATTTCGTTTGGTGTAATTTGTTGGTTATTTTAATGTGTTTATGTTGGTCAGTTATCTACAAAATAAACAAGAATATTTGAGGTGAAGTTCAAAACAAGGTCCGCTTGTATGCTTTAGCGCACAATCTGACAAACTGGTCTATTAAATAAAATGTTAATATATATAAAATTACAGTGAAATATTCACAGTTTCAGAGTAGCCTATATTAGGCTAAATCATTTTCTGTTAATAGCAATTCATATGCCCCAGGCCATCATTTTCACTTTTAATAATTTAATCAACTAAACCAAAATGAGCCAGGCTTTACAAACTTTTCGCGGCACAAACATAAGAAGGAACAAACATTCGCGGAAGGAACATAATAACATAAACTTAGCCTATTATAAGAATAATCTTAGGGAGCGGCGCATGTCGCATCTGCGCTGCTGGTGCCTGAATGAAGCGCTTGATGCATCACTGAGACACAGCGTGCGCAGCCCTCCAGTATACGGACACTTCTAAAACAGCAGCATAAAGGGGAGAAATCAGTGCGTAGAGGATGTCCAATGCATTATTGAGCCTTTTCTAATTTAAAGTTTCACGTAGGCCTACTTTGTGTGTGAAGCGCAGGTAATAGCCAAACCCTATCTACTTTAGTGTTGTGAATGCGATCTGCTGATCTAACAGACACAGCGTGTGATTTAGAAACAGCAGTTATCTCTGTTGCACGTCAAAATGAACCCATTTAATGCTAAACTAAATGCATCTCCCCACTGATTATTTAAACGAACAGGAACAAATAGTCTTGGAGAGTTTTTTGTGTTGTCATGAACGCGACACGCAGCTTGAATTGTGAATGGAGAATGATTGATGAGATGAGAATGATTGACAGGCGCAGCAGCGGGGAGTGCTGAAGTGAACATGAATTTAACCACTTGAATATTCATCTGTACTTCACATTAAACTGTAGAATGGCTTTAAAACATTTATGATGTAGGTCTGCTTGACAAGTTTCTAGTGCCTTATAATAGGCTTCCTTCGTGGCTTTTGTTGGCTTATAAATTACACTGAATATAGCGCACGCAAGATCGGATTTGGATCGGTACAAGCTGGCCGATACCCGATCCAGCAAAAATATGCGATATCAAACTGATATCCGATTCAAGTATCGGGATCGTTGCATCCCTACTACAGAGACATGTCGCAGCTGTCAATCAATTTGGTGGGCGGGGGGACCGCACTCCTACGTCAAGTTGCAGTCGGTCTCAAAACCGCTCCAATAGGTCCACCGTTTTTATGTTGTTAAATTGAAAAAAAAGCACTGAGTGTGTTTATATCACCCCAATATGACGGTCTATACACTATACCTACACATGTCTGTCCAAACAGCTTGAAAAGTAGATTTTACACCATAGGTGCCCTTTAAGCAGTATTTGTTTTGGATCATCTACAGAACAAACCATCATTATACAATAACTTGCCTAATTACCCTAACCTGCCTAGTTAACCTTATTAACCTAGTTAAGCCTTTAAATGTCACTTTAAGCTGTATAGAAGTGTCTTGAAGAATATCTAGTCAAATATTATTTACTGTCATCATGACAAAGATAAAATAAATCAGTGATTAGAGATGAGTTATTAACACTATTATGTTCAGAAATGTGCTGAAAAAGATCTTCTCTCTCTTAAACAGAAATTGGAGAAGAAATTTACAGGAGGGCGAATAATTCTGACTTCAACTGTATGTTTACTAGGCATGGGCTGGTATAAGATTTTTACAATATATGATAACCTTGTATAAAAATATCACGGCATGGTTTCCGCTACATTCATTCTTCCATGGCGGAGTGCCTCACCAAAATTCATCCCACCGCGGCTACATTACAGTTTCTCATTCAAATTATTCAGTAATTTTTTTTAAATAGTGGTTTATAATCCCCGTGTCAACATGCTTTTACCATCGTGTTGTCTTTAACAGTGTTGTCCCAGTACTGAAGTTTTAAAAACGTCCATTTCCCGCTAACATTTAAGCGCCCTCATAAACCCTGCTGATTTGCCGTAGTGTTCACCAGTGCTCAACAAAAATGATTAGTTATTATTATTATTATTATTATTAGTTAAAAATGAAGTCATCAGTTCACCGCTCTTTACAGATTGAAAACACACATAGACAGACATTGGAGCGTTTTAAAGCTGTGAAGATCAGTCGATTCATCAGCAGATCGCTCGTCTGTGTTTGCACTCAGTAAGCAGCGGTGAATTTGGTGAACTGATGACCTTCACGGCCAATCACAGTCATTTCTGTTGAGCATGTGAACACAATCAGCTGTTTAAGAATGCCATCAACAGTGGCTTAAATGTTAACGGGAAATAGACATTTTTTTTCTATTTCAGTACCGAAATTTAGTATCGTGACGAGTCTAATATAGTGAAAGAATCATTTCATTAGCTTGAGATTGATGACTGGCATTTAAAATGTGTGTTTGGGAAAGAAAATCTTGGCTAACTATTGCCATTTCCCTTAACTTAGTTGAAAATGAGATCTCTGATGAGGGTCTGATGAGGATCTGATGAGGGTCTGATATCCCTTTTTGTTTTCACTATTCATTCAGAACGGATAAAATCGCACCAAAACGTATTAAAAGGTACTGGTAAAAAAGGTAAAAGGTTTTCGGGTCACTTGGAAGGTGGTGAAAGTATAAATTTGTGTCACTTTTTTTTTTATGTTCTAAAAATATATTTATTTATTTAGGTTAAGCAAACATTAAATATTTTTGCAAACATTTTTTGTGCATTACATTTAAACCTTTTATTTATGACATCGTTAAAAAACACTTTAAAGGTTATAAACGTTATTTAAGACACGTTTTCAGTGTTGCCAGATTGTGGGGGTAAAAAATAGCACAGGCGGGTAGTGTATATTTTGTAAAGGCACACCAGCCAACCTGCTATTTTAATCCACCCCCACCCACACACACACCCAATTGGGACCATCCAAGACCCCCTATTGCCCCCCCACCCCCAGTTTCCATGAAAACCGGGACCGTCAACCCCATAAAATAAAGGAACTAAGCCAAAGGAAGTGGATGAATGAATAATGAACACTGATGACTAGGCCCACACGGAATCTGCGCGCCCAGAATTCCGCAGATTTCCGCAGATTTTTAGCCCATCATTAATTCTGTTTATTTACTTAGTTAACTATTTACTGTTAATCTAATTGGATTTGCATTTTAAACATTAAATAAAAGTTAAAAAGATATTATTTTTTATTTCACATTTTAAGGTTTTAGTTATGATACTTCTAGAATAATTCCGCAGAAATCCGCAGATTTTTACCAAAATTCTCTGCAGAAATAGCAAAAAATGTCCGCAGATTCCATCTGGCCCTGCTGATGACTAATGAACTGATGATTTCTCTGAAAATGCATTCTGAAATATGAAATATCCAGATTTTACATGCAAATCTGTTTTATTTCAGAGATATTTGCAGTCATTCGGCTTCAGCAGAAGCAGACAAAAGCTTAATAAGGACGTGGTAATTGGTTGATCTGCAGCTGATGATGAAGTCACTGCTGTAATCCGTCACTGGCTTACAGACTGAAGTGTGATGCACTAAGAACAGATCTTACAGCCCAGAATGAGATCCAATGGATTATTACAGCGTGCGTGTGTGTGTGTGTGTGTGTGTGTGTGTGTGTGTGTGTGTGTGCGTGTGTGCGCGCGTGTACTTGTTATTGTGGTTAAGGAGGACAAAAATTTGCATAATGAATGGGTTTGACCTAGGTGTACTGTAATACAAGGCACCTATTATGCAAAAGTCCCTTTTATAAAGGGTTTAAATCACAGTTGTGTCAGCAGTGTGTGAATATAACCAGCTTCTAATAATCAAAATGTATTAGTTTTATTTTTCATGATCACACTTGCTATAAAGTCTGCAGAAACTAAAATAAGAAAATAAAACAAGCAAATAATAAGAATGATTAAAAACAGATAAAAATGTGTTAAAATGGGTTATAAAAGAATAAAAAGAAAAGAACAATAGTGTGATCTGTGGGACGTAGCACAGTGCTCATTCAGTAAAGGCACAGCTAAACAGATGTGTTTTCAGTCTGGATTTGAATGTGCCTAATGTTGGAGCACATCTGATCATTTCTGGAAGCTGATTCCAGCAGCAGGGGGCGCTGTTAGTAGCTGAAAGCTGATTCACCCTGCTTTGACTGAACTCTTGGAATTTCTAGTTTATATGATCCTAGAGATCGGAGTGATCTGTTAGGTTTGTATTCAGTCAGCATATCTGTAATGTATTGAGCTCCTAGGCCATTTAGTGATTTATAGACAAGTAATAATACTTTAAAATCTATTCTGAATGTAACTGGGAGCCAGTGTAGAGACCTGAGGACAGGTGTGATGTGCTCTGATTTCCTGCTTCTAGTCAGAATTCTGGCCGCAGCATTCTGGATGAGCTGCAACTGTATGACTGTCTTTTTGGGAAGGCCCGTGAGGAGGCCATTACAGTAATCCACCCTGCTGCTGATAAAAGCATGAACAAGTTTCTCTAAGTCTTCACTGGAAACAAAGCATCTGATTCTTGCAATGTTTTTGAGATGATAGTATGCTGATTTACTAACTGCTTTGACATGACTATTGAAACTCAGATCTGACTCCAGAGTCACACCAAGATTCTTGACCTTATTTGTTGTTGTTTGACCCTTAGTGCCAAGGTACGCATTCACCTTGAGAACCTCATCTCTGTTCCCAAACGCAATGACTTCAGTAGGTAAAAACACAAATTAAATGGATGAAAAAATAAATAATAATACTAATAATAATTCCTTACATTTATATAGCGCTTTTCTGGACACTCAAAGCGCTTTACACATTGGGGAATCTTCTCATTCATGGTGTGCAGCCTCCATCTGCATGATGCGACAGCAGCCAATTGTAAGGAGGCCATGATGGACAGAGGCCAGTGGGCAAATTTGGCCAGGATGCTGGGGTTAAACCCCTATTTTTTTTCGAAGGACATCCTGGGATTTTTAACGACCACAGAGAGTCAGGACCTCAGTTTTACGTCTCATCGGAAAGACTGTGCTCACTGAGCAGTATAGAGTCCCCATCAATATCCTGGGGCATTAGGACTTACACAGATTGCAGGTTGAGCGCCCCCTGCTGGTCTCACTAACACCACTTCCAGGATCAACCTAGCTTTCCCATGTGGTCTCCCATTCAGATACTGACCAGGCACAGCCCTGCTTAACTTCAGTGGGCGATCATGTGAGAGTTGCAAAGAGCTAGCTGTCGGCCAGGACTACTTAAAAATAACATTTGTGCAATTAAGCGGTGCAAAGTATTTATGCAAGCATTTCAAGTATTAACAGTCATGTGAAAAAGTTTGAACACCCTATATATAAGTCTATGAGAAGTCAAAATGTACAATGTTTATTTTGCTCTCTCACATTGTTATACTTAAGGCGAATTATTAATCTGTGTAAGTTAATCCACTGAACACACTGGCGCTGCTTCTGTTGACGTCAACCTGAGGATTATGGAGTCAATCTATGGCCATATGTAATTGTAAAATAAAAGAAAGATTTTACAGATAAAAAATAAAGTAATGAGCAAATAAATAAATGCAAATATCTAAAAATGAGTGAAAATGAAGTTTTGAGAAATAAAAATGAGGTTTGCAAACAGAAAAAAACTAATAAAATAAAAATAAATGCAAATAAAAATCAAGCAGTGCAAAAAATATATATAGTGAAATATTTGCAATTAAAAATATATATAAACAGATTTGCTAAATATTTTGTATAGCAGTGCCTTTACAAAACCTGTCCAGTCAATTGCAATGCTTATTTTGATTTGCTTTTTAGTCAACCGTGAGTTCGCGATGCTGTTTTCACCTTGCACTTTGTGGCCCTGATTTGACAAAGGGGTGGAGTCAAGGGAACTCGGCCATCTATGGCAGACCTGGACCTACTGTACTGTAAGACAACCTCGGTGATACTGTGTCTCCAGGTGATGATGTCACTTAAATGTGAAGGCAGGTCCGGGACATTGACTGGACAGGTTTTGTAAAGGCAATGCTGTAAAAAAATTTTTAGCAAATATGTATAGTAGTGTTTTTGTTTTGTTTTTTGTAAATATTTACGTTTTTTTTTTTTGCTTTTTTTATTTGCAGTTCTTTTTTTGTGTTTGCAAATTTCATTTTTATTTCTTAATTTTCCCTTTGCAGTTGTTTGTTTTTGTTAACAAAATTAATTTCTAATTTCTAAAAAATTAAATTTTTTGAGATTTGCATTTATTTACTTATTTTTTGCTCAATACTTCAGTTTTTGTTTGCAAAACTTTCTTTTATTTTACAAGTATATATGGCCCTAGATTGACTCCATAGTAGAATTTCATAACAACTGAATATCAATATTATAGCTTGCTATGAGGGAATGATGTGCAAAAGAAGGCCCCACCCCCTACTCTGTATTCCATTTCAGTTGGAAAAAAATGTACATACTATAATAAAAGTCTCAGCAATTTAGTTCACGTGACTTTTTAAATTCTAATTGTTTTAATTATTTTTAGCTTGAATATTCTCATCTGCAATTTATATTTGAGGTTGTTCACAGATAATCAGATTTCTTCATGTCTTTGACTGGTGTTCTGGCTCTCCAGGTGGAAAGTGTCCTACAGTCCAGCAAACACACTGAAGCCACTGAACTAACAGGCCTGTTGACTTCACCACATCTACAGGTAAATGATGGAGGAACGGCACACAAACCATCCATGTTGGCATCTGTATCGTTTTACTGCAGCTTAATAAGACATACAGCCTTAAAACAACGAAGGTTTGAAAATGTATTAGTGACACTGTCGCATCACAGCAAGAAGGTCACTGGTTCGAGTCTGGGCCGGGTCAGTTGGCATTTCTGTGTGGAGTTTGCATGTTCTTCCTGTGTTGGTGTGGGTTTCCTTCGGGTGCTCTGGTTTCCCCCACAGTCTCAAACACATGCGCTATAGGGGAATTAGGGGATGAAATAAATTGGCCATAATGTATGAGTGTGTGTGAATGTGAGAGTGTATGGTTGTTTCCCAGTACTGGGTTGCAGCTGGAAGGATATCCGCTGCGTAAAACACATGATGGAATATTTGGCGGTTCTTTCCGGGGGATAAATAAGGGACTAAGCTGAAGGAAAATGAATGAATGAATGAATACTATTTGCATCCCTTTTTGTTGTTCACTGTTGTCTGCAATCATTTCAAAGCACATTTATGATCGAAAGAGACACAATTTATAGACCAAAATCAAGGATTGTTCACCAAACTAAATATGAATTTGCTCTTAATTTAAAGGGATAGTTCCCCCAAAAATTAAAATTTACCCACTATTTACTCTCTCAAGTGATTTCAAATCATTTATGGTTTCTTTCTTCTGTTGAACACGAAGAAGATATTTTGAAGAATGCTGAAAACTGACCTCAATAGTATGAAAAACAAATACTAATGAGGGCAAAGGTTACAGGTTTTCAGCTTTTTTTCTGAATATCGTCTTTTGTGTTCAACAGAAGAAAGAAACCCATAAAGGTTTGAAACAAGTCAAGGATGAGTAGATGATGACAGAATTTTCCGTTTTTAGGGGAACTATCCCTTTAATGCACCCTCATGTCACCATGTAGGGGACTTTATTTATTCAAGACATTAAATAGGAAGTTCTTTAAGCTACTGGCATTTTAGGAGTCAAAAAACATTTGCAGGGAAAATGTTTTTATTATCTGTGTCTTCTAATGATATTCTTATAAATGATCCTTTTTTCAATTATTTCTCTTGACAATTATAATAATTGACCATTCAAAACTGCTTGTTAATTTAATTTCTAATTAGCCAATCACATGGCAGCAACTCAATGCGTTTAGGCATGTAGACATGGTCAAGATGATCTGCTGCAGTTCAAACTGAGCATCAGAATGGAGAAGAAAGGTGATTTAAGTGACTTTGAATGTGGCATGGTTGTTGGTGCCAGACGGGCTGGTCTGAGTATTTCAGAAACTGCTGGGATTTTCACGCACAACCATCTCTAGGGTTTACAGAGAATGGTCCGAAAAAGAGAAAATATCCAGTGAGCGGCAGTTCTGTGGGCGCAAATGCCTTGTTGATGCCAGAGGTCAGAGGAGAATAGCCAGACTGGTTCCAGCTGATAGGAAGGCAACAGTAACTCATAAGCAATCGTTACAACCGAGGTCTGCAGAAGAGCATCTCTGAACACACAACACGTCCAACCTTGAGGCAGATGGGCTACAGCAGCAGAAGACCACACCGGGTGCCACTCCTGTCAGCTAAGAACAGGAAACTGAGGCTACAATTCACACAGGCTCACCAAAATTGGAAAATAGAAGATTGGAGAAACGTTGCCTGGTCTGATGAGTCTCCATTTCTGCTGCTACATTTGGATGGTCGGGTCAGACTTTGGCTTCAACAACATGAAAGCATGGATCCATCCTGCCTTGTATCAACAGTTCAGGCTGGTGATGATGTAATGGTGTGGGGGATATTTTTTTGCCACACTTTGGGCTCATTAGTATCAATTGAGCATCGTGTCAACGCCACAGTCTACCTGAGTATTATTGCTGACCATGTCCATCCCTTTATGACCACAGTGTACACATCTTCTGATGGCTACTTCCAGCAGGATAACACACCACATCATAAAGCGTGAATCATCTCAGACTGGTTTCTTGAACATGACAATGAGTTCACTGTACTCAAATGGCCTCCACAGTCATCAGTCCTCAATCCAATTGAGCACCTTTGGGATGTGCTGGAAAGAGAGATTGGCATCATGGATGTGCAGCCGACAAATCTGCAGCAACTGTGTGATGCTATCATGTCAATATGGAGCAAAATCTCTGAGGAATATTTCCAGTACCTTGTTGAATCTATGCCACGAAGGATTAGGGCAGTTCTGAAGGCAAAAGGGGGTCCAGCCAGGAACTAGTAAGGTGTACCTAATAAAGTGAACGGTGAGTGTAGAAACCTAAAATATTGGGTCAATTTTTTATATTACTATTGTTGTGTTACCATAGCAAGTATAGATTTGTAGAATTTATAGACTATATAAGTACTTTATCATAGTATAATTAAAAACTATAGCATTAACTATGAAATACTGTAATATTTTTTGATGTTGAAACATTTCCAGAGTGTATTTCCGCTTATTTGATTCCCAAAAACATAATCAAATGAGAACCTAACTTGGAGCATTCTGTGTTTGCTGTCTAACTAACATGTTCAGACCCAAATCGAACACCCAACAAGTGCATGAAAACAACCTCCCCATATGTCTATTTGTACACAGCGCGGGTTAGATCCAATTAACAGTCTTAGAAATAGATACCGGCCACAGAACAGGGCAAGAGATTATTCCCCTCCCGCATTGCAGCTCTGCCGAAGAGCTTCACCTCTCCCCAGACCTCCTGCTGCTTTCTGTCAGTGCTCATATCACACGCGACGGCTCTGTGTTTTTTTCATTCGGAGGGAATGCATGCGGAGGTAAGAGCTGATTTAATGCCTGACAGCGCTGGTGAGAGATTACGGCGCATTGGGTTTATGTTCGGGTTAAGCTGTGCATCGTATTTGGCAGCCTGGCATTGAGAAATGCACTGTAAGGAAAGGATGGGTTCCAGACAATAGTGTATATGCAGATGGACTTTAACTTTCAGAATGTACAAGCATTACATTGTTCTGCGCCACTTTAAAATATGAACATTTGTTTTACCACAGTATGTTCAGCAGTTGCTAAGGTGTTATAAATGTTGCTGTGTACTTTGTATGGCATTCTGGGTGTTTGCATAGGTGTTGCAAGTAGGGATGCTCCGATCAGGATTTTTGCAGCCGATACCGAGTACGAACTTCTTGTCACGGTAATTGGCCGATGCCGAGTACCGAGTCTAATGCTTCAAGCTTTAGAATGCATTAAGCACATTTTCCCTCTAAGTATGATGCTTAAGTGGAGATCTCGCATTACCTAAGTGAATAAATTAAGGATTCTGCATATAATCCCTTAAACACATTTCTTTTTTTACCATTTAGGAAAGCCTATCATGTCCAGAAGCAGCTTTACAGAAAATAACATAACACCGATATAAAAACTGGTTAGAAAAAATTACAAACTGTCGCTCCGCTCGTGTCACAGCAGCTCAGCACACATGCTGCATCCCAATTCGCATACTATCCGTCCTAAATAGTATTTGAAAATAGAATTAGTATGTGCCAAATCATAGTATAGGGCAACGCAGTGGCGCAGTAGGTAGTGCTGTCGCCTCACAGCAAGAACGTGGCTGGGTCGCAGGTTCGAACATCGGCTGGGCTGGGTCAGTTGGCGTTTGTGTGTGGAGTTTGCATGTTCTCCCTGCGTTCGCGCGGGTTTCCTCCGGGTGCTCCGGTTTCCCCCACAGTCCAAAGACATCCGATACAGGGTAGGCTAAATTGTCCGTAGTGTATGAGTGTGAATGAGTGTGTGGATGTTTCTCAGAGATGGGTTGCAGCTGAAAGGGCATCCGCTGCGTAAAATCGTGCTGGATAAGTTGGCGGTTCATTCCGCTGTGGCGACCCCAGATTAATAAAGGGACTAAGCTGACAAGAAAAAGAATGAATGAATGAAAATATATATGGAGGTGGGCATGTAACTTTTTTTTTTTTGGGGGGGGGGGGGGGGGTATTTATTTATATACTTATTTTTGTATGTTGTAGTGTTTTTCCATGTTTGTGATGACCCCAAGAGCAAGAGCCCAAGACAAATTTCCCTAACTGGGACAATAAAGTTTTACCTTACCTTAGCTTTAAAACGCCCCAGTGTTCAAGTATCTGTGTTTCGACTGAGAAGAGCGGTGAACTGATGACCTTCACGGCCAATCACAGTCATTTCTGTTGAGCACTGTAAACACAATGGCAAATCAGTGCTCTTTAAGAAAGCGCTCAGCTGCGCTTAAATGTTAGCGGGAAATGGACGTTTTTAAAACTTCAGTCCAGGGACAACAGTATTACAGATGACACGAGGGTGTGCTACAGAGGACTGCAGTGTTTTATCGCTCACTGGGTTACATAGGCTGAAGCAAAGAAGCATCCCTACGGTGTTTACCTGCTGCCATGAACTGAAGTCTAGGAGGACACTTGAGCGGATTACTCTTAAAGAGATTGTGATGTTGTTTGATGCCTAATATGCTTTTAATTGTTGAAATTAAACTAAACTGAGTGATATTAAAGTGTTGTTTACACCATATCTGCAGTTTGAAGTCACAGAAACAGCTGGAGGTTTATAGTCCACAGCATGTTGTTACTTCCAGGTTTCTTCCCACCACAGCCTCGCTTTCATGTTTAAAAATGGCGGCTGCGTGAAATAAGCGTATAGACTGTATAAACAGAGGTCGCACCGCATCTGTATATAATTTAGCTGTTGTGATGCGAGTGTAATGAAGACTCTGAGGGATATGGATCCATTTGCTAGCTTTATTATAACACAGCAATGTAGCACAATGAATCAGGTAGCCAACAGGATAAACTCCGGGAAAGTGATGCAGGCTTAGATCGGAGCAGGCAGTTTACGGTTCAGAAACGATCGTGCAGGTGTTGGTCAGGGCAGGCAGCAGACAGTCGGAAACGATGGTACAGGCGTTGGTCTGCACCTGATTACGCAATTCAGGTGCAGCGTAATCAGTGCTAGTCATGTAGTTAATATTCGGGGGATGAGGACCTCTGCTGGTTGGTAAGGGGATATGCTGGGACCGAACTGGTGACAGAGCCCCCCCTGCGAGCGGCTCCTGACGCGGAGAGGCACCTGACGTCGGGGTCTACCACGGAATCAGGGGGCCGGTCTTTCAGGATGATGCTAATGGAACTCTTGGGTGAGTGAAGAATTCAGAATGCCCTCTTGGTTAACCCAAGATCTTTCATCGGGACCGAACCCTTCCCAGTCCAGCAAATATTGCAATATTCTCCCCCGGCGTCTAGAGTTCAGGATTTGGTGGACCTGATACACCTCCTCGCCGTTGATGATGAGGGGTTCAGGGGTCTGATCACCACCTCCTCTTCCTCGACCGGACCAGCAGCAGGTTTGAGCAGAGACACATGAAATGTGGGAGAAATATGATAGTTAGAAGGCAGGGCTAGACGGTATGAGACAGGTGTAATTTTCTTATTTATTTTAAATGGACCCACATACCTGGGACTAAGTTTTCTGCATGGCAAGTGTAAACGGAGGTTCCAGGTGAATAGCCATACCCATTGTCCAATAGTGTATTCAGGAATGTGGCGACGTAGATGATCGGCTTGTTCTTTGAATTTTCTGATTGCATGTCTCAAGTGAACATGTGCAGAGTTCCATGTAGTTTCACTCCTGCGTAACCAATCGTCCACTGCTGGAACGTCTGTAGGTTCTCCCGACCAAGGAAACAGTGGTGGTTGGAATCCTAAGATGCATTTGAATGGTGACAGATCCGTGGCTAATTTGTGAAGGGAATTTTGCGCGTACTCTGCCCACATCAAGTATCGACTCCAGTCAGATTGATTATTACTGCAGTAAGTTTGACTTGTCCATTGGCTTGTGGGTGATATCCAGAAGTAAGGCTGATGTTGATGTTCAGTTCTTTAAAAAATGCCTTCCATACCCTTGATGTGAATTGTGGTCCACGATCAGAGACAATGTCCTCTGGTATTCCGTAAAACCTAAACACAGAGTTGCATAGATGTTCGGCTGTTTCAAGGGCTGATGGGAGCTTGGTTTATGGTAGAAGGCGGCAGGCTTTGGAGAATCTGTCGATGACTGTTAGAATGGTTGTGTTTCCTTGAGAAGGGGGGAGATCAGTGACAAAATCTATGGCGATATGTGACCATGGGCGATTGGGGACTGGTAGTGGTTGTAATAGCCCTGCTGGTTGAAGACAGGAGTGTTTGTGTGTATTGCATACTGCACATTTGTGGATGAAATTAACTGTCATTCTTCATAGTGGGCCACCAGAACCGGTTTTGGAGTAAGAGCATGGTACCATTTATCCCTGGATGTCCTGAGCTGAGAGCTGCGTGTACTGACTGTAAAACATTTCCTCTGAGTGAGCGTGGTACAAAGACTTTGTTGGGCGGGCACTCCGCAGGGGGAGGTTCTAGTGATTGGGCTTGAGATATTTCAGTCATAAGATCCCACTGGACTGGAGCAACGAGAATGTCTTCTGATAGGATGGGTTCGTTTGATGTCTGTTGATATTTTTCCTCGAATAAACGTGAGAGTGCATCCGCTTTGATGTTCTTTGATCCAAGGCGATATGTGACAGAAGTAAATCGGGTAAAAAAGTGACCATCTGGCCTGGCGTGAAGTTAATCTTATGGCTGCCCATATATATTTGAGGTTTTTGTGATCTGTGATTACAGAAAATGCATGTTTAGCTCCCTCTAGCCAATGTCTCCACTCTTCAAATGCTGCTTTCATAGCTAGAAGTTCTCTGTTGCCAACATCGTAATTCCTCTCTGCCGGGTTCAGTTTGCGGGGGAAAAGGCGCACGGGTGAATTTTGGCAGGTGAGCCCTGTCTTTGGGATAGTACTGCTCCTATACCAGTGTCTGATGCGTCAGTTTCTACAACGAAGGGGCGTTCAGGATCAGGATGGCACAGGATGGGTGCTGATAAAAATCGTGATTTTTAGATCTTAAAAAGCCTGCAGTCCTGTTGATGTCCATTTCAAATGTTTATTCCCTTTCTTGGTCATTGATGTGAGAGGAGCGGCTAGACTACTAAAGTTTCTGATAAGTCGTCGGTAAAAGTTTGCAAAACCTAGAAATCTTTAGAGTTCCTTCATTGTTGTTGGTTGTGGCCAGTTTACCACTGCATTTACCTTCTTGTCATCCATGGCCACGCCTTCTGGACTGATTACGTAACCCAGGAAGGCTACAGAGGTCTGATTAAATTCACATTTCTCCAGTTTGGCATAAAGTTAGTGGTCGATGAGGTGTTGCAACACTGTCCGGACATCGGTGATGTGTTCATCATAAGAATTTGAATAAACCAGAATGTCGTCTATGTAGACGATGACCCGGTGATTTAACATATCTCTGAATACGTCATTAATGAAGGCTTGGAAGATAGAAGGACTGTTAGCCAATCCGAAGGGCAAAACAAGATATTCATAAAGGCCATCGCAAGTGGAGAAAGCTGATTTCCATTTGTCCCCTTGTTTGATTCTCACTAGGTTGTATGCGCTGCGTAAATCTAACTTGGTGAAATATTTGGCTGAGCGGAGCTGTTCCAGGGCTGCCGGTACTAGTGGGAGAGGGTATCTGTATTTGATAGTAATTTCCTTTAATCCCCGATAATCGATACATGGTCTCAAACCTCCATCCTTCTTGGCCACAAAGAAAAAACCCGCTGATGCCGGTGACGTAGAAGGGCGACTAAAGCCTTTAGCTAATTCTTCTTTAATGTAACACTTCATTGCTTCAGATTTGGGCTGAGACAGTGGAAAGATCCTGCCACGAGGGGGTGTAGTTCTGGGTAATAGTTCTATGGCACAATCATACTCACGGTGAGGAGGGAGTTGTGTTGCTTCCTGTTTATTGAACGCTTTAGCGAGATCCAGGTATTCGGAAGGAATTGTGGGTTCTTTGTTGGGATCCTCACTGACAGATAATGCATTGATTTCCAGGGGTAACTTTGGATTTAAGCACTCTTTCACACAGGGTTCACTCCATCTAATTATTTCTCCACTCCTCCATGAAATCAAAGGATTGTGTTGTTGTAACCAAGGTAAGCCAAGAATGATGGGGTGTTTAGGGAATTCGATGATGAAGAATTTTATGTTTTCTGTATGTAGTGCTCCGGCTTTCAGGGTTAGTGACTGAGTGATGTACTTGACCTTCCCGGTCCCCAGTGGGCGTCCATCTAACGCCGCGACTGTTAGGGGAGAATCACAAAGGGTTAATGGTATGGCGTTTGCTTTGGCGAAAGTGCTGTCTATGAAATTGCCCGCATCGCCGGAGTCTATCATGGATTTAGAGTAAACTTCCTGGTTGTCGAAACTTAGTGTGACACAAATTTCAACACATTGGTTGTTTAAGGATTGAATGGCTGCAGAACTCACCGAGAAGTTTCTAGGAGTGGGTCTCATGGGACAGCTATTCCTCATGTGCCCGGATTGGCCGCAGTATAGACATAGATTTTGTCGAAACCGCCGATCCCGTTCTTCAGATGACAGGTGGGTGTGTCCGATTTGCATGGGTTCCGGTTCGGTGTGTGTGGGAAATGGAGACTCTGGATACCTGGTATGTCTGTGGGGACGTCGAGTGCGGAGTAAGTTATCAATGTGGATAGACATCTCGATAAATTCATCCAGAGTCTTTCCCTCCTCTCTACAGGCCAACTCAGTCTGTACTTCTGGGTTGAGACTGCGACGGAAGAGGGTTTTGAGAGGATCCTCGGGCCACCCAGACTGATCAGATAAAGTGCGGAAACGTAAGGCGTATTCAGCGGCAGTTTGGGGGTTTTGTTGGAGCGTGATTAGTTCTTCACTTGTGTTTCTTCCTCCCTCAGGATGATCAAAGATCACTCGGAATCGTTGCAAGAATGCGTCGAAGGAGGTAAAAGTAGTGGTGTTGTCTATCCAAATGGCCATAGCCCATTCCAGTGCTTTTCCGGTTAGTAAAGAACATACAAATTATATCTTACTGTCTTTATTGGTGTACATCATGGGTTGTTGGGCGACAAATAATTTGCATTGTAATAGAAAACCTTTGCACTTGGTGGGTGTACCATCGAACTTCTCAGGAGGAGCCAGACGAGGTTTAACATTAGATGCGGCAGGCGCACTAGCGATGTTGTTAATAACTGGAGGGGTGGACACAGGTGGCGCGGAAGGAGAAACATTCATAGCTTTAAGTACTTGGACCAGCTCGTCGGTGAGTGAAATTAATCTCGCTAGTTGTTGTTGGTGGGTTGCCAACACCTGAGCCTGGGCTGTTAACTCAGTGGATAACTGCATAATCACTGCTGGATCCGTGTTTGGCGAAGTCTTCTGTAATGAACACTCTGAGGGATATGGATCCATTTGCTAGCTTTATTATAACACAGCAATGTAACAATGAATCAGGTAGCCAACAGGATAAACTCAGGGAAAGTGATGCAGGCTTAGATTGGGGCAGGCAATTTACAGTTCAGAAACGATCGTGCAGGCATTGGTCAGGGCAGGCAGCAGACAGTTGGAATCTATGGTAAAGGCGTTGGTCAGGGCAGGTAGCAGAGGATCAATATACAGGCAGGTGGTCGGTAACAGAGAGGCAATCAGAAAGTAAGTAAACGCTCAGAAATGTTCAGGCAGTCCATGAACTGAGTGGTATTTAAACACCCAGGTGATTGAAATCCGGTGCAGCGTAATCAGTGCTAGTCATGTAGTTAATATTCAGGGGATGAGGACCTCTGCTGGTTGGTGAGGGGATATGCTGGGACCAAACCGGTGACAGCGAGTGAATCGATCGTTCACGTCTCAACACATCATTTACCTCCTTACGTGTTGTGGCTGCTGTAGGCTATGTGTAATATAAGAGAGTGCACATGCATCTTCCTATGCTTGTAAACACCTAAACAAACACCAGGGGTCCGTTCTTCATACGTGGCTAGCTCAGTTAGTTAGATTTGGTTATTGACGATTTATCAATTTGATCGTTTCATTCTTCAAAACTCATCCAAGAGTTGTTGTCAGGGGCGCTGCTAGATATAAAGCTCTACTGGGGCACAGCTCCGTCTCAAAAAAATAAAATAAATAAATAAATAAATATATATATGTATTTTTTCATTTAAAAATAAACAAATATATATATATATATATATATATATATATATATATATATATATATATTTATAATTATGAATAAATAACAGTATTATTGTTATTATACAATTATTATTCTGAATAAATAACAGAAATTAATCCTAAATGTAACTGAAAACAATCTAAAGACACAACTGGATTGATGCTAAGATAACTTAAGAAATCTTTTGCATGAATAATAATTTCATTTGATTGAAATTCTATAGACAACATTATAGAATACAAAAAATGATCTTTTATAGAATTATCTCTTGCGTGTTGTCATGGCCGAGAATTAGGTTTATTAAGTCTTACCTCCCTGACTCATCATCCCTCTTTTTTGCTTCATACAAGGAGCCATGCTTAGTCTAAATAATATCACCATTGTATTATTTAAACTTAGTTTTATCGACACCTCCACATAGAAGACTGTTACGTCGGTTTCACAAAGCATGAGCGGCGCGGCTATTTTTCTGGCGTGCATGTTCGCATAACTTACAACAGGAGCAGAGCAGCAGGTCAGTGTCAAGCAGGAGCGGTGCGTGAGGTGCGCGAGTATGGTTTTTTCTGCGCATGTGCTCAGTTTGCTTTTTGAGTAAACTACACTGCTTTCATCAGCGTTGGTTTGGTTGCACATAGAGAATAACATCTTTATTTCGGAATTACGACTCCTAATAAATACACTTTGCATATAAAGTAAATCACATCTGAAAGCATTTACTTGGGCACTGGTGATTTTTACTGGGGCACGTGCCCCAGTAAATGGGGTCTAGCGATGCCCCTAGTTGTTGTCATAGCAACAGTTCTGGTAGCTCAAACCTTTTAGGTAGCGGGCTCATTTCATATAAACAGGATCAGTTCAAGCAAAGGTAATACTGAAAGCATGTACCGATTGCTGATATTTTCTTACAGTAGTAGTTATATACATTTATACTAAGTATATTTTTTTAACTACATGTATATAAAGTAAAATATATATATATTAATAAAACGTATGCAATCTGCACTCCAAAATAAAAGTACAAACACTGCCACCTGGTGGTTTAAAGAGAAAATTTATTGATGAGATCTTTTTAGATCGCTTTAGTACAATTTGTGTATGATAATAGACTTGCACAATATGTGACTTTTTTTAAGGAATAATACATTTATGCAGTCATAAACATGTTTTGTCAGTTAATATGGCGGTGATTTGATGCTTGTACAAAATGGTAATGATTCGCATTTATCAAGTATTTACTTTGTGTTGTCTTTATTTTTACATTCTACGGGTGACTCAGAAAACACAAACGTTTCGGCACAATGCCTTCCTCAGTGTGTAACACAATCCCCTTACTCCACCCCTTTATCCCACAGTCAATCACATTGCATCATTAGACGACCACTCCAAAACAATCTCATTTTCATTTCGACATTCCATGATTAACCACATAGGGACTATTTACCTTCATATTCAAAAACATCACTCCACAAAGAAACGAGACACCAATTATCATCATATGTCAAGAGTACATCAACACATTGTAAATTCGACAGTCCATAACATAAAATTTGATGCTTCACAAAAGTTGCAGACACCTTTACCAATATCAAAATGCTTTTGTAAACATCCAGTTATTCTTTACACCGATTAATAAACCGGCTACTGTAATACTACTATGGCTACTCTAATAATGGAAATCCACTCTAACTGTAAGACAAAATAAATTGCTAAATACTCTTGACACATAAAAGTGTAAAGCCTGCAGCCCACAACAAAAGTTGGAAAGTTATTGCATATCATATTTAACAAACCGTTCACTATGAATTTTATGTAATTTTGCTCACACAGAGAATTGAATATTAATCAGATGATGTCATTACGCTGCTGTGCCGTCAGCCAATCATTGCATTGCTGATCATGATTTCGAGGATGGATAGATCAGTCCTTCACAACGCACGCAACGATCTCAGATCAGTTCATCCAGACATTTTAATCTGATTCACAAACTTGTTTGAAGAACCAAATTAGCCAAATTAGTTATCAAGATTAAAAGATCCAGGATCTGCCAAATCATCTTAGATCATTAAGCGAGGTACGAAGAACAGACCCTGTAATCAGTTCATGAGATTCATTTCAATTCAATTCACCTTTATTTCTATAGCCCTTTTACAATGTAGATTGTGTCAAAGCAGCTTCACATAGAAGTTCTAGTACATTGAAACTGTGTAAGTCCAGATTTCAGAGTTCAGTTTAGTTCAGTTCAATGAGGTTTAATTTTCACTGCTGAGAGTTTAAACACTGAAGAGCAAATCCATCGATGCGCAGCTCCACAAGTCCCAAACCATGCAAGCCAGTGACTACAGCAGCGAGGAACAAACTTCACCAATTGACGAAAGTGAAGGAAAAAAAAAACATTGAGTGATGAGAGTCGGCTGTGGAATTCATCACCACGATAAGAGAGCAGGGTATCAGAGCACACAGTGTCTGACACAGTCTTTGCAAGATCACACACCTCTTCAGCATTTCTTTTAGTGATCTCCGACTGACGTAGCCGAACGTCATTAGCACCGACGTGGATGATGATCTTACTGAACTTGCATTTAGATTTAGCCAGCACTTTTAAATTTGACATGATGTCAGGTGCTCTGGCTCCCGGCAGACATTTGACTATGGTGGCTGGTGTCTCTATTTGCACGTTCCGTACTATGGAGTCGCCAGTACTAGGGCGATCAGCCAGATTGGCGAGTACCAACCGAGTCATTTATTGTGATTATCGGCCGATTGATCGGAGCATCCCTGGTTGCTAGGGTATTTCATGGTTGTTGCTAAGGTATTTTTGCTTGGGAGTAGATACTTGGTTTAGAAGGTGTTGCTATGATGTTGCTAAGGTGTTCTAAATGTTGTTTTGTACTTTGTATGGCTTTCTGACTGTTTGCATAGGTGTTGCTAGGTTATTTATTGGTTGTTGCTAAGGTGTTTTTGCTTGGATGTACATAAAAAGTTTCTAAGATGTTGCTAAGCTGTTGCTAAGGTGTTCTAAATGTTGCTGTGTAATTGTATGCCATTCTTAGTGTTTGCATAGGTGTTGCTAGGGTATTTGTTTGTTGTTGCTAATGTGTTTTTGCTTGGGAGTAGAGTTTTGGTTGCTAAGGTGTTGCTATGCTGTTGCTGAAGTGTTCTAAATGTTGCTATGTGACGTAAGGCATTCTGAGTGTTTGCATAGGTGTTTGTAAGGAATCAGCTCTTTGGTTGAATCATGTTTAAACTTTGGGGAATCGAATCTAAAGATTCAAACATGATTCACATAGAATTATTGAAAGCTTACACTTAACCTACTCATTTGTCCAGCAAATAGAATGATTAGTGTAAAGCAATCCTGTATTATATTATTACGTGGCCAACAATAACAATATAAAGACAGTATCTAATTATTTAATGAGCAAGGTAACAGTATCTGAAGCTGAGACATTAACTTATGAAGCACACAACGCACCAACACGGATCTTTAAACGAAACAAAAGTTTATTGCTACTCTACAACACAACGTACTAATCTACATAAACAAACGCACATACACACACACAAGCAGTTTGAGGAGAGTTGTGACGGAGAGCGAGTAAGGATTCAACTTCTAGCATTTGCTAAGTTCTTAGCATTGCAACCTGAGAGAAACCATAAAAGCATAGAATTTCGCTATTCTTTACTACTTAAATATAATTCACACCAGTTCAGCAATGGATAGAAACCTTGTTTGTGTTACTTGCGGTCTGATGGAATTTTGGTTTCCTCGACTGGTCAAAAGGGAAATCCCCGTGGAGCTGATTGGTCAGCGTAGCAACTTCAGTGACGTGCTGGAATTCCCTCGTCAGTGGAGAGGGGTTTCCTTACTTTCAGGGAAGCTTGGGGTCAGTTGCTAGGGATACGGATGTTGGACAAGGTGGTTTCAAGTTTCGGTCTCGTGAAGTCCTTCCTGGAGTTTCGTCTCTCTGCAGAATTCTGTGGTTATGGCAGTGTTTCAGAGTTTTGATGAATTGACCCGATGGCTTGTTGTTGAAGCGGTTGCGTAAGCAGATCGGGGGTCGAGCCGGCAGCAAGTGAAAGTTGCGGTTTGCTCCGTGGTGCAACGAGGCTTCCAGCGAGGCGATGTAACAGCCAGCACGAGAAGAGCAATGCCCAGGCAAGGACGACGGTGACGAGCAGCAAATATGACCAGCAAAGACAACGAAGAGAGTTTCCTTGTTTAAATTTATAGGTGTGGCCTACACAGAGATTGTCCAATAAGAGAAGCTGCGTGGTGAGATCACACCCCCATTCCCTCCTCTAGGAGAGAATCTGTGAGAATCATGCATTACCTGCCTTTAATCGGAAGCTATTAAAATTAAGTTTTATAACATAGACATTTTTACTAGTAGGGTTTCTTCATATAAACCAATGCATTTGAAACTTTACAAGCTTTCAATCAATGCCAAATATGAATCGTTTCACAAACGTTCTGTAGATTTCATGCAGCAGCAAAGGCTATAACTCATTACCTATCCATAATGGTTACGTTAAACACATGGAACGTGTACACACAAAAACCTACAGAAATGTAAAATAAGCATACATTACTCAAACACAGTTTAATTGAAAGTCTGTTTAAACTCTTGAAGTTTCTGATTGCTTCTGTGTCTGCCTGTGATGTGTATTCCCTCACAGACGCCATTTGTTGGTGTGAAGCAACAGGGGTTTGTTGAGCTCTCTCAAAAACCGGTTTGGGGGGTCTTTGAGTGTAACCTCTTTATTGTTTTAAGATGTAAACTTAATTAGGACACAGTTGAAATCGCAAATGGAAAGTGGTCCTGTGGATTTGCCTTTTGCTTCTGGATTACTTTGAAAATGAAATCAAAGCTTAGACATGTTGGAACCATTCAATCTTACGGTGTGTGATTTGTTCTGTTCTGGAAAGTTCCATTGACTTCCCTCAGTGTTGCTAGGGTATTTATTGGTTGTTGGTAAGGTGTTTTTTCTTGGAAGTAAATATATGATTTCTAGTGTGTTGCTATGCTGTTGCTAAGGTCTTTTAAATGTTGCTGTGTACTTTGCATGGCATTCTGGGTGTTTGCATAGTTGTTGCTAGGGTATTTATTGGTTGTTGCTAAGATGCTTTTACTTGGGAGCAGATTTGTGGTTTCCAGGGTGTTGCTAGGAACTAGTTGATTGGGTTTTCTGTCAGCTATTCATTGAAAATCTTGTGTTCAATTAATGGTGTTCCCTTTCAGTTGCTAATTTGTTTTAAAAAGTTGTGCTATAGTATTGTTTGTGTTGCTGAGGGACCACATGTCTTGTTCATTAATTGCAAAGCTGTTCTGTGTGGATAAAGCATGGTTGCTACGTGGTTGCTAGGATGTTCTAGAGGATTCGTACTGACTGAAATTATGCTGAGATCTGTATTCTCCAGTGCTGATGTGCATGTTTCTTCCCCAGGCCCTAATGGAAGCTCATGACTGTATAGCCGAGCAGGAGCTGGATGTCGACACCATTGAAGCTGTGGACCAAGATGAAAAGACCACCAAACTGGTTTCCCTTGAGAAAACTCGAGACATTCCTCTGGTAACTGTCTGAGATATTCAACATTATAGGCGCTCCATTGAACACATTACTGATATTTATTGAGCATTATTACACGGCTGTCAGGAATACTTGATTCTGATTGGCCAGTCACAACATTCCAAGGTATGTTATTCCCAATTAAAAACCACAGAATCTAATAATACAGGATTAAACGGGAAACTTTGAGTCATCTTGACTGTCAGTGAATACAATCACAACCATATTTATATGCATGTCTGTCACGCCGCAGTTTTTGACTGTTTGGTGCCATCTTGTGTCTGAAAAATACATAGGTTAGTGTATACTCCATCAGCTGTTGTGTTTCTGTCAGCTTTGTGTTTAATTAAAGAATTAATAAATAAATAGATTTGTTATAAAGTGTTATGGCAAGTAGCCATGTGATAAACTGGATAAAGTATATCCTGGCGTTTTTTTTTTGTTTTTTTGTTTTGCAGAATAAAGCTTTTCAGTCTTATACAACAGTGCTCTGTTTTGCGTCGGACTGCCTGACAGGTTTTTTTTCTGAGATAACAACCTCCTGGATGTAAAGAGAATTCAGAGGATTGTTCTAAACACATTATAAATGTTATAAATGCATTGCTGAAACACACTACAAACACTCTGAAGTATGTAGCAGTGAATTCTGGAGTTAAACCGTTCAATTTTTTTGTTTGTTTTTTGGGTGTGGGCTCAAATAGTGCCTCGTTTAAACATGGCCCCGCCCCTAGCACTATAATAACTACTGTGTATTAGCAACAGTGGTTTTCCCACTCAAGCTAGAGTTACTAACTGGGTGTCCATCAGCCTGTGGTTATGTGCAATTTTAAGTATCGTATGAGGCAGAGCTTTACATTAACACCCGCCAACCCGCCAACCGGCCAACCGGCCAAATGCAAGTAGATTTTAGCTGTGGCGGGTTAGACAGCCACCTCCACTAGACACCTTGGCTGGTTGAAAATAATTTTTAAATTGTAGTTTTCTTAAAAGCAGGGTTCAACAATAAAGATGGCCCAATATTCGTGCAAATGCGAACTTAGAATGGAGAAGCAGCATGACTGACCAGTATAATTGTGTTAGTGTGGGCAAAAGAAAGCCAGTAGATTACCGAATGAGAGGATGATCACTCACGCCAACAGCTGATGTGATGCGCGCGACTGTTTAAAACACGTGCGCGCTCCCGTTTCCTTGCTTGAAACAACTGTGCCTAGAAACGCAACTGGTGTGATCGGTTCTCTTTCAAATAGACTTGACAAAAAGTTGCTCATGCACCTACAGCCCTGCTGTTTTCAAGAGCTCCATATTGGTCTTTTTGTAAGCAGCACCGGTTGCTTTCACTTTAACCATTATTTAAACGGGAACTTCCCATTTATATGGTGTTAACGGTTTCGTTTAGTTTTTTAAGAAATGTTTTGTTGAATAAAAATAATTATTTATTTATTTTTAGTGTGGTTGGAGATAAATTTGGTTAATCTTTTGAGCTTTGAAAAGTCATGTCAAATAAAAACTAATTGTAATACAACATTATGAAACCATGACTCATGTGCTCATGCTCACTGAGCAAACTCATACACAGCATACACAAAAAGTTAAATGAAAGAGGAGGCATGTAGACATTGCACAAAATCTAAATCAAGTAATTTTAGCATGTCAAAATCTAATTTATGCATATTCATATATTTTCCACACAACAAAATTGTGGCTAGTGAAAATGGCGAGTGGCTAGTAATGTTGGAAATCTACTAGCCACACTGGCTGGTGATCAAAAAAGTTAATGCCAAGCCCTGGTATGAGGAACAAATGATAAATTAGCTAATTTCCAATAGAAATCCCCTAATTAAAAAAAAGGTTTTACACTCGCTTGTGGTGGTTTTGCAGAAGAAATGGTTAATGTGAATAATGGTAGATGAAAATTATAGGTGGGCATAGATACATTTTTTTAATCTAGATGAATCTCACTGTAATCTTGGAATTAATCTAGATTAAAATGGCTCATTCAGAATATGTGTGCTACCCAAATAATGACTAAAAGTAAGTGTTTGAGAACGGGTTTCTCCAGCCAGGTGGCGCATTAGACCAGGGGCTCATCTCCTGTTTACAAAATGCATCACAAACTGTTTGAGAAACTGTTCTACTATGATAATTGGTGATGAAAATAAATGATGTTCAATAAGATGTACTTGTGTTTACTAACTGTTTATTCAGTTACACATCAATGTTGAACTGTAGGCCTACATAAGCTCCAAACAGTGATTTTTGTTGACCTTATTTCGACTAAAGTCATCACTGAACTAAACAGAAATTAAATTAAGATGTGGAGTATGCAGATATTAGTGGCATTATTGAAGTAAACACGGTAATCAACCTATTACCGTCATGTAGGACTTTTCACCATATTTTCACACAAGATCCACACATGCGGCTGTCAGTAAAGGACCGCACACACACACACACACACACACACACACATCGCGGAATGCGGAAGTGCGTTTTTAAATCCCATAACACTCTCACCAGTCCTTACTCCTTATTTGCGTCTAATACCCCAGTTTGTCACGGGGGCATGAATGAAATGTTCATGAGTGAATGTGAAACTGTCGAACTGCAGTTAGTCACCCAAAATTACAGGAACCTCTCACATGAAAGCACTTCACGTAAACACCTTCATTATATTATTGTCTATTAAGGTAAATCACTAGATTACAGATGTCCATGTAAGCGTAGTCAGTCGTGTCTTCGAAGTAAGTGAAAGATCCAGAAGGGCATCCTGCTGATTTGATTCAGAAGGGCACTTTTTTTGTCAGACAGCTCACCGGTCAGGTATACATCCACGCTAAAATACCAAGGTAAGAGTCATCATAGCTTGCGTAGAATAGACCCAGGTCCCAACCCAATTTAAAGAATACATTAACGGCGATATTTTTGTTTATCGCCTGATAAGAGCCTCACGTTAAAGCAGCACGTTAATGCCGATAACAGCCCATTACTAATGAAAACGCTGAATAAACTCTGACATTGCAAATAGTACACCCTTTGTGCTTGCCTTGTTTACTGTTGGTTGCTAGGTTACCAATACTACAGTCAGCCTCTCTAACAATTCGATTGATTTGGAAACGCACCTAATTTGCATTTGTTTGTTTTGTTTTGTTGGGGGGGGGCTATGACGTGACCCTGTAGGCCACAGGTGTCAAAGCCAGTTCCTGGAGGGCCGCAGCTCTGCACAGTTTAGTTCCAACCCTACTTAAACACACCTGATCAAACCAATTGAATGTTTTAGGCCTGTTTGATACCTACAGATAGGTGTGTTGAAGCAGGGCTGGCACTAAACTGTGCAGGGCTCCGGCCCTCCAGGAATTGACCCCTGCTATTGGCCAATCGGCTGCTAGCATAAAACTGGTTTCCTCTATAAAATCCCTATAGGACTTTACTTTAGTCTTTTCAAAGATTGTAAATAAGAAGCTCTTTGCTACAAATCGTATAAATCGAAGTCTCACCATCTGAATAACAGATATTCAATTCAGTTCATCTTTATTTGTATAGCGCTTATACAATGTAGATTGTGTCAAAGCAGCTTCACATAGAAGAATATAGTGAATTGAAACAGTGTCAGTTCAGTTTTCAGTGATTAAGTTCAGTTCAGTTCAGTTTAGCTTAATGTGGTATAATAATTACTACTGAGAGTCCAAACACTGAAAAGCAAATCCATCAATGCGCAGTTCTACAGATCCCGAACCATGCAAGCCAGTGGCGACAGTGGCGAGGAATAAAACTTTACCAATTGGCGAAAGTGAAGATTTAAAAAAAAAAAAAAAACATTGAGAGAAACCAGGCTCAGTTGGGCACGACCATTTCTCCTATGGTCAAACGTCTTGTGCGGAGCTGCAGTCTAGGCACAGGAAGCTGGACCTCAGCGAAGACTCGTCTGTCCTTGGAGCGTCACAGGAATCAGTCTCATGCTCTCCACTCTTCCATGACCACCACAGCAGCTTCTTAGGATACGGCCTGGTCCAGGATTATGAAAACCTTGGGATCATCTCGTCGCTGGTGGTGGATCACATCAGTGGCACTGCATAGTCTGAGGGTCTCGGGATGAGTACCCCCAGGTGGAAATGCAGAATAAAGAGAATAATTAGCATAGCTGCTGTTCATAGTGTATAAAAAACAAGAAGCAAATTCCTGTGTGGGGCACATCATGCGTCATACCGCTATGTAATGCACTGAGTGTATGCTTTGCTAAAAAGATAGGTCTTTAATCTAGTTTTGAATTGCGAGAGTGTGTCTGAGCCTCGGACATTATCAGCAAGGCTATTCCAGAGTTTAGGGGCCATAAATGAGAACGCTCGACCTCCTTTACTCGACTTTGCTATTCTAGGTACTACAAGAAGCCCTGAGTTTTGAGATCGTAAAGAGTGGGGTGGATTGTAGCGAGACAAGAGGTTGGTTAGATAAACAGGAGCTAGATTATTTAAGGATTTATAGGTAAGAAGCAATATTTTATATACGAAACTTAACAGGCAGCCAGTGTAAGGAGGATAAAATTGGGGTGATATGATCATATTTTCTAGACCTGGTAAGAACTCTGGCAGCTGCATTTTGTGCTAGCTGAAGTTTGTTAATAGAGGATGCTGGGCAACCAGCGAACAGAGCATTACAGTAATCCAGTCTAGAAGTCATGAAAGCATGGACTAGTTTTTCTGCATCTGATATGGATAGCATACTTCTCAATTTAGCTATGTTTCTCAGATGGAAGAAGGCAGTTTTTGTGACATGGGATATATGATTTTTAAAAGTTAAATTGCTGTCTAATATGACACCCAGATCCTTTATAGTAGAGCTAATGCTAACTTTGTATCCCTTTAATTGCAGGTCAAGTTGCTATCATATCATATATCAGAAATCCGGTTCTGGAATAAAGGGGTACAGGTGATTTCCAATTATTAAGCGATAGTCTTTTAATCACCACCATGCCTTGCATTTAAGACTCTTGCACTGTTTGAGGGAGAGAAAATGTGTTTTGTGAAAATCCAAAGATGGCAAGTTCGGCATCTGGCACAAAAGGTGTACTATAAGCCTTGGAGTACCAGTCAAATATGTTGGTCTAGAATCTGTTCAGTAAGGGACAGAGCCAAAAGGCATGAGCAACCGTGTTCTCTGCTGTCTTGCATCTATCGCACATTGGTGAGACAGAAGAAAAGATTTTATGGAGTTTGGCTTTAGTGTCATGTAGACGATGCATGACCTTGAATTGAATCAGTTGGTGTCTGCTGTTGACTGAGCATGACTGTATTGAAAGTCCAACAATTGCCCCATGTGTCTTCAGAGAGTTCGATTCTCAAATCTTTTTCCCAGGCAACTTTAAATCTCATAGAGGAGACTGTAACACAACTTTCAAATAAACGCACAAATTTAGAAATAAGATGTCTAGGATCAGGGGGGTTCGTAAAGATATCATAAAACACATGCTTTTCTGGACAGAGTTAGAAATTAGGAATTTTGGACTTCACAAAATGCCTGATTTGCAAATTACGGAAAATATATATATATGAGGGAGGTCAAATTTTTCTCTTAATTGACTGAAGTAAGCAAAACACCCCTTGACATAAAGATCCTTGATAAAACACAAACTGTTTTTCCTCCAAACATAATAAGTTTTATCAGTCCATGCCGGTAAGAATGAATGATTCTGACAGATTGGTGCATATACAGAGGTCTTTGGTAGGTTTAGAACAGGGCTATTCAATTGGCGGCTCGCGGGCCGAACCCGGCCCCCGAGGCAATTTTTTTCCGGCCCTCCAAATAGTGTAACCAAGACATCAAAAATAAATTTAGTTCAGTCGAAAAACGGCTTCTATAGTTATGAAGTGACGTGCGTCTGTTTAATACAGCACGAGCTGCGCAGAGCGTGAGTCACCTGACATTAAGCAAGTGGCGAGAGCAGCCGAAAACATTTGAATATGTTTGTAGAAAAGACCTTTTCCCTTTTGTACAATGCACTGATATTGTTATTAGGGATGCAATGATTAGCCGATTTCACTATTAACTGCGCTTTAATTCGTCACGGTTAATTAATCGGAAAGTCTTCTTTTAGCCGCATTTCTGTTGCACGAAGTGAAACTGCTGCAATTGAACAAAGTTATGCCAAGTTGCCAACTGTGCGCTATAGTTTTGAAAGTTCCGAGCTTGTACACCCAGACTAATAGCACGCACACCGGATTAACTATAGCAGCTGCAGCGGGTTGTTCCCATATCTCGTCTTTACCGTGTGCAAGTTTGTTATTTCTAATGTAAGAATAGATGCCAATATGCGGGTGCAAGCGGCTTTTTAGGCGCACGCAGTAGAAAACATCTCATGCTGTAGCTGTGAGAGTTGTGCGTGCCTTTCAGTGCAATGTAAACAAAAGATATGTTAGACGAATTATTATTAAAATGATAATGCATGTATGAACGCATATGATAACAACAGCTAATCTAAATATTGGCACTGACTTTAATGACCACTTTTAAAATATTATTATTTCTTTCTTCCTCCTTATAAACACACACATAATAATTGTGTAGCCCTATAAGCACAGAAAAGCCTACAGCATAAAAACTATTGTTAATAAAAATGCCTTTTTCAAATGTTTAGTATTAGTTAGGGATGTCCAGATCTAAATCTAGCTAATATAAAGCTTAAGTTTACATTAGATGTGATAACAGTCAAACCATGGTTATTCTTCAGACTATATAATCGTACAACCAAACTCTGTAATTGTTGCATCCATATTGTTATGCAGTTCAAAAGCACAACATATGAATGTGTCTGAATGTAGAAGAAGCCTACTTCAGCAATGCTCTGCTTTTGTTGTGCTGTGAAATACATCATTTGAATGTTTGTAAAAAAAAAGTCTATTGTACAATGCAGTGATGTTATGAAGCTTCAAAATACAACATATTAACATTTTAATGTAGAAAAAATACAATGTGGGTGTCTTAAGGAGCAAAAATACAACATTTGGGCTCTTATATGCTGTTGTATCATCACTTATTGCAAATCATATCTCTCCGGCCCTTCTTTTGGGATGCTTTTCATGAACTGGCCCCCATGACAAACTAATTGAATAGCCCTGGTTTAGAGCTTTACTTATTTAGTTAAAAATTCTTACTGAGTTTTTCAACAAAAAGCTCAGTTTATTTAAAACTTTAGGCTTGTCCAGCTTGGAGAACAACATTGCCGTTAGGGAGGTCCCGCAAGCCAAATTGGCCCCCACCTGTACCGATAGAGGGGTCTCTGCCGCAGAGTTAACTGGTGCATCCTCCAGCCAGAACAGTAAAGCTCTAGCGTTGGCGGCCCAGTAATAATGCTTAAATATTGGCATACCCAAGCCCCTTGTAGACCTAGGCTTTTGAAGATGGATTTTTGAGACTCTGTGGGTTTTATAGTTGCAAACATAAGACACTATTATAGGATCCAACTCTTTGAAAAAAGCTGCAGTAAGAAAAATAGGAAGATTTTGACAAAGATCTAGCTAGAGAAACCATTTGAATTGAATTTGTGACAATTTATCATAGACGGGTAAAATCTTCCAGTTATTAATATTATTTCTAAGTTCATTCATTTATTTTATTTTCGGCTTAGTCCCTTTATTAATCTGGGGTCGCCACAGCGGAATGAACCGCCAACTTATCCAGCATATGTTTTACGCAGTGGATGCCCTTTTAGCTGTAACCCATCACTAGGAAACATCCATACACACTCATTCACACTCATACACTACGGACAATTTAGCCTACCCAATTGACCTGTACTGCATGTCTTTGGACTGTGGGGGAAAACAGAGCACCCAGAGTAAATCCACGCGAACACGGGGAGAACATGCAAACTCCACACAGAAACGCCAACTGACCCAACCAGGGCTCAAACCAGCGACCTTCTTGCTGTGAAGCGACAGTGTTACCTACTGCGCCACTTTGTCGCCATTATTTTTAAGTTTTGAAAGAAATTCCACAAAGTTTAATTTGAATATTAATTTTGCATCTTCAGGGATTGTCAGGCCAAGATAAGTGAAATTATCATTAGCTATTTTTAATGGAATATTTATAGGAAGTCAGGGTCATAAATGTCAGAAAGGGGCATGAAAATACTTTATGTTGTAGTCTATTTGAGCACCCTCAAACATGTATGCCTGTCAGTCCCGGCGGCAGGATGTCATAACTGAGGGAGCATTTTAATCCCATAGGGGGGCATTAGACACTAGATTTAGATCTTGTTTCTTTCATTCAGGCTATTTATTTTTACTTTGCATTACTGCCTAAGTTACTGACTTGGGGCAGTAATATACTTTTTTATAGTAATAATAATATGCACAGATCCGCTATTACTGATTTTATCAATGAAGGTTATGCAACGATACCGTTTACATAAATGCAGACAAGATCGTGGCTTCAGTGCCAAACGAGTGCTCTAAATCACATTTTATTCCCCTTATTTCTTTACATTTTATTTCAATTAAATAAATGTTTAAAGTTTTTGGTAAAGATATGCCCACACATGCAAGCTAACCAATGGTTAGACCATTTTATAAACGGTAAATAAATATAGTTAATCAGCATAACCGAGCATCACGCTTCATGTTGCCTTACCAACCAATATCAGCGTTAGGAAAAAGTTAAATGTTATAATGTAATGCCATTTAAAAAAATAGTAGCTAAGTGTGCTGCTTAGATACATTTTAAGGCATTAGTGTAGCCATGAAAATACCTTAAAAAGATACCTAAATTCAGTTATAACCGTGAACATAGGTTTAATTTGGGCATGGATAACACGCAATTTAATAGGCTATATAACTTTTTTCCCATCATTTTAAAAGTAAAAATAAAGATTTATCTTAGGCTATCATAAGTCAGGTTTTTTTTCGTGATATTGTCCGGTTGGCATTTGTAAAAACGCCATCATAAACCATTACGCTATTATTAGGCCTACCTGTCAATTTATTTATTTATTTAGCCTATTTTAATAACTTTTTAGGTTACGTTTTCTTTTATTAGGACCATGAGCTACAAGTCAAAACAAAATCAATATGCTAACTATATTTTAGCTGTTAACATAGGCCTACAGTATATTTTCTGGTGTTTATTTTGCATGAGCAAATAGCAGTATAGGTTAACTTACATATTTTTAAAAGATCAGCCTACCTGCAGCACATGTGAGAGGTTGATCTGCAGCAAATCCACATACGCACACACTATATACCCATTTCATTTATAACACTGTAAACATGACTTCGCAGGCCGATCATATTTGAACTCGAAAGACATTTTAAGTGTGCTAA
>CAIGQZ010034990.1:4063771-4093859 GCA_903798205.1 Danio tinwini | reverse complement strand
TTTTAAGAGAATTTGCAGGAGAATTTGCATATTTTAAGAGAATTTGCAGGTTTTAAGAGAATTAGCAGGTGAAATTTGCAGGTTTTAAGAGAATTTGCAGGTTGTGCATGAAAGTTAAAGAGTGAATGTGGATAACACTGGATGAATAAAAAGTAAATGCTGGATTATATAATTATATTTTATAGTATAGTTATAGTTTTTGGTTTAGTTCTTTTACATGCGTAAACTAATAAAAATTAGATATTTAATTTCAGCCTGTTGTCAAATAAGCAGTTTTTTTCCAGCTAGGGAACATAATATTATTTTATTAATAGTTTAATGGATAATATTAATAACATTGTTTTTGTAAAAACTATTTCTTGGACAAAAACATTTCTTCTTTTCACAGGAAAACTTTGGTGTGCGATCAGAAGTAAAAAACACCGGAAAAAACTCTTTTATAACCCTAATAAGAACATCGGTAAGTATTTTTTGCTCATGAATTCATAATGTTTTGATTGAACTGATTAGCTATGCTTTCCTCCGGGTGCTTCGGTTTCCCCACAGTCCAAACACATGTGCTATAGGGGAATTGAAAAAACTAAATTGACCGTAGTGTATGAGTGTGAATGTGAAAGTGTGTACGAGTGTTTCACAGTACTGGGTTGCGGCTGGAAGGGCATTCGCTGAGTAAAGCATATGCCGGAATAATTGGCGGTTCATTCCACTGTGGTGATGAATAAAGGGAATAAGCCGAAGGAAAATGTTTGAATTAATGATTGGCTATGCAGTTGCTAAGGTGTTCAGAGTGGTTTGTGTTGCTATGTGGTTGCTAGGGTGTTCTGAGTAGATGCATATTGATGCAAATTTTCTGAGGAAAAGCTGTAAATAGTAAGAGTCTGTGATGATCTGGGGTGTAAATGGCTTCAAATGAATGATGATATTCAGTCACTGGTACTCAGAGACATTCACAGTTTCTCCTTTTGTAAACTAAAAATGGGCCAAATGAAATAACAATGACAGCAGTTCTTAAACCCTGACTGTATTTTACATTCAAAAGCACAGTGTTATCTTTTCCTTTAGGATCCAGCATTCATTGTTTGTCCACACTCACTGTTCATTTCTATGCAAAACTCCTAGAATGATGTCAGATTTACAATTGAAGTCCATATTATTAGCCCTCCTATAAATTTGTTTTGTTTAAAAAAAAAAATCCCAAATTATATTTAAAGGTGCAGTATGTAAGTTTGACACCCAGTGGTTGAACTAGGTATTGCACTCCTGGATCAAAATAAACGCAAGCGCGGGTTGCCAGATTGAGTACAGGAGCGAGTGATTTACACTGTGTTCTAAATAAAAGCAACGACACGCGATAGAGGGAATATTCTCCATATTAAAAGGAGTTTTGGTTCTAACCAACACCTCGAATTGATATATTAGAAACGGCTTATATTTCTCACAGCTGAACAACAGAAACCTATGACAATGATCACCTCAGGTAAACCTCATGTGCTTTATTCAGTGCTAAATGCTAACAATGTGAGTTTGAATGCCATTTTACATGACATTTATTGCCATAAACTGAAAGCAGCAGCAGATAGTTCACCTCAGATCTGGAAAATACAATAAACCGTCTGAAATTGAACTTTAGAACTAAACACATATGAGTGATTCAGCATCTACATTTAATGATGTTAAAGAAGGTTAACATGTATTAAATAGATTATAAACCTTACCGTTTCGTGAGCGAGTGCATATTCTGTGCTTCTGAATGGCTGTATTTACATTTCTGTCGTGTTTCGTCAGGTGCAAACAGCCAAACTGCTCATCACTGCATATCTCCTCATGAAGCGTGTTGTTAGGACACACGGTTACAATGTAACCTGCTCACCTAGTGTTTACGTTCATAATATTTATATCATTTGCTAATTAAAAACCTCATGTGGAACTGAATCTGTCTCATTTCGACATCTGATACTGTCCACCGGAGGTCGCATTTTCGCTCACGAACGCATGCTTTCAGAGCCTTTCTGAATGATGAATGAAATACGCTGTTTTCCAACAAGGCAACCCGGGTGCTGAATTATAATTGGCTAAAGTGGCATTGTGCAGGTTAAATGTACCTAAACAAAGACAGCGTTCTGGCACGGAAAAAACATTTTCAAAGCAGAATATCTGACTTCAGCATTGTTTTTCAATTAAACAAGTATGTTCACTTGGGATGTTTCTTAAATATCTGCACACATATTATGGTATTTTTATGCTTTAAAAGAGTCAAAACACATACAGCACCTTTAACAGATTCAGGAATTTTTCACAGTTTGCCTGATATTATTTTTTCTTCTTGAGAAAGTCTTATTTGTTTTATTTCAGCTGGAATAAAAAAAGTTTTTAAGTATTTTAAAGCTATTTTAAGGTCAATATTATTAGCACCCATAAGCAATATTTGTTTTGGATTGTCTACAGAACAAACCACTGTTATACAATGACTTGCCTAATTACCTTATCCAACACCAGCTCTCCCTATAAAAAGTGTTTTGGATAAAGCTGATAATTTCACAATAGACATTGATAATAGCACAATTCTTCCCTCTGTCCAGGTAAAGAGTTTGGACACTCTTATTTGAAAGTCACATCAATAATATTACGCATACTGCATATTTCCACCTGCGTAATATCACTCGCCTCCGCCTTTCTCTCACAACCAATAACTTGGCTATACTCATCCACACATTAGTAACTTCACGTCTTGACTACTGTAATGCACTTCTATCTGGGCTTCCTTCTAAACTTCTCCATAAATTCCAACTGATTCAAAACCATGCAGCACATGTCATCTCTAGGACTCCATCTCACGAGCATGTCTCACCACTTCTTTATCAGCTTCACTGGCTTCCGGTAAAGTTTTGTATTGATTTTAAGATACTACTTCTCACTTTCAAGGCACTTCATAATCTTGCTCCTGAATATCTCACAGAACTTCTCCATATTTAAACCCCTTCTCGCACTCTTAGATCAGCCAACTCTTTCTCCCTGGTACCACCTCGCACTTGATTAAGCGCAATGGGAGACAGTTTTTTTAGCTCTGTAGCTCCTCTGCTATGGAACTCGCTTCCCCTGGATCTAAGGAGCAGTGATAGTCTTGACACATTTAAATCATGTCTAAAGACCCATCTTTTTAAGCAAGCTTTCCTTTAACAGTTTCTTATCATGTTTTTCGTCATGTTATTTTATATTGGCGATGTGTGTTTATACTTGTTTGGTCAATGCATGTTTGGTAATGTTTTAATATTTGTTTTAATTTGTTCTAGCATGGCTGTTGATGCTTATTGTAAGGCCATCTTGGGTGTCTAGAAAGGCACCATTTACAATTAAAATGAATTATTATTATTCTAAGCAAACTAAGCGGCTGCTTAGGGCCCCGCCACCACTAGGGGGCCCCCACAACCCGCTAGTTGTGCAAGCCGTTCCCTTGCTGAAATCGTTTTTATTTGCCTTATACAAATTACCTTCGTTGACAGTACTTTCGTACTTAAATATTTGTACATTTTCACACACAAAAATAAAAATCGCAATTTTTATTAAAGTTGAAATTGTTTTTATGTGATCAACAGGAAGTTTGCAGCATCTCATTTCTCATATGCGTTCTGTGTTCTCGCGGTTCAAGTTTGTTTATCCAAGGTAACCTTCAAGACTGATCGGTCAACACAAGCACGAATCCGTGCACAGACACAGCCATATCCTTTGCTTCATTGCCAGCCCCATTTATATACCTGATTTATTTTGGAAGTTGGACCGCGAAAATGAAACGCAACTAACATTATTCGTCAGGCGTAGAAAAACTGAGGGGTAAAATGGCCACAAGAAGAGACAAGCACAAAATCATTTTTAATTTTTAGCATTTTTAATAAAAGTCATCTACTTTTAGGAAATATTTGATAATTTCCTGGTTTTACAGGCCCTTTTTTGTTTTGTTTAAAACGTATTTTAATGAAATGCAATACTTTTTTCCAGAAACATTTTTATGAAAGGTATGTCCTAATTGAATTAATAATATAATCCTTATATAAGCTCTGGACCCTGCATCTCTGATGTAAGGAACAGGGAAGGAGACTGAAGGAAATAATAAAGTTTGTGTTTGGGTATTAAAATTAACCCAGTATTTGTTGCTTCACTTTTTCTTATGTTTTTTATACAGTATTAATATTTTTCAGATTTACTTTATATTATTTGCTTATTGATTTTATTATTTATGGATCAATCTTTGCATTAATGTTAATTGTTTTGTTGTTTTTAATGAGTTCAGAATGTGTATTTTAACACTAAGTAATGTATTTTTATTTATTAAATTTATTTAAATTATTACACTTTGAATTTATATTACAAAAAACTCAACCTAGAGTCTTTAGCTATAGAAACTTTAATCTGTTTGCTAAATTAATAAAAATGTTTTAAACACTCCAGGGGGACGCAAAGTAGGAATCTCTGGTCCCCTTATTAAAGATAGTTTGATTCTTAATTTTTGAAGCTGCTATTTGACAAAAACAGTGCTGTTTTAAAATGTCCAAATTATTCAGAGAGTTATTAAGTAGAAGAAATCAGGCTTTACTTTTCTGTTTCATTGGTTGTATTTAATAAGAAATATAATCATTGTGGGCCAGTTTGCAATGGCAATACTCTACTATTTAGAGCAAGGTAGGGCCCCAAAATTATTCTCCTTAGGGCCCCCAAATGTACAAGGCCAGCTCTGACCCTAACTTTGTCCTAATTAACCTAGTAAAGCCTTTAAATGTGACTTTAAGCAGAATACTAGTGTCTTGAAAATTATCTAGTCACATAATATTTACTGTTATCATGGCAAAGATAAAATAAATCAGTTATTAGACATGAGTAGGCCCACACGGAATCTGCGCGCCAGAATTTGCAGATTTCCACAGATTTTTAGCCCATCGTTAATTGTTTATTTACTTGAGTAAATGTGTGTAAATCTATATTTATTCAGTTTTTAAATTAATTACAGTAATATTATTGACTAATATGAAAATGTTCATCTGATTTATGTACAATGCAGTTTGTAAAGTCATATTTTCAGTCTTTTAGTAGATTTATTATATGAGAGACTTACTTTGTTTACCAAATAAAGTGGATCTAATTGGATTGGCATTTTAAACATTAAATAAAAATTTAAAAGACATAATTTTTTTTTTATATATTAAGGTTTTAGTTATGACACTCCCAAAATCATTCAGCAGAAATCCACCGATTTTTTCCCAAAATTCTATGCAGAAATAGCAAAAAACATCTGCAGATTCCATCTGGCTCTAGCTACGAGTTATTAAAACTATTGTGTTCAGAAATGTGCTGAAAAAATCTTATCATTATTATCACTATCATCTTATCACTAATAATTCCGACTTCAGCTGTATGTTTATCAAACACTCAGTAATGAATATTTGTGATTGTTCAGAGCATTTTTGTCTTCTTTTTTTATAAATAAACTTTTATTTAGAGGAGACGAAATGTACCATATAAATCAGGAAGTCATCTGTAGGAGACTGGAATACAAGTACATACAAATACAAAGTGATAAGAGCAAAAAGAAATAAAAGAGAAAAAAGAGAATAAAATAAAGAAAGGGGAAGAACAAAATGAAATAAACACAGAAAGCATCTAGCAACTAACTGGAAGCATGATTTTTTCATAAAGTTTCTATTAACTAGCAGAATTTTTTGTTGTTAGAGAAACGTATAGCTTTAAGCAAGGAATCAATTTCAATTAAAAACTGAGCCAATGTGGGAGAGGATTTAAGAAATATTGCTTGTGGATAACGAATTTCACATATAATATAAAAAAGTTATATATATTATTTATTTAGTTTTTTGGACTGGAATAATAACAAATAATATCTTCCAATTTAAAGATTTGTTTTGCTGATTGTGATTTATTCAAATAATTATATAACTCTGACCAAAACCTTTGAGATTTTACATGTAAAGAACATGCAAGTCAAAGTTTCCTCACTTTCCTGACAGAAAGAACAAGTATCAGCAATATCAGTCAATTTTGACACAATTTCATTGACCTGGTATATTTTGGAGGAATTTTAAAATGAATTTCCTTTGCTTTGTTTGGGATTACATATTTATACAGTATGGGAGAAGCCATGCTCTTTTCCAATCAATTTCTTGTATTAACGCTGACCAATATGATTTCCCTCTTGGAGCGATTAGATTTTTTTTGTTGGAGAATTTGAAGAATGAGTTTGTTGTTGCATTTCTTATCATATATACTAATACCTTCTAATAATAATGAGGGTTCTATGGTTCCTTTATTTATATATGAGATATGGATTTTTGTTAAATGTATTAATATTTTTGGGATAGCATTCACTTTAATGTTAAAGGGTCACTAAACACCAAAACACATGTGTTGAGCTGTTGACAAATGTGTCCCACGCTGCTATAAACACTATGAGGACACATATATTGCACTAAAAAGAGAAAATTGGTTGTTTTTGTGTTATTTTGAGTAAATTCGTTCTTCTGGTTTCAAACAGATTTTTGAAGCTGCGTCACAGCGATTAGAGACTTGTGTGTATTCCAGCGTGGAGACTGGATGTCTGTACCTGCGAGTGCATTGTGACGTCTCTGAGTGTGCGGCATCAATTCATGCGAAAGACTTTGTTCAAACCAATCAGCGCGCTCTATTGTGTATGCGGTGCAACTACATTAATATGCATGATAGCTTCGAAGACTGTTTTACCTGTTACAGTGTTCAGACGACAGAGAGACGCCACGTTGTGTTGTCAAAACAAGAACAAGAATTTGGAGACACGGGTCGTCAGTGTTGCATTTATTAGTGTGCTGCAATGAAGGTTTTGTTTTCATTTCCTCGCTATGAGAGCGCAGCTGGACTCACGTGTAGATTAGTGCACGAGACAAAAATGCGTTTGTAAGGAACATTTTTTACCCGAGAGCTTTTCACATCTGGAAATGATTAAATCTGGATTTGCCGATCGTCTCCTTTTAAAAAAGACACGGCTTCAGTTTAATTGTCCTTTGACTACAGATTTGGTAGGTGTGTGTGATCAGTGCCCTTTGTTTGTTCATTCAGATGGCAAAGTTAGTTTGTATCGTCAGCAGTGCTCTTTCAGTTTTTAAAGACAGACCTCAGTCAGAATGATTTAGTTAGTGAGTTTACAGTATGTTAATATCACTGCAGTATTATAGTACAATATTATAGACTGAAAGATCTGCTGTAAATGCTGCTCTCTGAATGTAAACATGTAAACACCACACTCAAGCTATTACTGTCGTGCAGGATTTTTGCCGCATTTTGTGACAGGATAGTCTATACACACACAGCTTTCTGACGCTACCTACCGAGTGCGTCTAAGTTACCAAGAAATGCGGAAGATTTTTTTTACACCGTGCGGCATCAAACATTTTATTAAAACTCCACTCTCCAGTAATTCCTCTCACGGATTCCTGGATGAAAGTAAAGTCAACAAATTAATAATTTGGCAAATAATTTGATTACTGATGTCCATGTTAACAGTCACTGTCTTTCTCCACTGCATCTGTGTGTTTATTTTGCTAAATGGAAACTCCCTTTGCAACTCCTTCCCTCTTTCCCTCCCCCGACACTCCCACCTAAACAGAGCTGGACACGCCCACTTTCCTGACTTTGTCCAAACTAGAGGTGTGAAAACACCCTGCTGAGACAGGAGGGTTTCGTGGCCCTTTAAATTTCTTAAATGGAATAGGAAATTGATGAGATTTCATAAATTGTTCGTAAGTTAAAAAGTTCCCCAAGTCATCATATAATTGAAACAAATGTAATACATCTACCAATTAGAAAAAATAAAGATTTATTCTTAATTGTAATATCCAGGGGGTTCCATAAAAATGTTTTATGTGGAGAAAAGTTATGGGAATAGCATATTTTCCAAGCCAGTAATGCTTGCTGGTAAAAGTTAGTTAATTTTATAGGGAGTTTATTCGGGGAAAAATTACATTTCAAAATAAATGGGAGACCGCCAATTTCATTAAACCAATAGTTGGGAATAAAAAAACATATTGAATTTGAACTAGCTATACATCTTTTAATCCAATTGACATTTATAGAATTGTTTAAATCAATAGCTTCTAATCCCCCTTTGTCTTTGTTAAGTGAAATTAATGCCTTTATTAAATTTGTTTAGAGCATTACAGTGAGGATATTCTAACCTATGAGGAGGTGTCACTGTACCGACAGCCGGCTGACCGCAAGCGTCCCGTGGCTCTGATTGGTCCAGCAAACAGCGGGCAGGACTACCTCAGACAGAGACTGCTGTTTTTAGAGCCTGAGCGATTCGCCACAGCTGTCCCACGTAAGACTATTATGCAAAAATCTAACATAGTTTAAACATAGTTGTGTGGCAATAATGTGTGAATATAACCAGCTTCTAATGGGACAAATGTATTAGTTCTGTTTTTATAATGACACTTGATATAAACAGTCTGCAGAAACACTTTGATTGACATTCTCCCTTTCTACGTGTCATCAGAGGGGTAAAGCCCCGCCTATTAGTGACCATCTCTCCCTCATCGGCATAAACAGCTCAGAGTGAAAAGCAGATGTCTGCCATTAGAGTTTTGACCTGCTGAAGATAATTTCAGCGACTAAGAGGATTATAAACGTGGAGTTTTAGATTAAGCAGAAATGAACACTGAAGTCTCCATAGACTGACACATTCTGAGACACTTCTGTTCACATTTTCACTATTTCACAGAGATAACATTAGTCCTGTTTTGAATCTGCCACTATGCTGACACTCAGGCATTTGTAGCTCCACCCTCTTTTGATAAGAGCAAAATCTTATTTGAATTTAAAAAGAGTCTCCAAAACACCACAATTAGGATTAAAATCTAATGCTGCGTTCACACCAGACGCGGAAGAAGCGTGAGTGATTTGCATGTTAAGTCAATGCAAACGCGCGAATAGACATCCTGCGGCATGATACGCGTGAATGGCACGACGCGGATGGCGCAGCACGGAATGAGCGTTTTGCATGTTTGACGCGCTTAACGGGCAAATTGCGCGAATTGCTCGAGTTCAAAAATTGGAACTTCTGCTGACTTTCGCGCTGCTTTAACCAATCAGGAGCTTGATTCGCGTCATGGGCAGGGCTTCTGTCTGCCCGGTGACTGCAGCTTCGCTGGTAAATGGCTAACATGGATTTTATTAATAAAATAACTGTGTTTATGTGCTTAATAAAGGCTGAAAAAGAGTGTCGATTCGTTTGGAGCGGTGTCTGAGTCCACTAGATCCTTTCAGAGGTGCACCCAGCTCTGTGAGCTCATAAACTCCTCCAGAAACTGAACCTGGATGATGGAGGCTTTCAGCGGTGCTTCTGACTGAGCCGAGCCCAGTTTGATGAACTGTTGTTGGTGTGGGCAGGTGGATTTTTCCCCGAGACACCAACAACAGGCGCTACGTCATAATCACGCCACCACAAGAGCAAGCTCCTGATTGGTTAACGCGGAGCAAATGTTCGCAGAAGTTCAGATTTTTAACTCGAGTGATTCGCGCATTAAGCACGTCAAACTCGCAAAACGCTCAATTTGTGCCGCGACATTCGCACCGCGCCATTCCCACAATTCGCCCCATTTGTGCCGCGCCATTCGCGTGTATCGCGCCGCAGGATGTCTATTCGCACGTTTGTATTGACTTAACAAGATTAAGATTTAAATCACTCATGCTTGACGCTTCTTCCGCGTCTGGTGTGAACGCAGCATTATAAAACATTATTAGTGGTGTATTTTGAGCTGAAACTTCACACACATCAGAGATGCTTTTTACATCTTGTAAAAGTGGGCCCTTTAATGCTGCTTTAACATAAAAAATATTTCAGATAACGAAAACAATCAGCTATATATACAGTCACCGATCACTTTATTAGGTACACCTGTACAACTGCTCGTTAATGCAACTTCTAATCAACCAATCACATAACAGCAACTCAATGCATTTAGGCATGTAAACATAGGCTGCGTCCAAAACTGCCTACTACTCAGTAGGTACTGCATTTGAATTTAAACGTATTACTCGGCCATTAGAAAACTACGTTCTATACAGTACGAATGTAAGAAGTATGAATGGAATTCGGACATACAACAGCCGCCATTTTGTCATCATCACGTGACCTACCTGTGTCAGTTGTGTCACTTCATGCCCATTCATGAATTCTCTCATGGGGCATCACGAGATGGGAGATGGGATGCACACTTTAGAATCTTGCCGGAAGTAGTAAGTCATCCAGGTACTTTTCGCATACTGATTTTCGAATTTTATGAATTCGGACATACTACTCGGCTTGCATACTAATTTTAGCTTACTGTATAGTATGGAAGTATGCGATTTCGGACGCAGCCCTAGTTAAGACGATCTGCTGCAGTTCAAACCGAGCATCAGAATGGTAAAGGAAGATGATTTAAGTGGCTTTGAATGTGGCATGGTTGTTGGTGCCAGACGGGCTGATCTGAGTTTTTCAGAAACTGCTGATTTACTGGGATTTTCACGCACAACCATCTCTAGGGTTTACAGAGAATGGTCTGACAAAGAGGAAATATTCAGTTCTGTGGGCGCAAATGCCTTGTTGATGCCGGAGGTCAAAGGAGAATGGCCAGACTGGTTCCAGCTGATAGAAAGGCAACAGTAACAAATAAGCACTCGATACAACCGAGGTCTGCAGAAGAGCATCTCTGAACACACAACACGTCCATCCTTGAGGCAGATGGGCTACAACAGCAGAAGACCACACCGGGTGCCACTCCTGTCAGCTAAGAACAGGAAACTGAGGCTACAATTCACACAGGCTCAGTAAAACTGGACAATATAAGATTGGAGAAACGTTTCCTGGTCTGATGAGTCTCCATTTCTGCTGCCACATTCGGATGGTAGGGTCAGAATTTGGCGGCAACAACATGAAAGCATGAATCCATCCTGCCTTGTATCAATGGTTCAGGCTGGTGGTGTAATGGTGTGGCCATGTCCATCCCTTTATGACCACAGTGTACTCATCTACTGATGGCTACTTCCAGCAGGATAACGCACCATGTCATAAAGCGTGAATCATCTCAGACTGGTTTCTTAACATGACAATGAGTTCACTGTACTCAAATGGCCTCCACGGTCACCATACTCAATCCAATAGAGCAGCTTTGGGATGTGCTGGAACGGGAGATTCACATCATGGATGTGCAGCTGACAAATCTGCAGCAACTGATGCGATCATGTCAATATGGAGCAAAATCTCTGAGGAATATTTCCAGTACCTTGTTGAATCTTTGTCACGAAGGATTAAGGCAGTTCTGAAGGCAAAAGGGGGTCCAACACGGTACTAGTAAGGTGTACCTAATAAAGTGGGCAGTGAGTGTAAGTAACCCATTATGCATGCATTAAATTTAAATTAGATTATGCTGGCAGCTTCTTAAACCAATACTTTCATCAATCTGAAATAATGGGTTTCATAAACAATCATAAATATTCAGCCTGCTATATTCTTCATGCATTTGATGTATTTTAATGTGATTTTGAACCAACTACAGACACAACAAGAAGCCCGCGCATACATGAGGTCAATGGGAGGGAATACAGCTTTGTGTCACGGCAGAGCTTTGAGTCTGAACTTTCTGCCGGGAAATTCATCGAGTCGGGCGAGTATGAAAACAACCTGTACGGCACAAATGCAGATTCGGTCCGACAGGTGGTGAACTCTGGAAAAATCTGCCTGCTGTGTTTGCAGCCCAGGGTAAGACTGAGTGACGATGCATCAAGTTGTTTTGATGTTCGATATGTGTGATAATAATAATAATAATAATAATAGTTATATAAATAAATAAATAAATAAGCAAACTGAAATCTTTGTCCATCCATCCATCCAACCAACCATCCATCCATCCATCCATCCGTGTCTTACTATCTTATCTATTTATCTATCCACCTATCCATCCATCTTTACATCTATCTATCTATCTATCTATCTATCTATCTATCTATCTATCTATCTATCTATCTATCTATCTGTGTCTTACTATCTATCTATTTATCTATCCACCTATCCATCCATCTTTACATCCATCCATCCATCCGTCTGTCTATCTATTTATCTATCCACCTATCCATCTATCTTTACATCTATCTATCTATCTATCTATCTATCTATCTATCTATCTATCTATCTATCTATCTATCTATCTATCTATCTATCTATCTATCTATCTATCTCTCTGTCTGTCTGTCTCTATCTATCTGTCTGTCTGTCTGTCTGTCTGTCTGTCTGTCTATCTATCTATCTATCTGTGCCTTTCTGTCTATCTATCTATCCATTAATCTATATATCATCTATCCATCCATACATCCATCCATCTACCTATTCATCACCTAGCCATATATCATCCATCCATCCATCTACCCATTTATCCACCCATATATAATCCATCCATCCATCTATCATCCGTCCATATATCTTTATTCATTATTATTATTATTATTATTAGTTTTTATTCATAATATTTTATTACCAGACACCAATACAAGACTAGACAAACAAAAGGAAAACCAGTATTATACTGTTGCCAGTATAATATATTAAACAATTCTGCACTTAAAATAATAATTCCTATCAATAATTACACTTTAGATATAAGTATAAAGTTTATCTTTTAAGTATAGCCAATACATAATACAATGAATTAAATACTAAGCCATAAAGTTAAGCCAAATACAATAAAAAATATAAATATAATATTAAAAAATAAATAAAAAAAACATACAATACAATAGATCAGCCATAAACAATAAATATATAGGGCGGTAAACAAAAGCACATTAATTAAACAAATCAGACGATCATTTAGGCTTCTCATCATTTTTTGTGTCCATGCTATACTTTTGGGCAATAAGTTTGGTTGCTTTTTTCAAAACTGCACATTTATGGATAAAATATGTTATTAAAGTAAGTTCATCTTTGATTTTTGTACTCCAAAACATTAAATTATTTGGTCTTTTGAGCGTGTGCTTTTATTCCACGTCGCATAACTGATGATCTCAGCCGTTCGTATGCACGTCAATCAAGAGCGTGCACCAATCAGAGACGGCGATAAATGTTGGGGGCGGGGCTCCTGCAGAAACCAGAGTCTGCGCACACGTGCTGCTGCCTGAGCCCGGTTTGAGGAGGGTCTCATCTCCGCCTTTTTCTCTGCACGAAATGGCATCGGCGGAGGATGTCGGAGCGAAAAGGCAAATGTTTTATGAAATCGAGTGTGTAATAGACGACTGCGATGCTGATGTTGAATATAAACCTCTGTCAGACAGCGACGAGTTCGACGAGGAGGAGGAACCGCGCGAAGAAGAGTAAGTTTTACGTCACATGTAGCCTCCTTATCTGTTTGAGGGTAGAACATTGTTTATTTCATTTGCTTTTCGTTTTTTTTTTAATTTAATTTACTTACTGTTTTACTGAAATGCATTTTTAAGCATCAACAGTGCTTGCAAGATGCTAAATTATTGTGTTGAAGACCCCATGAAATCAAAACATTGGGATAAAGTTGGTTTATATTGGCACATTCGGACATTCTCCTTAATTTAAATTGCAGAAAAGTATTATTTGCAAATTCTGAATAGGGAAATAATATTTGCAGGGATTGATTATTAAAGTACAACACTGTTTACAGTAGATTAAATAGTGCTAATGCTGTCATAATTACATGCGATTTCTGACCGAATATTTAAAGTAGCGTGGTAAACACTAATAATAAGACCGTTAAAGTGAATGAATGTGGCGATATAAAACCAATTTTACCTCAATACCTAATACATTTTTTAATATTTAGCTAATTATTTAATTAGGCTATATTAATGTCGATGTTCTTTAGCGTTTGAGAAAAGGCCTAAATTAAAATGACGTCATCGTGCTCGCTGGGGCGTCACTATTTGTGTAATTAACTTTTTTCTCAAATTTAATCTCAGAGCAAAAAATCAGTCCAAGTGGTCAGTTTTTAAGGGGAATGGACTTTTATAAATGATCTGAACGCTGAATAAATTAGCTTTGCATTGATGTATGGTTTGTTATCGTACAATATTTAGCAAATATACAACCTTTCCTCATTCATTAATTTAATTGACGTACTGTTTACTGAAATGAAGTTTTAAGGCTAGAGGGGGAAAGCAGTGCTTGCAAGATGATAAATTACTATGGTGAAGACACCATATAATCAAAACATTGAGGTAAATTTGGTTTATATTTGCACATTCGGACATTCTCCCTAATAATATAAATTGCAGAAAAGTTGCGATTTCTGACCGAATATTCAAAGTAGCATTTAGCTAATTATTTATTCATGCTTATATAAATGATGATTTTCTTTAGCATTTGAGAAAAGGGCCTGAATCAAAATGATGTCATTGTGCATATTGGGGCGTCACTATTTGTGTAATTAACTGTTTTCTCAAATGTAATCTCAGAGCAAAAAAAATCAGTCATAAGTGTCAGTTTTTAGGGAGAAATTGAGTTTATACAATATGAAAGCTGAATAAAATAGCTTTGCATTAATGTATGGTTTGTTATCGTGCAATATTTAGCAAATATAAAACTTTTAAGAATTAATTTATTTTATTTAATTGATGTACTGTTTACTGCAATGCCGTTTTTAAGGCTAGAGGGGAAAATGGTGCTTGCAAGATGATAAATTACTATGGTGAAGACCAGGGGCGTTGCTAGACATAAAGCTCTACTGGTGTGTGTGTGTGTGTGTGTGTGTGTGTGTATATATATATATAATACAATTATTAGTGTTATTATACCATTATTATTCTAAATTAAATTAATATGTAACTGGAAAATAAAGGCACAACTGGAGTGATATGCGAAGATCATTTAAAAAATCTTTTGCATGAATAATAATTTAATTTGAATGAAATTCTATAAGCAATTCTATAGAATACAAAAAAGATGTTTAATTATCTGTTGTCTTAAACATGACACATGCCAAAGAATTAGTCTTATTAAGGTTTACCTCCCTGCCTGCATCTCTTCTTTGTGCTTCATACAAAAAAATCTATCAGGAGGCATGCTTAGTATGATCACCATCATATTGTTTAAACTTTAGTTTTGTCGACTTGCAAAACTCACTGCGTGCCGTCACCTCCACATAAAGGACTGTTATTGCCGGTGTTTCACAATGCACGAGCGGCGCGTGAGCAACGGGTATTTTTTTACAACATGCATGTTAACAACCGGGACTCTCACCGGGAGAAGAGCAGCGCGTCCAGGTTCAGCAGGAGCGGTGTGTGGGTGTGTTTTTCTGCGCACATGCAGAGATGCATCAGTTTGCTTTTTGATTAAACTACACCGCTTTCACCAGCGTTGGTTCGGTTGCACATAAAGAATAACATCTTTATTCCGGGATTACCCCTCCTAATACATACACTTGCAAATGAAGTAAATTTACTGGGGCGCTGGTGATTTTTACTGGGGTACGTGCCCCAGTAAATTGGGTCTAGCGACGCCCCTGGTGAAGACGCCATGAAATCAAAACATTGCGGTAAAGTTGGTTTATGTTCGGACATTCAGAAAAGTACTATTTGCAAATTCTGAATAGGGAAATCATATTAGCAGCCAATGACTATCAAAGTACAACACTGTTTACAGTCGATTAAATAGTGCTAATGTTGTCATAATTACATGCGATTTCTGACCGAATATTCAAAGTAGCGTAGTAAATAATAATGATACCATTAAAATGAATGAATGTAAAATATAATATAAAACCAGCTTTACCTTAACAACAGATACAATATATTTTATATTTTGCAAATTATTTATTATGCTTATATTAATGTTGGTCGTCTTGGCGTTTGAGAAAAGGCTGGAACCAAAATGACGTCGTCATGCATGTTGGGGCGTCAATATTTGTGTAATGAACTTTTTTTTTTTTTTTTTTTTTAAATGTAATCTTCGAGCAAAAAAAATCTGTCAGAAGTGTCAGTTTTTTGGGGGATGTTGAGTTTATACAATCTGAAAGCTGAATAAATTAGCTTTGCATTGATGTTTGGTTTGTTATCCTACAGTATTCAGACAACTATTTAAAATCGTGAATCTGATGGTTCAATAAAATTTAAATAACGAAAAAATTGCCTTTAAAGTTGACCACACTAAAGTTCTCAGTAATGCATATTACTAATCAAACATAAGTTTGGATGTATTTATTTAAGGACATTAACAAAATGTCTTAATTCAACATTATCTTTGCATAACATTCTAAAGATTTTTGCATTAAATAAAAACCTGATAATTTTGACTTGCATGATGTAATTTTTAGCTATTTCCACAAATATACAACATAAGATTGGTTTTGTAGTCCAGCTAGGGATGTCACAATACTGGAATTTGATACCAATCAATACTGAAATTTGAAAAATTTCCCCCTAGGGTTGGGCCGATAGACGATGCCATTGCCGATGGCCAATAGACATCACGATGCTGAGCCGGCATCGCTGTTCCTCCGCCCTGCCCCCCTGTCGAAAACCTGCAAAAAATACACACTTAGGCCCCGTTTAAACTAATACGTCTTAGTTTTAGAGGCATTTTGGAACGAAAAAGAAAACACTCATAACGTGACTACACACACACACAGACACTGTTTTGCGGTTATCTGAGCTCTAGAGAGCAGTGCACGTTGGACAGTTTATCAAGGATGCAGCGCTGGGTGGCCTCTCACTATAGTTGTTAAACAGAATGTTTAATTAATCTTGTCTCTATATAACGACTCTTAGCTCTTTTCAATCTGTCAGGTAACGTGTGACCGCATCAGTACACTGCTTCAATCTTTCGCTTTCACGCTTGTACTTGGTAATTTTTGTGAAATCTTCAGATACTGTTGGTTGGTTGCTGCTGGTTGTGCACCTTTTTTACCAACCAAGTTTGTCGACGCCATTATACTGACACCAATCAATCTGACTATTCGTGCCACATTCCCGCAGAAAAAGTGATTGACAGGTGGTAATTTGTGTGTAACTTATCTTTATTTATTTGGTTTTGGGTAAAACAAAGACCATGCAGGTCAGGTAGTTGAAACGGTAGGCTATAAATAATTATTCGTTATGAATTAATTAATTATTCATAAATAATTAATTTACCTCCGCCTATGTTGATGATGCCATCGTCCATCACAATGTTTCACAATAGACATCGATTTGCTATTGTGTTCACGTGCTCAACAAAAAAATGACTGTGATTGACTGTGAAGGTCAGCAGTTCATCAAACTTACTGCTGTTTACTGAGTGTAACCACAGATACAGGCACACTGGAGCGTTTTAAAGTCACGTCAATCAACTGGTTTGTCTATAAGCTCACATACGAGCGATCCTCTGATGATCCTTGGCTTTAAAACGCTCCAGTGTGCCTGTATCTGTGGTTACACTCAGTAAACAGCGGTGAATTCGGTGAACTGATGACCTTCACGGCCATTCACAGTCATTTCTGTTAAGCACATGAACACAATAGCAAATCAGCGCTGTTTAAGAACATGCTCAACAGTGCTCAAACATTAGCAGGAAATGGACGTTTTTAAAATTACAGTATCCATTGGTACTGAATTCCAGTATCGCGACAACACTAGGTCCAGGGTCATACATTTTTGTTTCAGTGGGAAATGTCCACAATAACTCCAAATGCCAGGTCATATTCAGATATAATCTTACGGAAGCAGGCTTACTATACTGTTTATCATTGGGAGAAGTGCATTCCTCATCTGTGGCCAATAATATATTTAATGCATGGAAAAAAGCAGTCAATTAATTATAGAGCCCTCAAAAGGGAGCTGACCCTGGTAAAACATTGTTGCTATGCAACAAAAATGACAATCAGCAATGGGAGCTTTGCATGGATTTACTGTTTGCAAATAACACATGGTTTATATTTTGAATGGCAGTCAATGGGGAAAGATGTTCCTTACAGCCAGATCTTATAGTTACAGCACTGTTGATCATCTAAACTTTGACTTTGCTTGTGTAAGTTATAGGGTTGGGCGATGTCGACCAATTTAGCATTGTACGTTTTTCTAATGTGAAACATCGCGATGGATGATGGCATCATTGTCGTATGCTGCGGTGAATTAATTATTTCTGAATAATGAACTAATTCATAATGAATTTTATTTGTAGCCTACCGTTTCGACTACCTAACCTACATGCTCTTTGTTTTACCCATAACCAAATCATAAATAAATAAAGACACAAATTACCACCTGTCAATCACTTTTTTTAGTAGGACTAGGCAGAGTAATCTGTCGTTATAATGGCGTCGACAAACTTGGTTGGTAAAAAAGGTGCACAACCAGCAGCAACCAACCAACAGTATCTGAGGTTTTCACTACAATTACTAAGTACAAGCGTGAAAGCGAAAGATTGAAGCAGTGTACTGACGCTGCGGCACGTTACCTGATAGATTCAAAAGACCAAAGAGTCGTTAGATAGAGACAAGATTAATTAAACATTAAGTTTACAATTTTGTAAGACGCGATCCAGCGGTACATCCTTGATAAACTGTCCAACGTGCACTGCTCTCTGGGGTTTTGTGCTCAAAGCACCTGCTGACTGCTGGAGCTCAGACGGGCGCATATGCTGCAGCACATGACAGTGTGTGTGGTCACGTGATGTGCGCTTTGTGTGGTATAATGAGGAAGGAGGGTGTTTTAGAAATGCTAGGTGAAACGCCAGTCTGGACATGGATCGTTTTTGTTCTCGGCGTATTGGTGTAAACAGGGCCATGTGTATCTTTCGCGAGCGGGTTGCTGCTGCTCAGCATCGTGATGTCGGCGATGAACGATGGCATCGTCTATCGACCCAACCCTAGTAAGTTATTTACAAGAAGATGCTAATGTCATTGAAATGCTTACAAAGTTTCAAAAAAGTGATTTATGGATCAATTAGGGTTGTCAAAAGTTTTGAGTACAGTACTGAAATTTAAAAAAACGTCCATTTCCCAATAACATTTAAGTGCTGTTAAGCTCATTCTTAAACACCACTGATTGGCCATGGTGTTCAGTAGGGGTGAAACGGATCACTGTTGATCTGTGATCCATACGGATCACAACTCACGGTTCGGAACGCACGTGACCCGCGGATTAATAATTTATTTTGGACTTTGGTCGTTAATCCAACATTTATAAGCATTGCAGAGAGATCGCCTCCTGCGTCATTTAAATCGCGTGTATGAAAACATTTTGGCTTCCCTGTAAGATATAATGACAGGAACAGTTGTGGTGGGACCTACTTAAATGCTTTCTTAGGCTATTAATTTAATGTGTTTTCTGTCACTGCTTGTTTAGCCTGCATTAATGCATTCAGTGTAAAGCTGCACAATTAAACATTAAAAGATTGTGATCTCAGTTCAAACATGAACAATAACTGATAATGTTTGTTAATGTTTATTAATCCTTCAAAGCGCTGCATTTAAATCTGCATCAAGAGAGATTCAGTTTGTACACTTTTTCAGTGAGTTACAAACAATTAAATAACACAGAAGTGCTGGAGAACAGTTTATTGTTCAGGTATAAACACTGATGTTTATGGTAAAGATTAAAATCACAGTTTAATGAAACATGACACTGGTGAATTTTTAACACTGGTAAAAGCAATTACATTGTGTAACCAACAGATGGTGACAAACAACCATTAAAATGATGTCACTGAATAGGTTTTCAATAATAATACACCTACAGAATAGTAAAACATGAAGTTTTATGTGTGAATTGTTGAATCATTAATTGAAGATAAATATGATCTGTTGAACATGTTATATTTCCATATTTAGCATTATCAGCAACAGTAAAGATCATATTTCATATTGAATACTTTTCTTTCTTCAGCTGGTTCTTTCTTAGTTTTTATTTTTATTAACATTACAGGTTCTAAGTTCTGTTTGTTAAATCAATGTTTTTGCTGGAATATTTTTATATAAATGGAAAGCAAATGACACCTTACTCTTTTGCTGATCCGAAAAATGGTCCAATCCAAAACAAAACGTTGTGTGATCCGAACTGCAGATTTGTGATCCATTACACCGCTAGTGTTCAGGTAAACAGAAATGACTATGCACCACCAGCCCATTAGAAAAAAACAATTCTTAGCATTTAGCCCTGTTAAAGTCTGAATTGTCATTAATAATGGTCTTAAAAGGTCTTGAATTTGACTTGAAACCCTGTGTCAGCAAAACAGTCTTGCAAGCACTGCAGTCACTTTTAGTTTGAGTTATTCTCTCTGTTATACTCATAACAGTAAACATTTTTAATGTAATGCAACTGTTCTGATTTTTGTTTAAGTGCACCCCTCATAGGTGTATTGATTTTATGTTGCAGTATTGATTCTTCTGAAGAATGGGAGCCTCTCAGGCAGTCAAAATTAAAGAAAAATGCATCCCCATCATCATCTTTACCACGACGAAGAGGACGACCACGTAAAAACTTTTCTGATCCACCAACAGCAGCACCAGTGAAACCAGTGATTTTGCCTAAAATAGCACCAACTCCACCTGGTGTGAAGAGACAGAGAGGCAGACCTCCTAAGGACAAATCCAAGATCAAACTCCTTTCCAAACCCACGCTGTATCCCATGATCGTGCCCAAACCACCTGTGTTTGCAACTTTGATCCCTAATACTTCAGCGCAGAACCTTAAACTTGGGCCTAATTCCACATCCACGATTTCACTCGGCCCTAATTTCAGTCCTTTAACTCTTTCCAGTCCCGCATCCTCCGTTAACTTGAATGCCAATTCTGCACCCATGCTCATCCCGAATTCCACATGTGCTTTTAATCTCAGCCCGAATTCTGCTACATCCGCTTTGAATTCTCAATCGCTTGCCACGCTCTTCTGTACAACTACATCGACCAAGATTCTGGTAGACGGCGACTGCAGAGAGAGCAAGACCGAAGAGCAGACGAGGTGAGTAAACATCATGTTGTTAACATTAATATGTCTCTTCAGTAAAGCATTCAGTGAAATCCATAAATGTTTTAGGCAGTCATAAGGAACTCTTCAATGCTTGTTCATAGCTACTCTTTTCTTCGTAGAATACAAATAAATTAATAATAATAATTAATTTTATTTGTAAATGGCGCCTTTCTAGACACCCAAGGTCGCCTTACAATAAGCATCAACAGCCATGTTAGAACAAATTAAAACAAATAATAAACATTACCAATCAAGCATTGACCAAACAAGTAAAACATACATTGTGAATATAAAATAACATGATTAAAAAATATGATAAAAAATTGTTAAAGAAAAGCTTGCTTAAAAAAGATGGGTTTTTAGACAATTTTTAAATGTGTAAATTAATGTAAATTAAGTTAACTATTAACATTTTTAGTTAGCAAGGATTCATACAATTAAAAAGGGCTATTTAGAATGTTACAGATTATGATATTTATAATTTCAATTCATAATAGAATTTGGAAAATAAGTGGGAAACACTTTAAAATAAAGGTTAGTTAATACATTATTAAGTTTTTTAACATTAAGTTAAATAATGTTAGTTCATGTTAATTTATGGTGCATTGACTTATACTCACCGGCCACTTTATTAGGTACACCTTACTAGTACCAAGTTGGACCCACTCTTTTGCCTTCAGAACTGCCTTAATCCTTCATGGCATAGATTTAACAGGGTACTGGAAATATTCCTCAGAGATTTTGCTCCATATTGACATGATGGCATCACGCAGTTGCTGCAGATTTGTCTGCTGCACATCCATGATGCGAATCTCCAGTTCCGCCACATCCCAAAGGTGCTCTATTGGATTGAGATCTGGTTGATTGAGTGTGGAGGCCATTTGAGTACAGTGAACTCATTGTCATGTACAAGAAACCAGTCTGAGGTGATTCGCGCTTTATGATGTGGTGTGTTAACCTGCTGGAAGTAGCCATCAGAAGATGAGTACACTGTGGTCATAAAGGGATGGACATGGTCAGCAACAATACTCAGGTAGGCTGTGGCGTTGACACGATGCTCAGTTGGTACTAATGAGCCCAAAGTGTGCCAAGAAAATATCCCGCACACCATTAGATCACCACCACCAGCCCGAACCGTTGATACAAGGCAGAATGGATCCATGCTTTCATGTTGTTGAAGCCAAATTCAGACCCCACCATCCGAATGTCGCTGCAGAAATGGAGACTCATCAGACCAGGCAACGTTTCTCCAATCTCCTATTGGCCAGTTTTGGTGAGCCTGTGTGAATTGTCGCCTTTCTGTTCTTAGCTGACAGAAGCAGGCCCCGGTGTGGTCTTCTGCTGCTGTAGCCCATCTGCCTCAAGGATGGACCTGTTGTGTGTTCAGAGATGCTCTTCTGCAGACCTCGGTTGTAACGAGTGCTTATTTGATTTACTGCTCCCTTTCTATCATCTGGAACCAGTCTGGCCATTCTCCTCTGACCTCTGGCATCAACAAGGCATTTGCGCCCACAGAACTGCCGCTCACTGGTTATTTTCTTTTACTTTTCAGTTACTTGCGTTTTCTGACCATTCTCTGTAAACCCTAGCGATGGTTGTGCATGAAAATCCCAGTAGATCTGCAGTTTCTGAAATACTCAGACCAGCTTGTCTGGCCCCAACAACCATGCCATGTTCAAAGTCACTTAAATCCCCTTTCTTCCCCATTCTGATGCTATGTTTGAACTGCAGCAGATTGTTTTGTCCATGTCTAAATACATTAAGTTGCTGCCATGGGATTGGCTGATTAGAAATTTGCGTAAACGAGCAGTTGGACAGGTGTACCTAATAAAGTGGCCTGTGAGTGTGTTAACAAGCACAACTTTGGATTTTAATAATGTATTCAAATTTGTTGAACAATTGAAGATTTACAAATGCTTTCCAAGATAATTCATACTTCGTTCATGTTAGTAAATGCATTACTATTACGCTAATAAAATTATTGCACAACGAATGGACCATTTTTCTAAAGTGTTACCAATAAAAGTATTACAGTTTCACAAAGTTATTAAGCAGCACATCTGTTTTCAACATTAGTGATAACAAGAAATGTTTTTGTTTTATTGTTTAGAAATCAGCAAGATCATAATTAGTGTTGTCACAATACTGGAATTAGGTACCAATCAGTACTGAAATTTTAAAAATGTTTTGATTTGCTATTGTGTTCACATGCTTTACAGAAATTACTGTGATTGGTCCTAAAGGTCATCAGCTCACTAAACTCACTGCTGTTTACTGAGTGTAACCACAGATACAGGGACAGTGGAGCGTTTTAAATCAGCAATTCATCATCGGATCACTCAGATGCCAGCTTATAGACAAACCAGCTGATAGACATAACTTTGAAACACCCCAGTGTCCCTGAATCGGTGGTTATATCTGTTGAGCATGTAATCACAATAGCAAATCAGCGCTGTTTAAGAACATGCTCAAATGTCAGCGGGAAATTAACGTTTTTAAAATTTCTGTATCAATGGTACCGAATTCCAGTATCGTGACAACCCTGGGTTCTTTGCCTGATGAAGGTTAAAATAGTATTCAGTCTTGCATTGATCTGACTTAACTTTTGTATAGCGGTGTTCGTACAAACTAAGTGTATGCAAATAAAGTGGGTTTTTGTTTGTTACAGCGTGAATGCAACTGAAGAAGAAAGCCTTGCTCCAAAGGATGAAAACCTAGAATTCTCAGAATCGCCCAATGCAAAGAGGCAACGACTCTCATTAGCATTACTTCCATTGGCCAATGCACAACAGATAGGCGGACCCTTAAATCACATTTCACAACCTGCTTCTGATCATGCACCTGCTTCTGAATGTTTCCCGGAGCTCAGTTTTCAACCTTCTCCAACAACCATGGATGATCAGTTGACCTCAATATTTGGCTCTGATGCCAAGCCTGAGGCCGACAGTGACCTTGATGGAGACACTGACGGGATCAGTGACTCAGAGAAGGATGACGAGCTGTGGGAAGATGAGTGAGTAAGGCAGTTTTGGAGTTTTTTTGTTTCTAACTAGCATTTACATGACCTGATGTCCCAAACCGAAATTAGTAGTTTTTTTTTTTTTTTTTTTTTAAGTTGAACTTGTTTCAGCTTCTGACTCTTGATGCAAGATGCTGCAGAAAGACTATGACAGACATCCCTAATGCGCAAGTTTTTCATAAAAAAAAAATCATGGAAAAGGACTGCAATAGAATGTAAAGACATTGTGTGTGATGTGGGCCCCTTATCTGTTTTTTTATGCAATGTAACATTCTATACAATGGAAACTGAATGTTTCACAGTTATTTAAAATGACAATCGAAATCTTAAATCAAACTCAAGATCGGATGGTTTATGAAATAATGTCTTTTTTAACCTTACAAAGCTTACTGTCATCATATTTGATATGTAACTTTTAATGATGTCTAAATTATCACAAAAACTTTGCTTTAAAAAGCTGTTGTAAACAATTACTGTATGCTGACGCATGTTTTATTATGAAGCAAATAAAATGCATTTTAATGTAATTGTAGAAATAAGGATGTGGTTCAATAATTGATCATTTAAACTTTTAATTATCCATTTTTGTGTATCAAATATGGTACAAAAGGCTTTGAGAAAAAAATTGTGTTAATCAACATTGTATTGTATTGTTTGTTTTGCCCCTACGTTACAAACTTAAGAGATTTGGTCAAAAACTATAATTTCTTCTTTCTTCTCAAATGTAGAAAGTTTTATGTTGTCATTATATCATTTTATTTAAGGGGTTTCAAAGTCAAAGACATTGGAGATCACTTACTGTAACAGTCTACTTAAGGGTGCCCCTCGCCCCATTTTTTATTAGCATAAGTATATAATAAAATGCTTACGTAGATTCTTAATAAAGCTATGAAATTTAGAAAATTCAATTGTAAGGATTCTTTTTTTGTTGTCTGATTAATTTTAACAACAGCATAGAGAGGCCTATATGAGACTATGATGAGGTCTTGTGCACAACTGTTTTTTTTTTTTTTTTACTTTATACATGCTATACAACATTGTGTTTTAGAGAACTCCTCTTGATTTTTGACCCATGAAAAGCAACCATTGCAGCACAATAAGCCACAAACGAAAAGCTGCCTTATATTGTTTTTCACGTGTGTTCTGTTGCAGTTTAGTTTCTGGTGAAGATTGGAACCTTCTACAGGAAAGTCTAGACCATTTAAAATCACCTGCATCAGCTCAGTCACCTAGTGGCGAAATCATCCTACACCTACTTCATCACAAGGCAAACTCTCCATATCCACCTCCGAATCTCCTCATGAAGCCATTCCCACACTCACCTCTAAAGCCAGTACCATTCAACCTATGTCTAAAGCTACTCCGGCTTCTGAAACTACCCCTAAAATTACTCCCACACCCACCTCTAAAACCACTACTTTTCAACATACCTCTCAAGCTACTTCTATTTTTGAACTCACCCCAGAATCCACTTCCATTCAACCCACTCCTAAATCCACTCCCATACCTACTACTGAAGCTACACCCGCTCAACCCACCCCTGAAGACAATCTCTCTGTCATCCATAATTCCACTCCTCAAGCAACACTCATACCTAGTCTAGTACCCACCTTAAAAAGATGGAGAGGTCGGCCCCGTAAGAGTTCATTACAATCCAATCCCTAAACCCACTCCTACCACCATTTCTTGTTTAAAGCTGACTGCTGATATTATCCCCATAACCATCTCAATTTTTTCCTCTAATCCAGCTGTAAAGTCATATATGGAGCTTGCTCCCAATCCCACTTTCTTCACCAAATTAGAACCTGGGTCAGAACCAACATCCAGCCCTAAAGCCATCCCTCAGCTCATTTCTAATTTAGCCCACCCCTGAATCCACTCCTATATCTACCTCTGAAACCTTACCCACCCATGAAGCCACTCTATCTATTGTCCATAATTCCACTCCACAAACCACAATCATACCTAGTTTAGGTTTCACCTTACAAAAATATAGAGGTCGACCCTGTAGGAGTTCTTTACCATCCAAACCTAACCAGTCCCTGAACTCACTCCTATCGCCATTCTTTGTTCAAAGGTAACTGCTGATTTTAGCCCCATAACCATCTCAAATTTGGCTTCTGATCCCACCCTAAAGTTGTATTTAGAGCCTGCTCCTAATCCTACATTGTTCATCAAATTAGAATCTGGGTCAGAACCAACATCCAGCTCTAGAGGCATCCCTTAGCCCTCTTCTACCTCTGAAGCCACACCCACTCAAATTACTCCTTGAAGCCACTCTCTCCATCATCCATAACTCCACTCTTCAAACCACACTCATACCTAGTTTAGTACCCATCTTACCGAGAAGAAAAGGTCAGCCTCAAAAGAGTTTTTTTTTTACCATCCAATCCTAAACCAATCCCTGAACCCATTCCTATAGGCATTCCTTGTTCAAAGATAACTGTTGATTTTAGCCCCATAACCATCTCCAATTTCTTCTCTGATCCCACCCTAAAGTCATATTTGGAGCCTGCTCCCAATCCTACATTGTTCACCAAATTAGAACCTGGGTCAGAACCAACATTCAGCTCTGGAGCCATTCCTCAGCCCACTTCTGCAGAAGAGAAATCAAAAGCCTATTACAACTTATTCTTTAAGGCATACCAGAACCAATTAATCTTTTACCTCAGATTCACCTTGGCCAGAAGTAGGTAGCAAACCAGATAAATGGCTTGACCTAAGTACTAAAGATGAGAAACCAGAGCTTCATAGGTTTTCTCCCAAACAACCTCCAGGTCCACAGTTTATGAATGACTGAATGGATACTCCCTTAAAGTTGTTCCAATTGTTTTTTACCACCTCTGCCATCAAAACAATCTGAAACACCATTAACAATGCTAAAAGGAGGGCAAAAATAGGAATGTTTCGCTGGGTGCTTCTAACCGTTGTTGAATTCTTCTCCTATGTGGTGCTGGATATCTGCATAGGTCTAGTGAAAACTAAGTCAACTGTGGACTACTGGACAAAAAAGCCAGTGTATAATTTCTCCTATCCACAATCTATCATGTCTCAGGCAAGGTTTCAGGCGATCTTGTGGAATAGTGGAACCGTCTTATGAACCTCTGTGATCTTGACGAGGATGAGGAGAACAAGAAGACCGGCATGCCAGGTTATGACCCATTGTTTAAAATCAAGCCTCTTTATAGTGATCTTCGTTCAGCGTTGAAGAAACACTTTCACTCTAACAGAGAGATCTTGGTAGATGAAAGAATGGTTGCAACCAGGGCTAGGATTGGACTTGAGCGATATAAGAATAGACCAACTACATTGGGATCCAGACTCTTTGTTATTAATGATTTATCCTGTGGGTACACATGGAATTTCTTTATGTATGATGGAAAGAGTTCAGCTTCTTTAGGTAAAGGTGTAGGGCACAATTCGGTAATGAGACTACTTGATGGCAATGTCCTTGGCAAAGGTTATAGGTTATATGCAGACAACTTCTACACCAGTCCGACTCTTTTTCTCAAAATTGTTGAAGAACAGCATCTTTGGTTGTGGAACTTGCAGCATAACTCCAATTTACAGAATGTCAACGACTTTCGTGTCGACAAGGTCCAATTCTGTTTGTAAAGTGGATGGATGCGAGAAAAGTGCTTATGTGTTCCACACCAAGCATTTACAGAAGATACTGTCAGCAGAAATGCCAAAGGTGAAGATGGTGTGTGGAAAACGTGCGCAATCCCTGTTTCATCTGCTGTGAAAGATTACAGCAAATACATGGATAGATGCTAAGACCACAAAACGGTACAAGATAATCTTCTACCATTTTCTTGACATTGCAGTGGTTAACCGTTTCGTCCTTCACAAACAATTGGCAAAAGCCCCAAAAAGTTGTCCATCTCCCACAAAAAAGTTCAGGGAAACACTTGTGTCTGAGTTGGTAAGTGCTGGAAGAGACAGAAATCCTGTGTTCAAAGATCCCTTGACATCTCCTTCCAAAGAGTCTACTGACAATTAAGCACACATGCCTTCCTCCCTAAATGCATATTCGCCGTCCGACACAGAGTTATGTCCTCCTGACTTGTCCAGCCGGACAAAACAATGCTATCCAAAATATAATGGAGCAGATGCAACGACTGGGAGAAAACTTTGTGTCATGCAAATTAGTAGGACACAAAAACAAGACTCCCATCTGGTCCCACTGCACGGTGGCGCTTTGTTTTGTCATCGCGTAATTGCTTCAAGAAACGGCACCAAGGCGCAACCCCATGAGATTTGTAAATATGCTTTATATTTCATTTTTTATGACATTATTTTGTATAAATTTGTTGCTTGTATAATTATGACCACATTAAAAATATTTGAACAGTCTTATGTTTTATGAGTGGTTTGTTTTCTTTTGGCATTTTTGTGTATTTTTTTTTTTTTATCTAATTTATTCCAAGGATATTTTAGTAAACTATAATTAAGACTAAAACTATTGGACAAATAAGTTTTAAAAACATCATAAAATAAAATAATTTGCAATAACTGAACTAACAACAGACACTGAAAAACTAACTGAATAAAAATAATAATCAGCAAAAATAAACATTTTTAGAATTTAAAAAGCACTCATTCTGTATAACTCTGCTTAACTAGAATGACTAAATCTAAATATATAACACCTAAATAGAAATGTTTACAAAATAAAACTAAACTAGAACTAAAACATTTTTAAACGAACTAAACTGAATTTAAGAGCAAATTTTAAAATGGTATCAAAATAAAACAATTTTTAAAATGCTAAACTATAATGACCTTGAATCTTTCTTACCGTACTGCTGTATTGGACAATATTTATCTTAAAGTTTGAAAAGCCTGTCTGATGGGGTGTATACAATCCACATTACATTATGCTCGACTATAGGTTTGTTGATTCTTCTGAAAAATGGTGCTGTGGTGTTAATGAATTGATTTATTTCAGAACTTAAAAAATCCCAACACCTCAATGGAGAGGCCAGGAAACCTCAGCGTTGTTGTTTCAATAAAACTCATCCTAATTTTTTTTGTGCTTTTTACATTGTGTTTTAGTATCGTTGAGATACTGATGGGTCATTCCATACTTCAACACTGATTGTAGGTTTTGGGAAATTTTATTCTGTTAAAAGACACAAAGGCCCAATCCCAATTTTACCCCTTAGCCCTTACCCCTACCCCTTGTTTTGCACATTCCCGTGAAGGAGTAGTGGTGTCCCAATTCTCTTTAGCTTGAAGGCGTAGAGCTAAGGGGAAGGTGTAGATAGCCCTTCAAACAGAGATTTTTCAGTACCACACTCGAAACCAAAGGGTAAGAAAATTTCCCAGAATACACCAGCCACAACTGCAGTATTGATGCACATGGAAGGAGATCCACAAATTAGTATTTTTTTTGTCATTATTATGAATTTTTACAACAAACAAGCACATGTTTTAATATTTATAACCACGTTCATGTTTTACCGTCATGCTTTTTATAAAAAAAACATTAAAATCAAAACCGCTAAATTTTCGCAATCTATAATCCCTAATAATAACTCCTGTAAAGCAGTCCCACAACATTCTGACACTCGAATACCCTGTCAGAAAAGACTAGTGACTGGGAATGAGCCTTTTACAGTGTCTGCTATAATGTTAATGTTGTTTTTGTGTGTTTACATAGATGAATATGGCCATTGTGTAAATACACAGTATAGTTACGATCTTATTGCCACATTAGATCATTATGATAACATAATATATGCCTTAAGTGATTTCCTGAAGATAAATATAAATAAAGCAACTGTAATTACTACAGCAGTCGTGAACGTCTGATCTCATATGAAGCAAGAGATCGCGATGACGTGTGCAGCTGCTGTAGTGCTGTGCCAATTCTTAGGGGTAAATTTAAAAGCCCTTTCCCACACACTGTTTTAGGGAACAAACGGGAAAGAGTAGGGGTACAAAAAAGAATTGGGATTGGGCCAAAGTTTGATGACAGAACATGAAATGTCATAAATGTATATATTTACTGAAAAATATTTAAAATAACCCTTTTTAGAGATAGATAGATAGATAGATAGATAGATAGATAGATAGATAGATAGATAG
>CAIGQZ010034990.1:4030073-4052090 GCA_903798205.1 Danio tinwini | reverse complement strand
AGATAGATAGATAGATAAAAACAGTTTGAAGACAGACAGACAGACAGATAGATAGATAGATAGATAGAGCTGCGATCGGTAAATGTAGCTTGTGGTGACGCTACTGTGCTACTTGATTAAAAAATAGCTTCGCTACTGAGATGCTATTTGATTTAGAAAGTAGCGACGATACGCCACGCTACTGAGAAATGTAGTTATAGCAGAATAGTAGCGATTTAATAAATGGCCTTAGCAGAAGGCATCGTGCATATCAAAAGCAGGCAAAGCAACATATTAATATTATTCAACATATCCCAAATTTTTAAAGAACATTTTTTAGATGTAACCTCATTAGTAATCGTTAACATTTTCATAAGTATCTATAATTTAATTATACATTTTTTCTCAGTAACTGTAACTTTTATTTTGTAATTAAATTACTAACACCGTTACATGTTACTAGTTACTCCCTAACACTGACTATAGAGCAGGGGTCATCAACTATATTTGTCAGAGGGCCAGAGTTTTACCCTCAAGAAGGGCCGGACCCCCAAGATGAAAATCAAATAAAAATCTCATTTTGGCTCAACATTATGTTTAATGTTTATACTTTTTCAATTTCATTACAAAACTGAAGGCATTTGATTCAGGCTCCCATCACCTATACCACAGTCAACCACTAGGAGTGATAGATATTTTGCCTCAACTCAATTAGGCTAAGTCAACAAGGGGAAATGTAACTTTAGACATTAAGCACTGTGAGTAGCCCGTTTCAGCATTGAGATTTGAATTCAAGCCCACTTAACGTTTCATTTGATGTGTGGACATTATTTGTGACCTGTTTTGTTCTGGTACCAGGTTATTTATTTACCATACTCATTTGAAGTGTAGCCTAAATATAGTCATCAGTGGTGGTTATTCTGATAAGAGTCTCAGTTGTTATTTTTTAGTTGCTTTAATAGTGTGGACCACTATTTTCTTTTTGATCCTCACAATTTTGGAATCCAGTCGCAGGCCGGATTGAACGGCTCAGCTGGCCAGATTTGGCACACGGGCCGCCAGTTGATGATCAGTGCTATAGAGCATACCTGTCAACCCTCCCGATTTTGCCGGGATTCTCCTGTATTTTTGTCATTCTATCCCGCTATCATTCAGTGGAAGTATTTTCCTGGATTTTTTATCTTTCTATAAAAAGTGAAAGTAGCATCAAAGAGCCGATCTCAAATTTACAAGAGCTGTTCAGGAGAATTATGCTTTCGCTTTATTTTGGCTTGAAAGCATGTTCATTTCCATTAAAGCTATGCACCGACTGTCACCCTTCATATGCAACCTCAAAATCAGTCCATTCATGTAACGGTGCTGACTCACGGTCGGGCTCCATATGAAGACACTGTTCCCAGATCAGCTTCTGTACGCGAGATTTGAAGAGAAGCGAAAGCGGACCCTTTTGGGTTTGGGTGGGTTTTTAAACAGACAAATACACTTAATAGTAGTCATGCCTGTCCTGGCGTCTATTATTTTAAACAACTAATTTTGTCTTAAATGAGCACAAAGAGTTACGCAAGTAATCGAATGCTTCCATTATAGATCTGTGCGTTCCTAAAGTGACACCCCTGTTATCTCGCACTCTTAGATCAGACAACTCTTTCTCCCTGGTACCACCTCGCACTTGATTAAGCACAATGGGAGACAGATCTTTTAGCTCTGTGGCTCCTCGGCTATGGAACTCGCTTCCCCTGGATCTAAGGAGCAGTGATAGTCTTGACACATTTAAATCTCGTCTAAAGACCCATCTTTTTAAGCAGGCTTTCCTTTAACAGTTTCTTATCATGTTTTTCGTCATGTTATTTTATATTGGCGATGTGTGTTTATACTTGTTTGGTCAATGCTTGATTGGTAATGCTTATTATTTGTTTTAATTTGTTCTAGCATGGCTGTTGATGCTTATTGTAAGGCGACCTTGGCTGTCTAGAAAGGCGCCATTTACAAATAAATTTAATTATTATTATTATTATTAAACAAAAACAGTGGATCAAAATGAGAGATTCACGGCTCATCACTAAATAACTGTATTAACTTTAATCAATATTTAAATACAGTGAATAAAATGCGAACAAGATTTTATGACTTGACTTTTCTGCACAGGCCAGTGGTTCTCAAACTTCTTTCACCAAGTACCACCTCAGACAAAAATTGTTTCTCCAAGTACCACCATTATGACCAGTATTGAAATACAGTAGAGCAGTAAGGTTAATTAAGCAGCTGCAGTTAAAAAACGAGGCAGATTAATTCCTATTATTAAGAAATTTGATTATTGTCAGCAGGGCCGGAGCAAGCCGAACTGCCACTCTAGGCAATGGACTAGCACGCAGTCCTCAACCCGAAAGTGAAAACAAACCTGACCAGTTCATAAAGTGAGGACGGTGGGTTGATGTTGCGGATGAGTCAGTACGTTGGGTTGGGCGGCGGGGAGCATTTGCCGCCCTCACTATTATGCCAGATCCCTATTAAGCAAGTGTTCTGTTGATGTTGTGGATGAAAGTCAGTACGTTGGGTTGGGCGGCGGGGCGCGTTTGCCGCCCTCATTATTATGCTGCTCTAGGCGGCCGCCTAGGTCGCCTCTATGGACGCGCCGGCCCTGATTGTCAGCCACTTTAAACATTAGAAATTGTTTGAACATTAACTGTGCTTGCAAAAACAAAACAAACTTCATTTAAATGAATATGTGCTTTTAAAAGTGAATTAAAAATGGCACTGCTCTTAAAAAGGAGAAAGAAATCTGCCGTACTTGTAAAGTATTAATGTATAGCCTATTCATAAAAACCTGGAAATGTTGCCTGGACCTGATAAATATAGGCTTTATCATATATATATATATATAATAATTTTAATATTTTATACATTTTGAAAGTTTTGCATGTACACATGACATATTTGTATATCTTTGAAATCTAAACGTGTATTTTAAATATATGATTTGGAATTACTTAGATTAGAAATTAGATCTGCTGCTCGTCATTTACAGTAGGCCAGTGTGTGTCAGAATAGCGAGAGATTAAATGCATACAGGGCTTTACCAATTCATATGTGCAGTATTTCTGCGATCTGGTGCGAATGAGATCACATAAGTGAACCGTGAAGTTCGCGTTAACCGCGCACCGACCACTGTTTACAAGCAGACTCGGGTAGGGTTTGCGGTCCCTCCGTCTGTGCACACGCAGAATAACTTTAATTATATTTCACCTCTAACCGTTCTGTGTCTCGCGCCATTTGAATCACATCCAAATTAAATCTGAGGTAACAACAAATTTCAGCAATTTATTAAATGAAACAGGAAAAGATGAAATAAACTGACATTGACTTATCCTATCTACATATTGCCCCTATTTTCAAAGATTTATCTAAACAAACCATTGTCATATTGATGATCTGCTACATGCCTTCTATATGTGATTTTTGTATTTTCAACAATTTCTTCCTAATATTTTTTATAATCCGTTACTAATTTAAACAACCTGTGCCCCCCCCCCCCCCCCTTTTTATCCCCCCTCATTATTTATTTATTTATTTTCCTCTAAATTGAAAACAAAGATATGATTGTGATGTTATATTGTCATATTTTTATTAAATCTCAATAAAAAGAGTAGGTAACAAACTAAACCGAAAGCCGAGTACGCTGCTTTACAAAACAAATAACTTTATATTTCGAAAGCACGCATTATTTTACACTATGAGCAGATATTTAACATATTTGTAATAACTATTAAACCAGTGATGCAGCATGGGGTAAATACTGAGTTTGCAGTAACTGAAACGGCAACACAACAGCACCGCTCTGCAGAAGGCCAAGGTATGTGCTCTGTAAGCGCTGCGCACATCTTCCTCTGGCTCTGCGTTAAGCGGACTGATTTTTAACATTTGATGATGCGATGCACTAAAGTAAACATTAAAATCACACCAGCATAATCATACACTTCAGGGAACAGCCATTGCAGTCTGATCACATGAGTCTTGGTGTTATTGTATGCGTCAATGGGTTAAAACTGTGTTCATTTTATTGTTTTATTATTCAGCGATTCTCCCGCGTACCACTGGAAGGAAGGCCGCGTACCACAGTTTGAGAACCACTGGTATGCCATTGATTTTAATATTTCCTATAATTTTTTTAATGAAGTTTTTAATATTTTTAAACCATTTTAAGGTCAATATTATTAGCCCCCTTAAGCAACATTTGTTTTGATTGTCTGCAGAAGAAATCACTGCTATATAGGGAGAGCAGAATTATTAGGCAAATGAGTATTTTGACCACATCATCCTCTTTATGCATGTTGTCTTACTCCAAGCTGTATAGGCTCGAAAGCCTACTACCAATTAAGCATATTAGGTGATGTGCATGTCTGTAATGAGAAGGGGTGTGGTCTAATGACATCAACACCCTATATCAGGTGTGCATAATTATTAGGCAACTTCCTTTCCTTTGGCAAAATGGGTCAAAAGAAGGACTTGGCAGGCTCTGAAAAGTCCAAAATAGTGAGATATCTTGCAGAGGGATGCAGCACTCTTAAAATTGCCAAGCTTCTGAAGCGTGATCATCGAACAATCAAGCGTTTCATTCAAAATAGTCAACAGGGTCGCAAGAAGCGTGTGGAAAAACCAAGGCACAAAATAACTGCACATGAACTGAGAAAAGTCAAGCGTGCAGCTGCCAAGATGCCACTTGCCACCAGTTTTGCCATATTTCAGAGCTGCAACATCACTGGAGTGCCCAAAAGCACAAAGTGTGCAATAGTCAGAGACATGGCCAAGGTAAGAAAGGCTGAAAAACCACCACCACTGAACAAGACACACAAGCTGAAACGTCAAGACTGGGCCAAGAAATATCTCAAGACTGATTTTTCTAAAGTTTTATGGACTGATGAATGGGCCTGTGGCTGGATCGGTAAAGGGCAGAGAGCTCCAGTCCGACTTAGATGCCAGCAAGGTGGAGGTGGAGTACTGGTTTGGGCTGGTATCATCAAAGATGAGGTTGTGGGGCTTTTTCGGGTTGAGGATGGAGTCAACCTCAGTCCCAGTCCTACTGCCAGTTTCTGGAAGACACCTTCTTCAAGCAGTGGTACAGGAAGAAGTCTGCATCCTTCAAGAAAAACATGATTTTCATGCAGGACAATGCTCCATCACACACGTCCAAGTACTCCACAGCGTGGCTGGCAAGAAAGAGTCTAAAAGAAGAAAAACTAATGACATGGCCTCCTTGTTCACCTGATCTGAACCCCATAGAGAACCTGTGGTCCATCATCAAATGTGAGATTTACAAGGAGGGAAAACAGTACACCTCTCTGAACAGTGTCTGGGAGGCTGTGGTTGCTGCTGCACGCAATGTTGATGGTGAACAGAACAAAACACTGACAGAATCCATGGATGGCAGGCTTTTGAGTGTCCTTGCAAAGAAAGGTGGCTATATTGGTCACTGATTTGTTTTAGTTTTGTTTTTGAGTGTCAGAAATGTATATTTGTGAATGTTGAGATGTTATATTGGTTTCACTGGTGAAAATAAATCATTGAAATGGGTATATATTTGTTTTTTGTTAAGTTGCCTAATAATTCTGCACAGTAATAGTCACCTGCACACACAGATATCCTCCTAAAATAGCTCAAACTAAAAACAAACTAAAAACTACTTCCAAAAATATTCAGCTTTGATATTTTTTGGGTTAATTGAGAACATGGTTGTTGTTCAATAATAAAATTAATCCTCAAAAATACAACTTGCCTAATAATTCTGCACTCCCTGTGCAATGACTTGCCTAATTACCCTAGTTAAGCCTTTAAATGCCACTTTAAGCTGAATATTAGTGTCTTGAAGAATATCTAGTCAAATATTATGCAAAGATAAGTTAGTTTTTTTGAAATTCGTTATTAAAGTGATCATATATTTATATGTATATATTCAATATGTTCGTTATTTTGCATTTGTTTGTTTGTTTGTAAGACTATTAATCCCAAAGGGAAATTCATGTGTCACATTTTCGCTCTCACCTGTAAAACTCCTCTCTCTCTCGCTCATCCAGCTCAGTAATGATGTAGGTGAGAGTGCGCTCAATTCTGGGAATAATCACTGCGAGGACAAAACACACACAAGCGTCACATTACTGCCTGTTCCTAAAGCTCTTACATTTCATGTGTGCTTGAGATCTCACCGTGCTCGATGGCATTCACACGCCGGTTTGTGATCTTTATGGCCTCGTCCAGAGTCACAAAAGAGGTCTGTTAAACAAAAGAGGAGAATTTATTACAGCACATATTGACTAATAAAGTGATCATTTCTTCCACATCTTAAGGCAAGACACTACAGTTTTTATGCACCTGTCAATTGTGGGCTTTTTTCTAATGTAATATATTAATATAGCGCATTTATCATGTATGGCCATACACCCAAAGCGCTTCACAATCATGAGGGGGGTCTCTCCACACCACCACCAGTGTGTAGCATCCACTTGGATGATGTGATGGCAGCCACAGGACAACAGCGCCAGTGCTTCACCACACACCAGCTATTGGTGGAGGTGGAGAGACAGTGATAGAGCCAATTCGGTGTACAGGGAGGATTGGGAGGCCATGATGGATGAGGGCCGATGGAAGGAATTTGGCCAGGACACCAGGGTTACACCCCTACTCTTTAGGAGAAGTGCTATGGGATTTTTAACGACCACAGAGACCTCGGTTTAAAATCTCATCCGAAAGACTGCGCTCACTGACAGTATAGTGTCCTCTTCACTATACTGGGGCATTAGGACTGACAACAAGCTGTTGGGTGTGCATTATTTTCGAATAATTAGATCGGAGTCAATTATTTTGCTTATACTCTGGTTCCCACGGCTAAAGCCATTTACGAGAAGTTGTATTTGAGACATTTGTCAGTGTTTGTCGTCCTCAAACTGCTCCTGTGTGTAGCACTAGCTTCTCACACGTCCCCCCCCCCAAAGCCTTCTGTTGTGTTCTGATCTCATTTTTGACTGTTGAAGCTGTGAAATAACTCAAATCATTCAGCGGAGCTGTAATGCGGTCAAAACCTGCCGGAACTACTTAAGCTGTGCGTTTATCTGAAAATAACGGCATGCCTTAGAATGCTCATCAGCCAATCAGAATCAAGCATTTAAAGCAACACTTTTTTGTTGTATTTATTTTAATTTTTTTTAGGAACAGATAATGGAAATACAACGGAAATAAACCTTCCTCAAAATAACGGCACACTTTAGAATGCTCCTCAGCCAATCAGAATCAAGCATGGTTATAATATGCATAAAGTGATTGCGACCTGCAGTGAGGCGAGCTCCACCAGCAGCTCCACAGCTTTAGCGTAGTTCCTCTTGAGTCGAGACAGCTGTTCTCCACCTCTGGCCAGACCCGTCAGCTCATAACCTGCGCAGAGCAAAATAACACGAATGATTTGATCTCCAGTATCTCTTTATTTGCTTTTAAACATGAAGCGAAAAGGATTCTTACTGTCTCCTCCCTCCTGATAATGCTCAAACACTGGCAGAGTCACTCCTGACAACAAAACACAGATAACGCATATATCACAACCCTGCACATGCACAATATTGATATCATGGGCACTTTAAAATACAGTCAATAATTATTTATTATTAAAAGGTGCAGTATAATTAACAGAAAGAAGTTTTTTTCAACACATTTCTAAACATAGTAACTCAATTTAATAATAGTTTTAATAACTGTTTTCTAATAATTATCTTTGCCATGATGACAGCACATAATATTTGACTTGATATTCTTCAAGACACTAGTATTCATCTTAAAGTGACATTTAAAGGCTTAACTAGGTGAATTAGGGTAAAGTTAGGGTAATTAGGCAAGTCATTGTATAACAGTGGTTTGTTTTGTAGACAATCAGCAAAAAATATTGCTAGTAATATTGACCTTAAAATGGCTTTAAAAAAAATCTTAAACTGCTTTTATTCTAGCCGAATTAAAACAAATAAAACTTTCTCCAGAAGAAAAAATATTATAGGAAATACTGTGGAAAAATTCCTTTAATATCACTTGAAAAACAATAAATATTGCACAGGGGCTAATAATTTTGCCCTCAACTATATATATATATATATATATATATATATATAGTGTGTGTGTATTTATATATATATAGTGTGTATTTATATATGGTCACATAATACCATATGTCATGGTAAAAGAGTTATCAAAAAATAACAACAATTTATCATAATTAAAAATCTAACCTGCAACGTTGTCCTTTTTTGCTCTGACCTTCACCTGGGCCTTGTTCACATTCTGAATGACTGTAGTACTGATAGACAAAACGCAAACACATTCTATGAGATCTGCTACTGCATTTTTTCAGCAGCAGCTACAGTATTGCTGCAAGGCATTTTTTACATACCTGAAGTCACCAGCAGCAAATTTAGCTTCAGCTAATGAAAAGGCAGCTTCTCTCATCACCTCTCCCATAAGTGTCTTAGTCTGGAAGATGAAAAAAGCTTTATCTTTGCCATGATGACAGCACATAATATTTGGCTAGATATTTTTCAAGATACTAGTATTCAGCTTAAAGTGACATTTAAAGACTTAACTAGGATAATTAGGGTAGAGTTAAGGTAATTAGCCAAGTCACTGTGTAACAGAGTGGAGACAATCCAAATATTGCTTAAGGGGGCTAATAATATTGACCTTAAAATGTTTTTTATATTATTATTATTAAAAACTGCTTTTATTTTAGCCGAAATAAAACAAATAAAACTTTCTACAGAAGAAAAAATATTATTGGAAATACTATGAAAAATTCCAGAATCTGTTAAACATCATTTGGGAAATACCTGAAAAAGAAAACAAAAATTCACAGGAGGGCAAATAATTTTGACTTCAACTGTGTGTCTGTTTGTCTGTGTGTGTGTGTGTGTGTGTGTGTGTGTGTGTGTGTGTGTGTGTGTGTGGCCCAGAATGAAAGAATTCACCCCTTACAGATCTCTTCTTTTAAATTCATGCTTTATATGGGATTCTTTATAATGATATATTTGTGCATATATATTAGATTGGTCTTGTCAAAGCCAAAAGTTTTACAAATCTAAAAAAAACTAAGATCACAGCTCAAAAATCTGTACACCCAAATGAATGTTAGGAAAAATATTAAAGCCAATTTTCAAATCATATTCATAATCTGATAACTAGTTGTAAATCTTTATTAAATAGAGTTAACTAATAATATTCAGTTGTATTTGTTTAAGTGATATTAACATAACTGCAATAAATCTGGCTTTTTCCTTCACTGCTGATGCTAATTGTAATACAGAACAGAAAGTGAAAATCAGAAGAAACATAAAAATATAAAAATTACTAGGTTTTTTTTTTTTTTGCAACATCTGATTTTAATTTAAATATATTATATTTCGTGACCAAACTCTTATTATAATAGATAGATAGATAACTGCTCAATAATTATATTATTAATTAATCAAAATTAGTACACTCAAATGTTAGAAAACAAATAACAAAAGTTTTAAATCATTGCCGTAATCTGATTACTAGTTTCAACCATTTATGAACTATTTTTAAATAGAGTTAATAATTAATAATATTTAGTTGTATTTTACATCTAAATAAGTCATATTAACATCACAACTACACTACCTGACAAAAGTCTTGTCGCTATCAAAGTTTTAGGAACAACAAATAATAAATTGACTTCTGGTTGATCATTTGGTATCAGAAGTGGCTTATATGAAAGGCAAAGGCCTCTAGATTACGCTTATTTGACCAAAATAAAATATGATCATGCCTTGATTTTGAATGACTTCATTAGGACAGTAAGGTCTGACTTTAGACTAAAGTCTCATCACTGAACAGAAATAATGTCCAGTATAGAATATAAAGTCATGCTGCAGTGGAAACAGAATGAATATTGTGTCTGACTCCATCATGAGCTTGGAGGACTGCATCCATACATCACTGAATGACTCAAATCAAGTCATCTGGAATGGCAAAGAAAGCGTTCTTGCAGGACTCCCAGAGCTCATCAAGATTCTTTGGATTCATCTTCAATGCCTCCTCCTCCATCTTACCCCAGACATGCTCAATAATGTTCATGTCTGGTGACTGGGCTGGCCAATCCTGGAGCACCTTGACCTTCTTTACTTTCAGGAGCTTTGATGTGGAGGCTGAAGTATGAGGAGCGCTATCCTGCTGAAGAATTTGCCCTCTCCTGTGGTTTATAATGTAATGGGCAGCACAAATGTCTTGATACCTCAGGCTGTTGATGTTGATTAACCACTCTGCAGATCTCTCGCATGCCCCCATACTGAATGTAAGCCCAAACCATGATCTGTCCTTCACCAAACTTGACTGATTTCTGTGAGAATCTTGGCTCCATGTGGGTTCCAGTAGGTCTTCTGCAGTATTTGTGATGATTAGGATGCAACAGATGATTCATTGGAAAAATCTATCTTCTGCCACTTTTCCAAATGATCAACTAGAAGTCAAGTTATTATTTGTTGCTCTTACAACTAGGATCGACAACAAGACTTTTATCAGGTAGTGTTTAATAAATCTAGCTTTTTTTCCTTCACTGTTGATCCTAATTTTAATGAAGAGTACAAACCAGGAGAACCATAAAAAATACAAAATTGAGTAGTTTATTTCCTCTTGCAACACCTCATTTGAATTTAAATGTATTATCGTTCTATTCCTAAAGATGTTCGGTGAGCAGTCTTATTTTAATGGCTATAACTGTTCAATAAGACTGTTTCACACCAAAATATATAGTCTATATTCACTTAGAGATGCATAAAAATATTCTTTTTGAAAAATACATTTCAGAACTCCATAAGCCAACGACTAAAATGAAAGCAAACGTGTCACATAAATGCATAGGTGTGGTGTTAAACCTCAATGATTTTTCTCAGAATTTGCCGAAATCTCATGGACAGAGCATCAGATTTCTTCTTCAGCAAACTGCGGCCGGTCTGAGCTCCTTTCAGACGAGCTTTCATAATGGTCTGAGCCCTGACGAGACAAAACCAGAGTAAACACACACACAAAAAAATGTAGTTTTAGACTTAATTATGTGTAATTCAAGAGGCGAAGATGGAGAATAGATATAGTGGGAGTGAGTCAGCTATCTTGTTTAAACACCCAAATTCAGAGAGTCAATTACAGGGGGGTTTGGGGGGGATTGATCCCACTAGTTAACACTTGATCTTCCCTGAAGGAGGTCAAAACAAGATGTATAGAGGGTCAGTTGTTTAATACTGTGAAATATTTCACACTGATCTGTATTTTATATAATAATGTTAATAATTAAAATAATAGATGATATAAATACATTTGACCACCCCTATAACGGTTCAAACCATTGTTAACGCAGCGCCAATCAGTCTATTCCAGTCTGAAAGTGGCAGATCTAGTGCACCAATAGAAGTCGTGTTCACAAGACTTTCTCGTAAAATAGGTGTTTGTATCTATATTTAACCTGAAAATAAAATCAAATTAAGGCATAGTTTGTAGCTTAACCTAGAGTAACATCTGAAATGGCTAATCAGAGAACACCGTAGGTCAGAATACACTATATCCCTGCTGAAAAATCCATCTTAAACCAGCCTAAGCTGGCTGGCTGGTTTTAGCTGGTCGACCATCCTGGTTTTAGAGGGATTTTGGCCATTTCCAGGCTGGTTTTCAGCCATTTCCAGCCTGGTCTTAGCTGGTCAAGCTGGAAAATGACCAGCTTAAACCAGCTTGACCAGCCAAAACCAGCTATGTCCAGCTTAAACCAGGCTGGTCAAGCTGGTTTTAGCTGGTCAACTCCCAGCCTGACCAGCTACGACCAGGCTGGAAATGGCTGAAAACCAGCCTGGAAATGGCCAAAAACCCTCTAAAACCAGGCTGGTCGATATCCCTCAAAATACTGAAAACTTACATACGTTTTATTAATAAACTAGAAGTTTATTAAAAATAAACTTTTATTAATAAACTAGATAAATTAAAAATAAAAACATAAATGACTGAAGCATGCATTACACAAACGAACCGAAACAGTTGACAATCACACATTGCCCAGAATCACCCGTATAAGTTAGCTATAGTCAATAGATTGTGTACAACAGTGAAGGGCTCACATGACCGTGAATATGACTTCCTCTTCTAAGAATAGGACTAAAATTACTGCACGACAAAGATTCATATTCAAAATATCTTTTAAAAAAACATCGTCAAAGCTTAATATCATTTAATTTAGATTCATGCCATCTGCATTATACAATTATATACATTCAATCATACAGCATAATCAAGAAATCATTAGATTATGTAACAATAATTCGCAAATATGAACTGATACTACACAATAATGAATTATTATCGGTGCTAAATTAACATCTCATAATACCGAGAGGACTCCATAGCATTCAAAACCGAGTATTATCGTGTTCTGGCTGATTTCTAAATCTATAAACATCTTAAATATCTATATTTCAGACAGTGTCACAGCGTTTTTTTCAAATATCAATGAAGATAATTGACAATATGAGCAATAATACTCACATTCTAGAGGGGAAAATGTCGATCCGCTCTTTTCCCGACATCTTTCTTCTTTAGTTGAAACACTTGATCAATCTGCTGAGACTCTTAGCTATTAAAATCGTCGGCTCGATCAACAAATACTGTCGTTTTATTTAATGTCACGAATAGATGTTTATAGTTGCATCGCTGTGACCCCGACCGACAAGACGCAAGATTCGACCAGCTGACAGGAGGTCATGTGATTCCTGCTGAACGCGGCGATTGGACGCGTCACATCCGTGCTTGAGGTATTCGCATTTCAAAATAAGGGACGCTATTTGTTATTTTCATTCATTCATTCATTCATTCATTCGGCCTGGGTTCAAAGGGATCTATCTATTTTTGGTAGAATTATTTTACAAAAGTCAGAAGCACTCTCTAGGATGATTTACCCAGCTTTTTCTTTAAGTATTTCCGATAGGTGCATTAAAAATCTTAATCAAATGCAATATACATTTTTATGGAAAAGTAAGCATCACTATATAAGAAAATCAGATGTAGTGAAACCATTGAATGAGGGAGGATTGAATGTAATTGATTCTGATGTTATGAATGGTGCCCTTAAACTGAAGTGGCTTCAAACCTTCCTTCGACGTAAACTTTCTTTCTGGTTTAGTTTTTATTCTAAAACTGTTGATTCTTTTGGGGACATAGATTTTCTTTTAAGATGCGATTTTGAGCCATCATTGTTAAAGTGTAAATTGTAATCTTTTCATAGTCAGGTATTGCTGTATCGGAAGTTAATATACAAACACAATTTTTGGCCACATTGTTGTTCTTTGTGGAATAATAACTATTATATAGAGAACATATAAACATCCATTATTATTAAAACACTCAAACTAAATTATTATATATATTATATATAATTATATACCTATATTATATTTGTGTATGTGCTAAATTATTTACTTCCATTATTTTGTTGTATATTCTCATTACTATATTTATCTGATTAAATTAGCTGATGATTGATTATAAAGCTTGTTTGGCATGCTGTCCCGGAAGAGAGCCCTGAGCTCATAAGATCCTCGAGCCCGGGGCTCCCTCCCGTTGCAAGGCGAGAGGGGAGATCGAGCTCAGGTAGATCTTAAGAACTCCCCTGTCATAGTGATTGAAGAGCAGATAGTAGTTCTCTTTAACAAGATAGGTACTAGATAGGGAGCAAGTCTAGTGTTGGTTAATCAATAACTTAGGTTGCATGTTTTTAATCGGTAGGAGGAAACCGGAGTACCCGGGGGAACTTGCAAACTCTGCACAGAAATGCCTGCTGGTTGGTAAAGCACCATTGACATTCTTGCTGTGAGGTAACAGCGCTAAGCGCTGGGCCACCGTGTCACCCATCTAGGAAAGAGGAGGAGTAGGGGTGGATGGGGGGATTCTTCAAAAGCAAATATAGCGGTGATATGAAACCCGGGGTATTTATAGTAGCTTAGGGATCATCTGATTGGTGCGCAGTGAATTGGATAATGTGGATCCAGCTGCTAGCAATCATAAGCACGTGATCCTCTCGAAATTAGTTTATAAATAAACTTCACTAAGAGGAAATCTGTGTTTTTTCAGGAGTGGATGGGAAAAGATGTTTGGTCTATTATACAAATTTTGGATGGGCTTGGAATTTTTCTCTGTTGTGTTGATTTTTGTGAAAAATACCATATTATTTGTACTCAGAAATTATATATGTCTTTGCTGAAAGCTTTTCCTGTTGGTTTGGTTCAGCTAATCAAAGGGGAATTGGCTTATTTTTCTGTGATACCAAGATTGGGCAATCTTATTATTTCTGGTATTCGTTTTACTGGGTAGAGCTGTAATAATAAGACTTTAAGAATGTTAGTAAATACACAGCTTTTCCCTTTTAAAGTTCAGAAGAGACCCCTTGTTTCAGATTTTCCTGAAGTCAAGGTGGTTCAGATTCGAACAAGATTTCTCTCTTTTCCACTTCTACCAAAGGTAAAAGAAGTTCAGTCTAAAATTATTAACGATATTTATCCTTGTAATGAGTACCTCAGACATAGATTTAATATGGATTGTAACATTTGTACCTTTTGTGAAGCAGACATAGAGACATGATGGAGCACATGTTTTATTTATGTAAATTTTCAAAAAAGTTATGGGATGACATTTCTGTTTGGTTAAGATTAAAGTATGCAATAGATTTTAAATCTGTATAATATTTATCTTTTTGTCAGAATTCTGATCTGGAATTTTTGGTTAATATTGTGTCTTTGGCAAATTATTACATGCATAAATGCAGATTCTTTAAAAATCCCCCAAATGTTTTGCTTTTCCACAAAGATTTAATGGTTTTCTTCAGTTCTTTCAAGCTTATGCGACATAAAAAAAAGCCTGTAAACTATGTAGTCTGTTAAAGGTATTTTTTGATGTTTAACCCCCTTGTATTTTATTGCATTGTATTTTGCTATTTATAGTTATTTATTTTTACTTTAGTTTTAGTTTTTTAGTTTTTTCTGTCTTTCTTTTGTTTGTGGATGCTGCTATTTGGACTTCCTAGTTGATTAAGATGTTGTTAAGATTGTTTTATGTTTCTCTCTGTATGTTCTTAAAATGAATTTAAAAATAATAATATTAATAATAATAATAAAAAATTCCGCTTCGGCTTTATCCCTTTATTCGTCAGGGGTCGCCACAGCGGAATGAACACATTCAGAATCAGAATCAGAATCAGTTTTATTGCCAAGTGTGCTTCACACACACAAGGAATTTGTTTTGGCAACAGAAGCTTCCAGTGTACATAAAGTGACGAGTGACAACACAAAATTAAATACAAGAAAGAAAAGGCAATAAACATTAAACAGAGATGCAGTTAGTCAAAAAGATCTGGATGTTGAGTTGTATGTACAGATATGCTGTAAATATACAGGTTATAAGGTGCTGTGTACAAGTGCGTCTGAGAAAGTATTGCACGTTTATTGCACAGTAGGGGAATATTTAACTGTTCATGAGGTAGATGGCCTGGGGAAAGAAACTTTTCCTGTGTCTGGCTGTTTTTGTGCTTGGTGCTCTGTAGGGCCGACCAGACGGTAACAGTTTGAACAGGTAGTGTGCTGGGTGTGAGGCGTCCAGAGTGATTTTACGAGCCCTTTTACTCACTCTGGAAGAGTACAGTTCTTGAAGTGTAGGAAGGGTAGTGCCAGTGATTCGTTCAGCAGTCCGGACTATTCGCTGTAGTCTACGGAGGTCGGTTTTGGCAGCTGAGCTGAACCAGACGGTGATTGAAATGCAGAGGATGGATTGGATGACAGCTGAGTAGAACTGTACGAGCAGCTCCTGTGGCAGGTTGAACTTCCTCAGCTGATGAAGGAAGTACAGTCTCTGCTGGGCTTTCTTTACAATGGAGTCAATGTGAATGTCCCACTTCAGATCCTAAGAGATGGTGGTGCCCAGGAACCTGAATGACTCTACTGCAGCCATTCATACACTACGGCCATTTTACACAGTGGCTATTACAACCAGCAATTTTGTTTGTTTTTCCAATATTGCACATTAATTTAAATGTATTATCTCTCTAGTTTTAAAGATGTTCCGTGACTAATAGATTATTTTAATGAATGTATCAGATTGCTTAATAAATATATTTTGTTCAAATGCACCAATATTCCCTGAGAAATGTATAATATATTTATTTTCAAAATAGGGTGTACACATTTATGCTGAGCACTGTAAGCTGCTCTTAAAGGGTCACAAAACATTAAAACACTGAGATGTTGACACAGTCGTCATATGTGCCACATTGTTAAAAACACTATACATTTATGCGTAAAAGTGACTTTTATTTTGAAGGCTGATTAACAGACTCCGTCATGATGCAACATCCCCGTCGTGTCCACCGGTTTCTGCAGGCTTCGCTCTTTTTCGTGTCTCAGCATCAATGGCCAACTAACACTCGCGGAAAAACTGCAGTTTCTGGAGATTTCAAGGGTTTAAAGTGCGCCGTTTGTGACACCTGTCAGGTGGGCTTGAATTTCCTGATATCTGCGTTGTTTGGGCTCGTGTTGGGCGGGTTTTCTGGCTGATTTAATGAGTGTTTTAACGGCTGCTGTCAGAAAGCATGTGCGCTCGGGCTCATTCGCATTTAGCTGAAGTCGGTTATATACTCGCACTGTCTGACTCTCGCGTTCAATAAATAAACACTGAAGCAGGGTTTGAAAGGCTCATAGAGATTAATTATCATGACATACTGTTACAACATGTATTATATGTGTTGCTAACTGTTACTTTCTGTTTTAAAATAAAAGCTGATAAACATTGTAATCTCTGGAAGGTTGTGTTGGGGTAACGTTGGTTTTATATTCACACATTCAGACTTCTTCCTAACTCTTATGTACTATTTGGGGTGTTTTCATCCACTCTGGGGTGATTTTAAGTCTTAATTTGGCCATAACTTTAAGCTAGCAGAATGATTTTTGGTGACAAATCTATTTTGAGTAAAGGCTTTAAATAAAAAAAACAATACCTTAAAACTCTTGTCAAACTGACTAGCCTTTTGTTATGTTCGGGATGAAAACATCCACTGAATTAAACTGCTGTAAAAATGCATCAGATCAATATTTTTTAGCTATTTTGTTCGCATAAATCTGTTAATCAACCTCAGTCCTGATCAAAATGACTAATTGATTAGCAACTTACAGGATTTTAACTCTTTAATTGCCATAAATGACATTTAAAGTCATAAATGATGCCACTGATTTAATGAAAAAAAAAAACACACACAAAATGATAGAGGTAAAGTGATTTTATATTCGGATATTCAGACATTCTCCTTAATAATATAATTTCATAAGAAATATTATTTGCAAATTCTAAATAGCGAAATCATATTAGCAGCCAATGACTATCAAAGTACAACATTGTTCACAGTCAATTAGATAGTGTTAATGTTGTTTGAAGTAATACTTGCATGCTAATTCCGATCGAATATTCAAAGTAACATGGTAAACATAGAGACTTCTAAATGAATGAATGTGTGAATATAAAACCAACTTTACCTCTCACAAAATGACGTATTTTCAATATGCTGAAGAAAACAGACACATTTAATCATGAGAGGTTTGCACTGACTGAGCTATATTTCGTGTTGTTTTGAACCTAAGGACTAAATGTATGCTGTGTGTAGTTTTTCTGTAAGTGGGAAACATATCGGAGACTGTAAGGGTCTGTATGTGGTCATATATGTTGCATTTATTTATTTATTTTATATAATTGCAGACGTTACAGTAGGCTATTTCACACTGTCATTGATCTGCAGTTATAATCAACTCATGTTCATAGTAAAGTTAGTAATAAACATTTATACAAAAGTATTTATGTGTGTAAAGCATCTGTTTTGTGAGAAGTCCTTCTCATATGATATGTGAGCGACCCGTACAGCTTTACTTTAGACATTTCTCAAGCGAAAATGACGTCGACTGCAACTTTCTGTCGTACACCACGCCCACCACAAGAGTACCATTGGTACCCTTTAGCAGTGGAAATCAAGCCTGATAAAGTTGACCCGTACCGACCCGTTCTGTACCAGTCAGTGGAAACCAAGCCTGATAAAGGTGACCCGTACCATACTGTTCCAGTAGTGGAATTGAGCCAATATAGTGGTAATGTTGTTTTGAAGTCACACATGTGACTTCACATGTGATTCACACTTCAGACTTACATGTAATTTCAGGCCTAATATTCAAAGTATCAATATAGTGAGTTGTGACTGTGTGAATATAAAATCACAAAATTATTTTAACGAATAATATTTCATCATGGTCAAAATGAAGCGGTATGAAAAGCAAGATTATTATTTTCCCCACCCCATTACCACACACACACACACCATTTGTCTATTAATCAAATGAACCCTGGAGCAGATCGTTTGTGGTGAGAACATGGTCCGAACTAAAACAGACCCAACCCCAAAAAGTACTTCGCCTTTTGGACTAATCCAGCTGCCGTAGGCCGATGCGCTGTGCATTATGGGATGTGGAGGAAAACTATTTGTTGACAGCGCTTTACCAAAAGAGAGAGAGAGGGGGAAAACATTACCTGATGGATTGTTGGTAATATTTCCGGAAGATGACCATGTCGCAATTTAGCAAAATTAATTCAATCCTTCTCCTGAAGTGACGTACGATGCACTTTCGCCATTTGCAATGCCTTAAAGCATTGTTTTTTAACCACAGCCGTGCTTCATTCTTGAAATCTATAGTTTGCTCAAGTGATGTATACAAACTATAAAGTATACTATGAGCAGGGATACAATCAGCCAGCCACAATCAGTCGTCCCTCCATAGTGAAAAGCGGCATTTTGTGTCTGCCGGTTTGTTCATTTGCGGGAGTTCCATTGGCATTTTCCCGCATGTGAATTCTGACCAATCGAAAAGCAGTTTAGGAAATATGTTCAACATCATCTGGCCAATGAGTGATGTGGATTTTGTCACATGAATGCATTTTGGTTCTTTTCAACTGGTTCGGACCAAAGCGATCAGTGTGGTGTGAAAGCGACCCAAAGGCGGCAGAAAATGCTACAATGTATCATTTATTGCCCTTGGTTCGGACCAAATAAAGCGAACAACAGATGTGAAAGCAACCCTTAGGTAAGATCCAAAAAGTGCTGTCAAGTTGAAGGCACATATTCTGAGGTTGTGATACTTTTGTTCAGGCAGTAATTTCCAGAAGTCTCCAGTCATGCCAGGTGTTGCCCTGGATTTGATCTCAATGTCATTTTGCAGTGTGAGAATCTCATTCTCAACAGCAGAGTTGTCTAAGTGGAACAGTGATACAATTTTGGAGGCAATACTTTCCACTTCAATGCTGTGAGCAAATGGAAAACACAGATAGCTAGCAACAGGCTCAATGGATGCAAAATCAGTAAAGCGTCTCTCAAATTCTAACAAGGTGCTCTGAACTTGCTCCTCATAGCGCACACTGTCAAGCTGTGCAAAGTGTTTGCCCTGTCTCTGGAGTTCTGCCTGCATGTAAAGGTGCTTTCACACCTAGACTTTTGTACTGGAACCTGTCGCGTTTGCCCAGTTAGCACGGTTCGTTTGGCATATGTGAATAGGGCAGTCGTGCTCGGATCCACGCCAAAGCAATCGCTCCAAGACCGACTGAATGATGTGGTCTCGGCTTGATTGAAACGAACTCTGGAGCCGATCGATTGTAGTGAGAAAGCGATACGATCCGAGCCCGGCTATATCACAGTGTTTTATGGATATGTAATGGGCATACGGCTATATGAAGAGAGAATTATGAGTAGGACGGGAGGTCACTCCAGACATCCCAAGTCTCCCGGAAGTTCCAGGAGTCTCTGGCAAATGCACAGAGACTCCCGGATGCCTGCAAATGAGTGATAATCTCCCGGAAATCGTGCGTCTCCCTCCCGGTCCTCAAATACGATGTGCACCCTTATCATCACCCCTCCCCACCGCATTCCTCCTCGCTCTTCTTCAGACATGTCGCGCGCACCCTGTCAAACACCACCAAAACACCCCCTCGACAGCTAAACGGGACTCTGCAAAATAAACAGTGACACTCTGACCAATGTAAGGAGCGTTTACTCACACGTGACTTATTTAGAAACTTTGTCGTGTGAAAGCAAATTCCACCAAGAACAAAGAGCAACAATGTAACAATTTTAATCCCTGTTTTTGAACAAATGAATCGATTCACAGGTGTGAAAGCACCCTTAGTGTCCCACCAGTGCTGATATACAGTCATATCGCACTGCTACAAGTGTGATATAGCGTTTATACAACAGTTTGACGCCATAATCATGTCTATTTAAAAGAGAATCAAACACAGGGACTCAAAAAACCTTTTGTATTAGGAACTACTTTCTTCTGCCATTTATTCCCATCTGCAGCTGACATCAAAACAGCACAAACTGTTGCTCATTCACTAATGTCACTTTAGAGCTAGTATATGAATAATTTCCTAGTGTAATGTCTAAAGTGATGACAAAACAGGTGATTTTGCTCACATTTTCAGATTATAAGGCTGAACGGCATGAAATGCCATCAGTCTACAGAGATTCCCCTGTATTTTTCTGTTGCAATTGGCATATGAAAATAATTAACACAGAAAAAGTCAAAGCAAACACTAGCAGATTACTCTGGTATAAATACAGCACTACAACAAAAGAGAGAGATGGATTAAAAATGTCACTTACCTGTTCTGTAATGATTTGTTCAGCTGTAGTTTGAAATATATGCTAAGAAAATGCTGTTTTCCCTAAGGGCTTATTAGGGAAATAATATGCCCTGCTACGTGCCCTGCTATCCAAACGAATAAGGAATTAAACTGGTCTCTGAACGCGATTGACACCATCTTCTCGACGAGAAGTTTGGGCTCGGGAGAGCCCACTTGTCCTGCCGGGACGTTTGCAGCTGGATACGTGATCGACGGGTGGGAGAAGTGGCACGTCGTGTGCCTGGCTGCTCTGTCTCTGGGGGATATTGAAGATATCTACCTATTCGGAACTTTGATAACAGGGTTTCTGCTGATGGGCTTATGCGGGGCCCTGGGGTATCGACGATTGATGAAAGCGGTCAGTGCTGCTCAAAACCCCACCAAGCTGGCCAGCTTGATTAAAACTGTATCGGGCAGATATGCTGCTAATCAGACTGCTGCATTAGACCACAAATTGGAAAACATCAGGGGAAAATTAGCGGCTTTGCAATTTCACTATATGTCAGTGTATGTGAATACATGGAGGTATATGTGACAAATAAAGGCCTTGCTTGATTGATTGATTGATTGATTGATTGATTGATTATTATGCGGTCTCTGTCACCATTGTGTGGCCAAACGTCAATCGTCATAGCTCTGGTCAGTATCTTGGTCTGGCCGCCAACGCGGTGAATATCCAAAATTATGAATATTTAAAATAGGCTCTGTCCTTATAAATAAACTGCATAGTTGCAATGTAAACAACTACATTCTCACCTGAAAAGCCTCAAAAGCACATTATGTTGTCCAACAGCTGCAATATTTGTCAGACTGTAGTCCTCTGCTTGCTACTCGTGTGGGCGGAGTAATACACAAGGGTGAAGAGGCTGTTCGAGTGCTGATATTGCTTTAATATCTCATGGCTGTCAGCGAGGCAAACTCGAGAATATATATATATATTTTAGGTAGTAAGTAGACACAAAAGGTGAATGTTAGACTTTAAAAAATATGTATAGGTAGAGACAGTCAAAATAGTTATAGTGAAAGCTTTTTAAGTCATATTTTCAAGGCAAAATGTCTCTAAATACACTACAAACATCATTTTGATTGACAACTTGATAATTTGTTTGAACAGTTTGATCAAAGTTTTTTGTAAAATAATAAAAGGTTTATCTTCTCTTCTTATTCTAGGATCACCTATTGATTGATTCTCATATTGCACACATATATTAAAAGCGAGTGATGTGTGTGTGTGTGTGTGTGTGTGTGTGTGTGTGTGTGTGT
>CAIGQZ010034990.1:3990271-4013667 GCA_903798205.1 Danio tinwini | reverse complement strand
ACAGAATAGTAAAGCTTTAAATAAGACAATTATTAAAACTCTTTCCTCATTTTTGAGAGACATGCTAACGGTCTAATCCGATTCAATGATTATGCTAAGCTAAAAGTGTTTACATCAGAGCCGAAAATCAGCTGAATGGGTTCAAAACAGTAACAAAATAAAGTGCAGTGTTCCTTTAAGGAGCTTTCCAAGAATATATTAGATCTGACGAAAAGCAGTCCAATTAGAGATGATTTGTGCTTTGTATGTCTTTTATGCTCAAACTAAATGTGGAAATCATTAAAACTCTTTGGTAATTTTTTTTTGCGGAATGCTAACGGTCTAATCTGATTCAATGATCTATGCTAAGCTAAGCTAAAAGTGCTAACACCAGACCTGTAGATCAGCTGAATAGATTAAAATATGGTAAGTAAAATTGGCCTATTTCCAAAATAGAGATTATATTAGATCTGTGACAAAAAGTGTCCAACTAGAGATCATTTGTGCTTTGTATGTATTTTATGCTCAAAACAAAATGTGAACATAGCATATTAAGAACAAACCAGTGCAATGGGAATGCATATTATATTTCCCACCAGCCCAAAGTGGTGATGAACAGACGAGACAGAACCCTGTATAGAATAGCAAAACTTTAAATAAGACAATTATTAAAACTCTTTGCTCATTTATTATTATTATTTTTTTTTCAAAAAGCTAACAGTCCAATCTGATTCAATGATCTATGCTAAGCTAAGCTAAAAGTGCTAAAAGCATATTAGGAACAAAACAGTTCCATATGAATGCATATCATTAAAACTCTTTGGTGATTTTATTTTTTAAATGCTAACGGTCTAATCTGATTCAATGATCTATGCTAAGCTAAGCTAATAGCAAGCATATTAAGAACAAAAGTTCAATATGAATGCATATTATATTATCAAAACCCTGGTCATTTTTTAGCAAAATGCTAACGGTCTAATCTGATTTAATTATCAATGCTAAGCTAAAAGTGCTAACACCAGACTTGCATGGATTAAAAAATGGTAACAAATTGGCCTTTTCCAAAATAAAGTGGTGTTCTTTTAAGGGTTTTCTGAGAGTACAGGTAGACTAGATCTGTGACAAATGTGTGCTTTGTATGTCTTAAACATTAGTATAAAATAAGCATGCTAAGAACAAAATGGTGCAATATGAAGGTGTATTATATTTCCCATCAGCCCAAAGTGGTCACGGACACAGACGAGACCGAATTGCAGCGACAGCTCGAGCGTCTAGAGCGAGAAAACGCAGAAGTGGACGGAGACGACGATGCAGAAGAGATGGAGGCCAAAACTGAGGACTAGACCACAAACTCAACCAACTACTGCATTCAGATGAACTGTTTTTGATATGCATTGACACAACATTCAGATCCAAATAACAGAGCAGTGATTATTATTTTATTTTGGTTTGCAACTGGTGGCCTTTCAACCATTACATCAGTGTTCAATATTAACTTGTAGGCTGATGCAGGAATTCAGAGTGAGTTTGCGGAGGTGTGATTCTCTTCTACATCAATCTCAGTAAAATTCTGGAACGTTGTTGGAGTTTTGTGTGTTTTTGCATTGTGTTCAAACTACAAAACTATTATAAAGTAATTATATTTGAAAGTCTGGATTGTGATTGAAAACCTTTACTAATAATGTATTGGCCAAAAAAAAGTTAATGTGTTTTAGTTAATATAAAGTCATTAGCTATGTTTCAATCCAAAGATGGAAATTAAATTTATGCACAAAACTAATAATATCGCATAAAAGACGAGCAAATAAAGGACTTTTCTCCTTATAGACTTCCATTCATATGCACGCGATGCCGTCAGACCGGAAACGCAGGGTCATGCGTCAAGTTTCGCATTGCGCTGCGGTGCAAAGTTCAAGCTTGGTGAACTCTGACCTGTGAAATGGCATCACTTGACTGCGTGAGACCAATCCAGGATCAAAACATGACCTCTCTGAACAGAAATTTAAAACATGGAGCGATCGCTCGCTTTTTTAATGTCTAATCATCTTGTTTAACCCCGCCGCTTTTCGCAGTGCCGTACGACAGAATTTCGCAAGCTCAAACTCTAGTGTGACCGCAGCCTAAAGCAGCGTTTCCATCCAACGAGTCAAAGAGAACAAAATCATCACTTCCTAAATAACTGGTGCCAAATATCAACAGCAAAGTCGTAATTTGCTGTGGTAGAAGGTGCAATATAATAATAAATGACTTGCACCTCAGAAGACAATGCTGACACACAATGAACGCGTGGTGGCGTATGAAGCCGTGGAGCACAGAAGCTCTTGAATCTGGAGGCCATTAATAATAACACACTATAATATATATAACACTGATACTGAAATGGTCACGGCATTTTACAGTGTGCTCAGCCTGCTGGTTTATCCATTCACACACATTTTTATCATCACATGACTTAATGAACATACTGAAATTTGTTCAGTAACAGCGTTTCCATCATATTTTATGCGCATCTTTTCTTATCGATGTTTATCATACTCGGTTATGCAGATACACTTTTTGTGCATATTTTCAAATTGTATGCGCATCTTGACATTTCCAACTCTTTTTTTTATGCGCATATCCAAAATACACATGAAACTAGATGGATGGAAACAGCTATTTAGTCAGATTAGATTTGGCTGAGGGAGTAATATCCATTACTGTACTTACCGGATCTTTATTGATTTACTTCAGCTATGTTTCTATTCATAAAATACTATTATTATGTTATATAATATTATTATTAAAATCTTTACTGGGAATGTTTTGCCAAAAAAGTCAAGTGTTAAAAAGTTATTTAAGCTTTTCTTTGTCAATAGTTAATATATAGTCAACAGCTGTTTCCATTAAAAATGCTAACTAAATTTATGCGCAAAACTGCAATACGGCATATAAGATGTGCCAATAAATTGTGGAGGTCATTAATAATATAACAACACTAATACTGAAATGGTTAAGGTGTTTTAGAATGACCAAAACACTTCAGATGTTCTACAGTGTGCTGAGCCTGCTGGTTTATCCACTCACACACTTTTTTTATCATCACATGGCTTAAAGCACATACTGAAATGTGCATCTTATCGATGTTTATCCTACTCGGTTATGCAGATACGCTTTTTGTGCACATTTCCAAATTGTATGCACATCTTGACGTTTCCATCAACTTTTTATTAGCAATGCATATCCAAAATACACATGAAAATAGGTGGATGGAAACAGTTATTTAGTCAGAGTCAGATTTGGCTGAGGGAGTAAAAATAAAGTATATAACTTTCTGCAAAAGAAAGTTGTGCTGTATATATTGAACTTCAGAAACACAGAAAATGGTTCCACAGCTCCACACTTTAACATTTCTGTCAAAACAAATACTCAATAGCATATGATTACAGCCATTACTGTACTTACCGGATCTTTATTGATTTACATCCACCTATTTTTATAGTCATTTTGAATATGCACATAAAAAATAAATTAGAATTAAATCTGTGGATGGATCGGCCCCACCCTCTCTTCATGTTTAAGCTGAGTTTGTCAAACATTGAATAAAAAAAAAATGCACATTTTAAAGTGCTTCACGGGACGTTTAAAGCGCATGCATGAATTAACACAAAAAATTAATTTTACTAAAAAAAAAAGAATCACTTTTATTCAAAACACATCCACTGATAAGTACAAAAACAAAGACAATCGTTTTGATGTCAATCCGTTTTTCAGGCGAGACCTTCTGAACAGCGTTGGGGTTCCATCAACTGGTTTAGTTTTTAGCAAAACAACTGTGGTGGTGGGGGAAACTCTTTGGTTCGGATGGTGAGGGGGCGATCGAAACAAACAAAAACTAAAATCACAACCCAGATGTGATTGGCAATCAATACAGTAACGATTTTACAAAGAGCCGAAAAAAAAAACGGACAGCATGACACGACTCTGAGAACGACTGAACAGGAAGGCCCTGAGAAATCGAACCTCTTCCCCTCAGTGGCTGCAAAATCAGAGTCTGCATTTTAATTGTTTGTTTTTTCGGGACGCGTCTGGGAAATGAGAAATCAAACCGCTCGATATTTACCAACTCCAAAGCTTTTGGAAATGCCGGAGTTTCCCACATTGTTGTTTTGAAACCGAGATGAGCCATCCTGCCCAAACGGGAAGTAAAAATCAAAGTTCATCTGCGTTCGAGGCTCGTTCATTTCCCAAGTCCGATCTTCTTAGCTTCAGTTTCATAAATCAATAACCTCCACATTTTAACTATGAAGACCTCGGCCTCCTCATCCAGCACCTGAGGGGAAAATTCCATTTAAATATGAATACAATATATTGTAATCGTGAGTGTGTGTGATATTGTGGGCACTTCAATACGATTTACAGTTAAAGACCATAAACAGTTTATTACTAATATTTATTTGTAATTAATAATTATTTTTTCAGTATTCAAAGATATTTCCCAGTATTTCCTATATTTTTCAAAATTCTTTTACATTTTACAATTTTATATTTGTTGTACAAACACAGTCTAAACAGTGTTGTCTTGTCTGGCTGTACCCACATTTGCAAATGAAATAGACGTGCAACTACATCACCGGCCACTTAATTAGGTACACCTGTCCAACTGCTTGTCAAAGTTAATTTCTAATCAGCCAATCACATGGCAGCAACTCAATGTGTTTAGGCATGAAGACATGATTAAGACAATCTGCTGCAGTTCAAGCCAAGCATCAGAATGGGGAAGAAAGGGGATTTAAGTGATTTTGAACGTGGTTCATGGTTGTTGGTGCCAGACGGGCTGGTTTGAGTATTTCAGAAACTGCTGATTTACTGGGATTTTCATGCACAACCATCTCTAGAGTTTACAGAGAATGGTCTGACAAAGAGAAAATATCCAGTGAGCGGCAGTTCTGTGGGTGCAAATGCCTTGTTGATGCAAGAGGTCAGAGGAGAATGGCCAGACTGGTTCCAGCTGATAGAAAGGCAACAATAACTCAAATAAGCACTCGTTACAACCGAGGTCTGCAGAAGAGCATCTCTGAAAACACAACACGCCCAACCTTGAGGCAGATGGGCTACAGCAGCAGAAGACCACACCGGGTGCCACTCCTGTCAGCTAAGAACAGGAAACTGAGGCTACAATTAACACAGGCTCACCAAAACTGGCCAATAGAAGATTGGAGAAATGTTGCCTGGTCTGATGAGTCTCGATTTCTGCAGTCACATTCGGATGGTCAGGTCAGAATTTGGCATTAACAACATGAAAGCATGGATCCATCCTGCTTTGCATTAACGGTTCAGGCTGGGGATGGTGGTGTAATAGTGTGGGGGATATTTTCTTGCCACACTTTGGGCTCATTAGTACCAATTGAGCATCGAGTCAACACCACAGCCTACCTGAGTAATGTTGCAGACCATGTCCATCACTTTATGACCACAGTGTACACATCTTCTGATGGCTACTTCCAGCAGGATAACGCACCATGTCATAAAACGTGAATCATCTCGGACTGGTTTCTTGAACATGACAATGAGTTCACTGTACTCAAATGGCCTCCACAGTCATCAGATCTCAATCCAATAGAGCACATTTGGGATGTGGTGGAACTGGAGATTAGCATCATGGATGTGCAGACGACAAATCTGCAGCAACTGTGCTATCATGACAATATGGAGCAAAATCTCTGAGGAATATTTCCAGTACCTTGTTGAATCTATGCCATGAAGGATTAGGGCAGTTCTGAAGGCAAAAAGGGGACCAACTGGGTACTAGTAAGGTGTACCTAATAAAGTGGCCGGTGAGTGTATATAGTTAATTATTATCTATTCTAAGACAAACTATCATGTTTAAATACAAAAAATTAAATAAAAAAGATCTTAAACATCACTTGGGAAATATTTGAAATCATTTTGTCTTCTACTGTATATAAAAAGATCGAGGAAAAGAGACATTGTGGGTCTCAAGATCTCATTGAGGAGCCCTGTGTTAGGTCATGTTGAGTTGTTTAGTTTTTTTTTACTGATTTTTTTTTTTTACAAAAGCATTAAAATGGTTTAATGAAACCAAACTTACCATTGCAACGTCATCTAAGATGCCCTGTGGTGTACTGTGGGCCATGACCTGAAAACAACAGCAAACATCAGTCTAATCTGAGAATTACTAATCAACTACAGGATATTAGGGGACAAAAAATGAAAACGTGCATATGAACATGGGAATTTTTTCAAAACTGCAGTATTTTCTATGCAGTTTTGCTGTTTGTGGCAGTATCAGGTGATTGCAAACAAAACTTTGTGAGACAGACTCGGGACCGCCACCTTAGATGACTTAATTTTGTTCAGCACAACATTAAATTCTCTGTGATCTGGAAGTTGCTGCAGACTTTTTCGCAGTCATATTGCTAACTGAAATTGAATAGTAGGTGCGTTCGACTTCATGCAGAGCTGCGCAGATCGGTCAAAACCTGTCTTAAAGCGGTGCATGCCGGTTAGAAATTTTGGCCAGATTGATGCTGCACCGACACCACGTGACTGTCCCATGTGGCATCAAAGTACCGTGACAGCGCTCCGAGATCAGACAGATCAGCTGGTGCAGCTTCTGAAGAGCGACTGCTGGAGCTGCGATGACAACACTGATGTAACACGATTGGCCGAGTTCACAGCAAGACAACAACCACCTGTGTTTCGGGTTTATTATTGGACAACTTCCGTCTCACAAATTTCAAAACAAACAATTAACTTTTTACACCCTCTCTATTTTGTACACATCATGCTTATTAAAGGACTACAACTATTTTACTGCAGTATCATCTTTTGTTAAATAATTTGTTCATAATGACTAGATTGTTTGAACAGGTTTATTCGGCCGTACAGACTACTGTACTATACATTTTAGTGAATGACCAAATATTAACTCAAATAAGTCTTACAGACTTATAATAAAATAATTATCATCGTTGATCCTGACACCCCTATGAAGATTTCTTAACAAATTAAGTAAAAAAATATTTTATTAAATATAAAAATATATGATTATACAATATTTTCTGTTCAGCCGTTTATGCAGAAATGTTAAAAGTGACACTGATGTACCTGCTCTTTCTGGGTATAGCTCATTTATTTTGGTCCTTTTGTTCAATCTCTTTGGATTAAAGTGCTTTTTTAAAATGCTTTATCATAATAATCTTAATCATTGTTTAAGACTTAATCAAAACCCCTTGTTTTGGGTTTTACATTAATATATATTGGAAAGTTTTATATCTATGAATGTAAACCCCTTTATAGCATATTCAAACAAGCACTAAAACAGTATTGACTAGGCATGGGACGATAACCGTTTTCAAGGTATACCGCGGTTTGGAAAAGTCAAGGTTAATAACGCCAACATTTTTTGTAATACCGTTCTTAAGGTATCTGTAAGATTTTTTTAATTAACATTTTTTGTTTAGTTTTTTAGAACTGTATCCCCAGCAGAAAAAATATCCAAACATGCCGTTTTAAATTGTAAAGACATCAGTGTTTTAAAACTAATGAAGACAGCAGAAGTCAGTGATTCATTTGAATTATTTAGCCTGACATGTTTACTGCTCCAAAATATCATAAATCTTTCAACAAAATAAAATATTTTGTTTTCAAAGGGGAAAAAAGTTTTTGGTTTTTACCCAGACATTTAAAAAGAATATATTTTAGAGCAGTCAGCACAATACTGTGATGCCGTGAAACCATGATATTTTTATCCAAGGTTATCATACCGTCAGAATCTTATAGCGGCCCATGCCTAGTATTGACATACCATTTAACATCTAGTAGCCCAAAGAGTGGTTTAAACTCCAAGAATTTGTGCTTATTGTTTTGTTTAATCGGCCTATTCGTGAATATTCATTTTCTTTTTATGTGCCCTCTCGTTTTCCCCTTATTTCTCATGCATTTGTTATATAAGCTACTTGAATTTAATTCACAATTCCCTTGTTTAAAATGAACTATAGAGACTGTATTTAGTTTTTTTTGTACTGTAAATCTTTTGTTGTTATTGCAATAAATAAACAAATAAATAAATGATGACGACATGTGATCGGTCATCATGACAGCAGCAACTTTGAGCTCCGAAGTGTCCGGCTTGACAGCTCCGTTTTTAACTCCGCCCCCGCCTGCGCTCGGCTAATCTTGTTGATCACCGGCTGCAGCTGTGCTTCATGTTGAACACAGCTAGTGAGTAGGGGGCAGGATTCTATTTTTGTACTCCTCCTATCATTTCACACTTGGGTTGGAGGGGCGTGGCTAAGCATATTTCACCAGTTCCATCAAATTGTTATCATCAGAGATGGACTGACAATCCCGAGCAAAAGCTAATTATTTTATGTATTAAGTGTTGCAGTAGGCAGTAAAAGTCAAATATATCTCAATGATACCAAAAAGACATACTAAAAACAGCTTATTTTTTTAACATCTATACACTTATCTATTTTGGGTACACTGTGTTGAGTATACAAAACATTGGAAATGGTTTTTTGCTGTGTTTTAGGAAAGACAAATAAAAAAATACAAGAGGCATCCACTGCGCTTGATATAAACCCTGGAAAGATTCATTTCATTCATTCATTTAACACAATTTTCAGATCGCCATATCGTCTCCCTGTGAGATCGCCTATAAACGATACTATCGCATGGGGGCGCAGCAGTGTTATGTTTATATATATATATATATATATATATATATATAATATTTTATCATTATATTTAACCATATCTAAACATATTTAATAACCTTTCGGCTGATTTTTTTAACTTATTTAATAACCCACTGCATTTGCATTACGTTTGACCTTGGATAATAATTCAACCAAATGTAAATCACTGCGCTCTTACAGCTAAATAGGTGCTGAGACCGAAATTATTTCAAACAAGACTCAATGCAACAGTGCGGTGAGGGACAGGGTTTGATTGTGACTTCAGGTTCATGTCGTTATCCTTGCCTCGCGGGACTGCCGCAAAATGGATATAGTATACATGGATGAAAGCAAGTGAAATTATATTTATCTACGCACGGAAGAAACAAGGATCCTTTCAGACAGGAGGCGGATGGAGGACTCGTCGCCCGCACGTGACTGTTTCTATACGGTAAAGTTTTCCATGTGTTTGTTCAGTTGAGCGCGGCGCAGCTTCAGGTCTGATGATCATCACAAAAGTAATCATCAACAGTGTCACATTTGTATTTGTTAAGATCTAAAGCAATGCTGCGCTTGGCATATGTGCTTATTGTTATGGCTGAGGCGAGTTGACAATACCTCTAATATTAAACAGCCTATTTGACCTACAAAACTTTTCTCTGAGCTCAGTAAAATGTTCTCTGATTAGTTTTTAATAATCTGTTCAATTATTCGTTAAAGCCAAAACAAATGGTAAAATACAGGTTGTAATTCAATTGAATATAGGCTAGTTTAAATAAAAAATATATATTTTAATAGCCTATATAAATAAATATAAGCCTAACATACTTTTAAAATAAAATAAAATAGGCTATTTTCTGAAAAATGCGCATGTCCGTGTTTATCATTCCATCAAATTAAACACTAGACAGACAAGTATGTGTATTCCGTGTATTTGAAGCAGCAATGCATGCACTGAAAAATAAACGTAAATAGGCTATTAATAACAGATATAAAAGATAATTAACTGTTTTGTGAAAGCAAGAGAGAATCTTGCGGTAGTCCTGTTATAAAGGAGTCTTAAATGACCAACGATTGTGTATTACCGCAACACGTTTTATTCTGGAACATTTCAGCTGGTTTCAGAGTTCCTTCATTTTCTTCTTGAGCTGTTCTATTTTTAAAAATCGTTTTATTTGACTTGTTTGTTCATTAAATCCAATCCGATTATTTTTATGCAACAAAGTTGCAAACTAATTTGCTATGAGATGCAGCTGTGCCCTCACGTGCAGCGCACCACGCTTAACAACTGCTTGAAGCTTACAAATTATTTGTAGTTCATTTATTATTAATGATGATTAAAAATAATAATACTATTCAATTTATTCAATAATGCAATTAAAACATGTAATAGGTCCACATTACCTAATGCGAAACAAGCTAAATATCGTCTTTAAAACTGTCATAGGTCTCAGCTCTTGGCGATATCTTTGCCTATCGTCAATATACGAAACTATCGTCTATCGGCACAACCCTTAATAGGAGAGTACAACAAATACATTTTTTTACAATCCTATTTGCTGAAATGATAACAGAAAAACTCCACAGTGGCGTGGAGACTTTCAGAAAAAGGAATAAAAGTGCGAGACTGATGACGGCAGCCAGAAGAGAGAATTAACGTCAAATTTCCTGTCCTGCTCCCACAGACGCTGTATTAGAAACCTCTCACATAAGTGGTTTATGAAAAATTAATGAAAAAGCAATAACAATAGTATAATTATTCCCATCTAATGAAGAAACTTGACTTACCTTGGAGCAAACAAAGTCAACTAATGTGGCTTCTTCCTCACCGATGTACTCTACGATCTTCTTATTGATCCAGGGCCGAATGCGCTTCTCCATAAGAGCCTGTGAAGGATCAAACATTCAAAAATACAAGTTATATTAAAGAATTATCCTATTGAATCTTATTTTATTTTTGAGGACTGTGTTTTAATAGTTCCATTGATATTTAGTAATGCAGACCTCATTTTAATTAGCTGATTAACTTTGTTTGATTGACCATCTTGTCGTTAAAACAGGAAAAACGTGACATTCCTTAAAAATATATAAAAGTAATACATTTATTTTATCACCTTAAAAGGATTTTGCAGTTTAACAGATACATAATGCAATTTTCAAGTTAAACCAAACTTGATCTCTGAGTTTCTGTACAATGAAGACTATAAAGCGCCCTCCAAATGTTTATTCCTCCACCCACGCACCTACACACACACACACACACATTTCCACTACTTACTACCAACACACACACACAGCGGCTCAACTGCACATTCACTGAGGGATATGCGGGTTCAAGTTTTGCAAAACAGAACCCATCCACAAAACAGTGGACCAAACGGATATTGATTTGCTGCTCTTCACTCAATAACTTTAGGAACTTTATTCAATATTTAAATGCAGTGAAATAAATTCTACCTTTTGAAGCTGACGGCCATACATTTATGACCATCAAGCATCGACCATAAAGTCAGCTCAGGCCAATGGCTTCAGCCCATAGAATTATACTGTTTTTTACATACCATTCAGGATGGAAGTATGCGATTTGAACACAGTCCAGGTGTGGCTGTGCATCACTGTCCCTCTGCCTGGACAAAACCACTTCATCTGCATTTATATTAAGTAAAAGCCTGGTGACTAGGTGGCGATAATGATTAATTAATGATATGGCGGCCCTGTCGCTCCCAAAAACATTAGTTGATTAAAAGTATCGTAATAATGTGGGTTAAGCTTACCAATCTCTTATTATCCAATTTGTAATGGCAGTTTTCATTTTAAGGCATTGTTTGTAGGGTTTTTTTTTAGTTTTCTATTTTGCGCTCCACGTCTCTTCATTATTCTCTCCATTTTGAACATGTGTCTGTAACAGAGCAACGCAATAATATCCAGCTGCAATGGATCAATCAAATGGTCAACGGAGGGGGAGGGGTGGTATAATTTTTTATTTAATAAAATACAATAACAGTTCAATAAAAAAGCAATAAAGTACAAACAGTTCAAGACTCATTTCAAATTCACCCAAATGTTGTTTTAGCTCTTCATCTCAGCTAACCCTGCTTTTCGCCCTTCAATGTTAGATGATGCATTTGAGTTTAGGAAAAGTGTAGGGTTACGAATAGTAGGAGATATGTAGATGGAAAATTAGCTTCTTTTCAGCAGCTGTATGAGAAACACAGTATTCCTTCCTCTACTTTAGAGACCTACAAATAAGAGACTTTATAAAGTCTAACATTTCTAATTATGCCATGGCAGCACCCATTTATCTGGACACATTTCTGGAAAGATGTCTAAGAAATGCTAGAACCATTTCCTTGCTTGACAAGGAGTTAGAACAGATGAAAAGTCCATCTATGAATAACATTAAATCTGCTTGGGAAGAAGAACTTGCAGTAGAAATTTCAAGTGAAATTTAGGAACAAAGTCTTGAACTGGTTCACAGATGTTCCATTAACGCAAGACATTGTCTTATTCAATTTAAAGTGCTTCATAGGCTTCATTATTCCAGGTGTAAATTGAATAAAATATTTCCAGATATGTCCCTAATGTGTGACAAATGTCAGTTTTTAGATTCCAACCTGTCTCATTCCTATGTTATGTGTCCCAAATTAGAGTTTCTGGAACAAAATATTTCAAGTTTTTTTTAGTTACATTAGACATTCCTATTGAACCAGATCCTATATTATTTACATTTGGAGTTTCCGAAGACTTTTTGAGACTTACACGGGTACAACAACAGTTTGTTTCATGTTGGTTGATCTCTGCCAAAAACTAATCCTTTTATTTTGGAAGAAAAAAAGAAGTTCCAACTCTTAAATTATGGCTGACAGAGTTAACCGGTACATTACATCTGGAAAAAGTCAGATATACCATAATAGACAAGGTTTTGTTATTTGAAAATTTTTTGTCCCCTTTTATTTCTTTTTTACAAACTTGTGATTAATATGCCTTTAATACCTACGTTTATTGTTGGATAGCACTGGTGGGTGGTTGTTGGGGGGAAAACATGTTTATTTATTTGTTTTTTGTTGAATTATTATTTTTATGACTGTGGTTCGTTGTTGTTGTTTTTATTTATTTATTATTATATTTTTTAAATATTTAATTTATTTTAATTCATTATCTAATTGTTAAAATGTAAGTTTTATGTTTATGCTAAAAAAAGTGTAGTGAGGGGGGTTGCGAACTGTAGAGTTTGGGGGGGTTAATAGAGATCGCGAAGTGAAGAGCGGGGGTGGGCAGGCATGTAGGAATCGCGAATTGAAGGGGGTGGGGTTGTTGGTTGGTGATCAAGATTGCGAAGTGAAGAGGGGGGGTTAGTGGAATTGCGAAATTTAGTTTTGGCACAATGGCGCCCCCTCATGTGTGGAACCCCTATGTGCCGCATATACTGCATCCCCTCCTTTTTACGCTTCTGCATACTACTAACACACACACACACACACTCCACAGGCGTAATGTATTTTATACATTAAAAATGCTTATGATATGGCCCTACCCCTAAACCCAACCCTAACAGGAAACCTGTAAGAAAATTTGAGTATCAAAAGTATGATTTTTTTTAATGTTTTTTTTATTCCCTTTGAATTAGAGGGACACGAGGTGTGACCCTGTTTACCACCATAATAGATTACAACTAAGTCATACTAATGTCATTATACAACTTTGTGTCCCTGTAAAGCACAAATACACACACACACACACACACACACACTCACCGTGTCGACGACAGACCAGTCGAGCGGGTAGTTGAAGAGCTCTGGTTTGGCAGTGGGGATTTTCTCGATCAGACTCTTGATGTGTTTGCGTTTCTCCTCAGTGTTCACACCTTTACCTCCAGCCACGGCCGCTCCGTCTACCGCTTTCTCCTCATCCTCATAATCTAGCGGCACCAGCTTCCGCTTCCTCGGCGCCTCGTCCACTTCATCATCATCGAAGCGGTTGAAGACGCTCTCCACCGGCAGCTTCTTCCGCTTGGCTACGCTGGGCTGCCCAGGACTGCCTGATGAACCTGATGAACCAAATATCACATAATAAATATCAATAAACTGGAAATAACTAGTAGGGCATTAGTCGAGGGTGGGGCTGCACGATATTAAAACTGACATTGTGTTATTTCATTTCTCTGTAATAAATATGAATATAGTCTTTTTTAAAGGGTCACGAAACACCAAAACTCATTTTTTGAGATGTTGACAGACCTATCTGTGTCCCTCGCTGCTATAAACACTATGAGGACACATATATTGCACTAAAAAGTGAAAACTGGTTGTTTTTGCGTTATTTAGAGCAAATTCATTCTTCCGGTTTGAAAAGAAATGTTGCAGCTGCATCACGGCCATGAGGTCTTTGTGTAAATTCCAGCGTGTAAGGCAAAGTAAGTTACATACACAGTTGCCATTCAAAGTGCTTTACATAAACAAGAATAAAAAAAGACAAGTGTAAGAAAATAAAAGCAAATAATAAAAATGATTAAAACAGATTAAAATGTGTTAAAACAGGTTATAAAAGAATGAAAAAGAAAAGAAAGACACAGTGCGATCTGTGGGACGTAGCACAGTGCTCATTCAGTAAAGGCACAGCTAAACAGATGTGTTTTCAGTCTGGATTTGAATGTGCCTAATGTTGGAGCACATCTGATCATTTCTGGAAGCTGATTCCAGCAGCAGGGGGCGCTGTTAGTAGCTGAAAGCTGATTCACCCTGCTTTGACTGAACTCTTGGAATTTCTAGTTTATATGATCCTAGAGATCTGAGTGATCTGTTGGGTTTGTATTCAGTGAGCATTTCTGTAATGTATTGAGGTCCTAGACCATTTAGTGATTTATAGACAAGTAATAATACTTTAAAATCTATTCTGAATGTAACTGGGAGCCAGTGTGGGGACCTGAGGACAGGTGTGATGTGCTCTGATTTCCTGCTTCTGGTCAGAATCCTGGCCGCAGCATTCTGGATGAGCTGCAACTGTCTGAGGTCAGTGAGGAGTCTATTACAGTAATCCACCCTGCTGCTGATAAAAGCATGAACAAGTTTCTCTAAGTCTTCAGTGGAAACAAAGCATCTGATTCTTGCAATGTTTTTGAGATGATAGTATGCTGATTTACTAACTGCTTTGACATGACTATTGAAACTCAGATCTGACTCCAGAGTCACACCAAGATTCTTGACCTTATTATCTGTTTGACTTTTAGAGCTAAGGTACGCATTCACCTTGGGAACCTCATCTCTGTTCCCAAACGCAATGACTTCAGTTTTCTCTTTGTTTAACTGAAGGAAGTTTTGGCATCCAGTGTAGACTGGATGTCTGTACCGGCGAGTACAACGTGACGTCTTTGAGTTTTCAGCATTAATTCACGAGAAAGACTTGGTTCGAACCAATCAGCGCTCTATTGTTAATGAGGTGCAACTTCATTAATATGCATGATAGCTTCAAAGACTGCTTTTACTTGTTACAGTGTTTAGATGGCAGAAAGCCATGTTTTTCCAACCGTAATTAAAACAAGTGGAAGAAGAAGAATTGTTTGGAGATATAGGTCGTCAGTATTGTGTTTATAAATGTGCCGCAACAAAGGTTTTGTTACTATTTCCCTGGCTGGTGTGTGGACCCACATGCGTGGATTACAGGGGTCTGTTAACACGCAACAAAAATATGTTTGTAAGGAACATTTTTTACCCGAGAGCTTTTCACATCTGGAAATGATGAAATCCGGATTTGCCGCTCGTCTCCTTTTAATAAAGACACGGCTCCAGTTTGTGTTGATTGTCCTGTCTCTACAGATTTGGTAAGTGTGTGTGATCAGTGCTCTTTGTTTATGTTTATTCAGATGGCAAAGTTAGTTCGTATCTTCAGCAGTGCTCTTTCAGTTTTTAAAGACAGACCTTAGTCAAAATAAGTTATTTAGTTAGTAAGTTTACAGTATGTAAATATCACTACAATATTATTGTACAATATTATGGACTGAATCCGCTGTAAATGCTGCTCTCCGAGTGTAAACATGTAAACACCTTAATTAAAGTGTTACCATTGTGTAGGATTTTGTGACAGGATAGCCTATACACACACGGCTGTTTGACGCTATTCTCTGCACCTACTGAGTCTCTGCATCGACTGAGAAATGCGGAATCAAATCCCATTATAACTACACTTTTCCAGCAGTTCCTCTCATCCAATATCTCGTTAGTCTAGGGGGGCATGCATGAAACATTCCTGAATGAATGTGAAAGGACCAAACTGCAGTTAAAAACAACAAACTAAGAATGAAACACCTGAAATTACATAAAACTCCGGAGGAAATGTGGATAGCGCGGTGACGCAATGACGTTAATCGAATACTATGCGATAACATGTAAAACAGGATCATGAAAGAAATATTGAAAAAACAACTCATGTAATTACTCATCCTATTGTCTTATTCAGATTATGGCAAATCATTAGATTACTGATGTCATGTAAATGTAGTCACTGTCTATCTCCCCTGTCTCTGTGTCTGTGTTGCCGCAGTGAAAATCAGCTGTAGTGCATATGTACTGAAACTCCCCTTTTCATTCAACCCTTTCCTCTTTCACAACTCGACATTTCCACCTAAACAAAGCTGGACTCACCCACTTTCCTGACTTTTTTCAAACTGGAGGTGTGGAAACACCCTGCTGAGACGTGGGGTGGGGGTGTAAGGCCCATTAAGATGACATAACTCTCCTCACCACTGGCTTACTTGGTTAGAAAGTTGTTGAGCTGTGCATTGGTGGATTTGCTCTTCAGTGTTTAGACTTACAGCAGTGACATTTACATTATTACACTGAACTGAAGCAGTTTCAATTCACCAGAAAATCTGCTTTGACACAATCTACATTGTAAAAGCACTATAGAAATAAAGATGAATTGAAGTGCAGTCAGACTCACCCAGTTTGAGGCTGAGGCCGATCTTGGGCCTATTTTCCTCCTGAAGCAGCACCTCCTGTGGCGAGTTCTCATGAGGGATGATGATGCCGCAGGGTGACTCTTCTCTGGGGGTGTTCGGCGTGGCGTTTCCGCTGGCTGAAGACACCGACGGAGCCGCCGTGATGGGTCTCATGGTGGGTTTGAGGCAGGGTTTGGGCTCCTCCTCATCCTCGATCTCCTCTCCTTCCTCCACGTCATCGTCAGACGGGATGTTAGCATGAACGTGAGTGTGAACATGAGCATGAACGTGAGTGTGTGTTTCTACAGGAGCCTTGCGGCGGTCTCTGTCTCGGCCTCGCTCGCGGTCACGCTCTTCTCGGGAGGGTTTGTGCTCTCGCTCCTCCTCCGGCTCGGGTTTTACAGGTGGCTGCCGTAAACGCTCTGCCTCTTCCTCCATCTGATGAACACAAGCAGAACAAAGTAGCTCAGTTAACCCTTGTGTGTTGTTGGGGATGTTTTCATCCACTCTGGGGTGGTTTTGAGTCTTAATTTGACTTAATATTTCTCAAACGATGTTTAACAGAGCAGGAATTTTTCCACAGTATTTCCTATTATGTTTTTTCTTCTGGAGAAAGTCTTGTTTGCTTTATTTTGGCAATAATAAAATAATTAATTTTTAAAAACTATTTTAAGGTCAATATTATTAGCCCCCTTAATCAATATTTGTTTTCTGATTGTCTCCAGAACAAACCACTGTTATACAATGACTTGCCTAATTACCCTAACTTTACCCTAAGTTATGCCCTTAAATGTCACTTTAGGCTGAATACTGGTATCTTGAAGACTATCTAGTCAAATATTATGTGCTGTCATCATGACAAAGAGAAATCAGTTATTAGAAATGAGTTATTAAAACTATTGTGTTTAGAAATGTGTTAAAAATATACAGGAGGGCTAATAATTCTGAATTCCAACTGTATTTAAGTATACTTGTAAAACACAACCCTCACCCTGCGCAGCTCAGCATCAGGATCCGGATGTCCTTCTGCCAGCAGCCTCTGTCTGATCTCCTCTAGCTCTTCCTTCTCTCGTTTCCGGTCACGTTCATCCAGCTCGATCTCCTTCTCTCTGTCCCGCAGGCGCTTCTGTAGAGCACTGCCCCTGTAGGCAGAACAGAGCAACAAGACTTTCACTGAATAAAAAGCTGCAATTTCCATGATCTAATGCAGGGGTTTTCGTTTTTTGATCCGAGTACAGTGAGTCTCTGCCTTGAAAATCTCATCTCTTTACATATAGTCTGTTGAAAACAAACAAATAAAATAGATGGCTGTAAAACAACACACCTGTAATATTTTGGATCGTCTCTATCATCATCATAGTCTTCCAGAAACTCCTTCAGCCGTTTCCCTTCTTTAGCCTGAGAGAATGACAGGAGAAAAGCATTCATATACATTCATATACAACATTACTTAAATATTTATAACTCTTCTTATAATTAATCATTTTTATTGCTTAATAATACAGCAATATTTTTGATTCTCTTCAAATGTTGACTACTGTCACAGCTGGGTAGATTACGTATGAACTGTAATCAGTTTTTGATTACAAATTACATGACAAATCTGTAGTCAGTAATGTAATCTCTCTCAATACACATTATCGGAAAGGTAATCTGATTACTTTTGTGCTAACCCGAATTTGACGTCCCATACTAAAGTAAGAGTTTTTCTTTTATTATTTCGGCAAATAGGATTGTAAAAAAATATCAGTTTTACTCTCCTGTTACCAACTATGACAACATCTGCTGCTGAGAAACCCGAAAATGTGAAAAGATTTGTAATGTAATGAGTTTATATAGCGCATTTATTGTGTATGGTCATACACCCGAATTGCTTCACAATCATGAGGGGGGTCTCATCAGGATCCATCAGGTAATGTTTTCCCCCTCTCTCGCTCTCTCTCTTGGTAAAGCACTGTCAACAAATACTTTTCCTCCACATCCCATAATGCACAGTGCATCGGCCTACGGCAGCTGGATTAGTCCAAAAAGGCACAGTACTTTTTGCAGTTGGGTCTGTTTTAGTTCGGATCATGTTCTCACCACAAACCATCCGCTCCAGGGTTTGTTTGAAAGCGTACCGAGACCACCTCTTCAAGGAGGTCTCGGTACACTTTTTTGGTCCGCTTTTGGTGCGCACTAGAGTACGATTGGTACATTCACACCCGCCCAAACAAACCATACCTAAAGAAAAAACGAACTCTAGTGCGATTCAACCGAACTAAATAAGGCAGGTGTGAAAGCACCCTAAATTTCGGCTGCATCTAATTTTGAGTCCTGATGCATATTGCAATATTTAATGCAGAAAAATAAAATATCAGCATCTCCGATTTTTTCCAATATTGTGCTGCCCTACTTTTGATCAACTGTCTCTTGCTGCTACAAGATTCAGATCTTCCTGTTTCTTGAAAGATTTTATCTTTATTTTATTTTTGACTTGGACACTTAATCACAATTTCCCACACACAAAAAATAAGCTTGTTTACCATTTCACGCCGGCGTTCTTCCTCTCTTTCGATCTCCTTGCTGTAATCTCGGGCTTTCTTCCTCTCTCTGAGTTCCCAGTTTTTCAGGCGCTGTTGAGAGGCAGTAATAATGTTAATAATCCATCAATTAATGAATCGTTAAGAGATGTGATCAGAGAGACGTCCTTCACCTCCTGATACGCCGCCTCTTTCTCTCGCAGCTTCCTCTCCAGTTTGCGCCGCTCGTAGGCTTCTTCTTCATCCTCCTCACGATCGCGCTTCTTGTCTTTGTCTCTTTCTCGATCGCGACTCTGTTCCCTAAAAAAAAAAAACAGACTTCTTGAAATGCGACTTCTGTGGTTTGGATAGTTTTCTTTATCTTTTACATAGGAGTATATACATGCGGGGAAAAAGTTACGTGTAATTAATTTACTTTTATTATTAACCCGAAATTATTTAACATTTGTGGCTAAGAAATAATTTTTTTTTTTATTGTGGTACATTTGGTAAATCCTCATTGTTGAGCTCTAAAAATGTCCTGTGAAATAAAACTAATTGCAATGCGACACTGTGAAACCACAGCCCGTTTGCTCATGCACATTGAGCAGGGTCATACACACAAAAAGGTGAAATGAATGAGGAGGCATGTGGACAAAACAAAGTCTAAATCAAGTCATTTTAGCATGCCAAAGTCATATTTATGCATATAAAATATATTTTCCCAACAACAAAATTGTGCCTAGTGAAAATGGCGAGTGGCTAGTAATGTTAGAAAACTACTAGCCACAGTGGCTGGTGATCAAAAAAAGTTTATGCCAAGCCCTGTGTGTATGTATGTGTGTGTGTGTGTGTGTGTGTGTGTATAATGAAAGATAATAATAAATTTGTATTTTAAAAATAAGTATATTTTCATATTTGTTTATTATAAATTTTCATTATTTTTATAAAACTGTAAAATAAGCTTAGTTTAAATGCATGTTTGTCAATAAACACTTAAAATAGTAAAATAGTGTGATAAGCAATTTGACAAAATGGTTTAAAATATATTGTGGTACATCAAAAAGTGAGGTTATGATAACCATCTGACAAGCTAATGCAGTAAAAATTTGTTCTTAAAATGTCACTAAAATGTAATATTTATACCTTATAATTAAATAGAAAATAAGGCAAATAACTGCAAAAAATAACCCATTCAAAAAGCTGGCTTCAGGCCTGACAGTCTAAAGTAAAAATAATGTTTATTAACTGATAAAGAGAAAGTTTAATCAAGACTTCCGTTTATTTTAGCCATATGCAAATAACACATGTCTCATATATGAGTATTTAATAAAAGATGGAGCACAGGCTGTAGTTTTTCTGACAAACTGTTTCAACCAAAATTGCACATGTTACTGTGAGAGATCAGGAGAACTGGCAGGCAGGGATCATATACTTTTACATTTAGCTGTTTATTTTGCAGTTAGTTTTCAGGGTATATTATTCACAGATTTTATCAGCCTGCTATAACAACAGACGTTAAAGCGGGAAAAACATGAGCATTAACACCATTATCATGATGGACTTATTCAGTAGCGAACAAGACTTACACTTTTAATTGAAAAAAGCTCTTTGTCCTTTTTTTACTGCCGCCATTCTCACCTGTGTGTCACCAACGTAATCTCACAGCAATTCGTAACTTTTTGATTTAGTGGCTAATTCGTATAAATCGTACGATCTAATTCGTACAAATTAGTACGATTTGCTCATCGCTCAATGACGGTTGTGGTTAGGGGTGGGGTTAGGTGCCACGACCCTTTTTAAAATCCTACATTTTCGTACGACTGAACACGTACGAATTTGTACGAATTAGGCACTAAACGGACAAAACGTAAAATACTTACATTTCCTTGTGAGATTAGGCTGGTGTCACACACCTCATTCTTGCACGGGAAATTCACCTGTGCTTTTCTGAATGCAGTTACAGCCTCTCACATGACAGCAGGGAAAGGCACAGCCTTTCTAGGTTAATATTGAAAGCGCAAATTTTTTAAAATGAATTAAATTATTGGTGGGGACATTTCAATTGTTGGTCCCCCTCCGCATCCCTTCCGTCCATGCTAAATCTACTCCCCTGCTTTTTAGCAAGACACTTCTCATACAGCCGTTCGCGCTTTCCTGTTTGTTATTGTGGGCGTTCCGCATTGTTCGGTTGTGCAATTCTGATTGGGCAGAACGAAAGTGTGCTCACTCGATTGGCTAGTAAGGCTGTCACACACAGACGGTAATCATGCATTTGCTCTGAGCGGGGGAAGTTAAATAATATAGATGTCATATCGCAGCCTCTTGCGATTAGCTAATTAGATTAAATTTCGATTAATTGCACAACTATAGTGACAACCCTATAACACACATTTACATAATTAAATAAATAGACTTAATGATGTGCTACAAAAATCCACAGGACTACTAATGGAGAAATGCAAATACATTCATCCCAATAGGAACCCTGATGAGGTCAAGTGTTTTGTACCTGGATCGACTGCGGCCCTCGCTGCGGTCTCGGCTTCGGTCTCTCTCCCACTCTCTCTCCCTGTCTCTCTCCTTTGTGCGTTCGCGGTCTCGATCTCTCTCTCTCTCCCTCTCGCGCTCTCGTTCTCTCTCCCGCTCGCGCTCTCTGTCTTTCTCCCGCTCGCGATCTCGATCTCTCCGTTCTCGCTCCCGTTCTCGCTCCTTGTCCCGTTCCTTTCGTTCCCGCTCCAACTCCTGCCGCTCTTTCTCTCGCTTCCCCTTCTCCTCTTCCAGTTTCTGTGGGGGAAAACGAGGAGGAAGTTTCCAGATTAGCTGTTGCTCACATTTAAGACCAGCACAACACACAATATCACTCTATGAGGAAGTGGTTTACAGTCACCTGCTATTTAAATAAAGTCATATAGAGGCAGCAAAACAAGAGGACACTTGCGGAGAACGCTAATTTAATATCAAAGTATGTATTGTAAACAGGGATTTAAATAATAGTTCAGTAATTAAGTCAAATAATAGTTAATATTTTGACTACATATAAAAAGGACTATTTTTTTTTTACATTATGCATTTGCTAATTTAATATCTAATTAAATGGGAATGATTGATATGACAAACTCATATCACGATTAGTGCTGGGCAAATATTAATCATGATTTATTAAAAAAGTGTTCACATAATGTGTCATAATATTTAAATAAGAGTTTAGATGCAAAAACCTCTAAATGCCATCTGAAATTTTCCTCTAAAATGAGCATTTTTATCAGGTTCCTGTGCGTATGTTCAATAATATAAATTTAATGGCAAAGAATAAGTAATTTTCCTGGCCTTTGAAGTGAAATATCTCAACATAAACAAAGGAGGCTGAGAAAAATGTTCATTTTCGATGGAAATTTCAGACGGCACTTAAGAGTTTTTTGCATCTGAAGTCTTCATGCATATATTTATTATGTATATGTGACACACATAAGCATAAAAACAAAACTACACAAAACTATTTTGTTGTGTGTGTGTGTGTGTGTGTATATATATATATATATATATATACACACACACATACACATACATACACACACACATACATACATACACATATACATACACACACACACAGTACACACAACTAAACTGTCAAAACAAACGTTTACAAACATTTTCTGCACAGCAAATCACGATACAAGTCATTTCATATGCTGATAACAAACATATATATATATATATATTTCAATATTATAACATTTAGACAAATTCAGTCAATATTTTATATTTTGACCAAATGTAAAGGACTATTTATTTTTTGAACTTTAAAGTATTTACTTAGAAATGTACTTATTTGTGTAATCATATTTCTCACTTTATTTAGAACTGCAGGGCAAATGTGTGATTTAAACTAAATAAATATTAAATAAATAAATAAAGCTTTTTCGAAAACTAACAATAACAGGTTCAACATAAAAAAAATTATATTAATTATAATAAATCTAAATATATACTTACAAGATAAAAACTTGTGATTCTGCTATTCATGTTTCTCCATCCACTTTATGGCTTGTAATATTGCGCTCATATAAATTATGAAAATGAAACGGTAAGATTTTTATTTTGTCCATACAATATATATATTATACAATATATATACACACACGATCAAAAAACGATCAAAGTCTCCAGCAAATATTTAAATATTTTTTTCTAGTGCTGGGCAAAAATTTATCATGATTAATTGCATCCAAAATAAAAAATTGTTTTGACTGTGTATATTTATTATGTGAATGTTACCAACAATGTGTGAAATCT
>CAIGQZ010034990.1:3971066-3985271 GCA_903798205.1 Danio tinwini | reverse complement strand
CTGCGACTCGACTCATCGTCCTGTGTCTGAGCATTGAGCTCACTTGAATACTCCCGGATTAGACCGTCAATGGCACCTTTGACAATCTGGTCCCGCTTCTTAGTTTCTTCATCCAGAACCTCCTCTTCCTCTTCACCAGCATCTTCTGCCTTACCATTCTGCCAGAAACACAGACAACCATAACTCAGTATCATTTAACCCTTGTGTGCTATTGTGGATGTTTTCATCCACTCTGAGGGAATTTTGAGTCTTAATTTGGCCATAACTTTCTCTGTGTTTCAGCAAATGGGATGGTTTTTGCAATTCGGACACATATTTTGGGAAAAGGCTTTGAAAATTGTTAAAAATTCAACAATACACTCTGGGCAAATTTGCTACCCTTTCTTTATGTTGGGGGCTGTTTTTGCCTCATTGACTTCCACTATAATCACATTTTTTCATTAAAAAGCCATGACAGCATATAATCATGCATTCTTGATTGTTGCTGGTTCCCCTGTTTACACAAATTTATTATATCATGATATTTATCATAATAGAGAGAACTATGATGTGAATTTGTGTAAAAACCTGAAAGCGAGTTAGCATTTTAGCAGTTCCGGTTCCCTTGTCCCAAAGTCAATGGGTATTTTTAATGAAATTATGGTTAAATCGCTTAAATAAGGTTTGTGGCTAACACAAACTCAAGATACTTTTACGTTTTATTCTTTGACATAAAACACATCAGTAACATCACACTCTTGATTTATTAAATTGGTTACGCTTTCTTAAAAAGTGTCTGAGACATTAAACGTCATCGAGCTGAACTGCTCTTGAGCATAGCTCACTTGTGTTGGACATTTGGATTTGTCTGTTATTTAAGTATTTTCATAAATAGTATTTTATAGTTTGTAGTATTTTTCTAATTGGGAATTTATACTGTGTGTAGAGAATTCCTTCACTTGTAAAGACCGTCAAGACAGATTAATTTGTTGATCATTTATTTTAATTAAACGATATTATGAAGATACTGCTAACCAGTGCATCCTGTCTCTTTCCTGCTCTCAGTAATGCAAACGTGTGAATAAATGTGTAAAAATACATACATGTTAGCTGTCACTTTAACGTGATCAATTGATTTTTCGTTGGGTTTTTTTCTTCATCTGAACACATTTAACTCTGTCATAACTGCAATATTTACACTCTTCCTCAAAATGTATAGCATATGTTACAGTATGGGCTGCTTTTCGCTGTACTTCGTGACAAAAAAGAACACTGAATGTTAATCTCCATCTATGATGGAACTTGCAGGCATTTGATAGACTTCTGAAGGTAAGCGGGCTGTATGCACGCGAGCGATACACTTATTTAAATGTGTCTTAAGATAATACTATGTATGCACATTTATAGATCCAGTTTTAAAACTTTTATAACAATCGTAAAGCTAAACAAAATGTATTTCCCACGTAAAAAACTATCCAAAAGGCACGTAGGTCTATGTGCTTTTGCGTATTCATTTGTTTATAATATATAGCGTTGATTATAATTATTGTATATTATGTCATGGACCATATTTCTAAAAATAAGCTTGAAGAGTTGTCTGTAGCAGGGTGGTGCTGACGTCACAGGCGAGCGCCCCGAAGGCTCTGTAGTCCATTTATAGCCTAATGTTAGCTTTTCAGTTCTTGCATTTGCATTTAAGATGCAAAAGTGATAAAAGTTGTATTTTCGTGTGAGGATTATCCAGCTGGACAAAATGTGTAAGTGTAATAAACAGTGTTTGAACACAGAGCTTCTTATTTACAATCTTCGAAAAGCCTATGGGAAAATCCTATAAGGAATCTATCAAGGGAACCAGTTTCATGCTAGCAGCCGATTAGCCTACAAGGTGACGTCATAGTTCCTCCACTTTATAGGGATGTGAAATGAGTTCACTCAGGCCTACCAGCCACAAAGAACATGTTATGCAAATGAAAAGACAATTATCATCAGTAAATCTTATTAATGAATAAACAGATCTTTTTTAACAACAACTTGACATCTGATATAGTACTAACCCCATTTGCACTGGTGCTTTTCTTCTTGGCTTTCCACTCGTCCAGTTGTGCTTTGGTTTTGGCATCGACTTTGACCAGAAGTTTCTTTTCTCCAACCTGAAGCTCATGTAGCAGCCGTAGAGCTCGTAGAGTCGATTCAGGCTCTTTATACTCACAGAAACCGAACGCTGAAAGCCAAAAGAACAAAACAAAGGCTATGAGCATTCAGCCTATCATAAAAAACATTCACAGGCAGTGCAACATATTGAACTCAAGAGATCATAGGGCCTATCACACACACTGTGCAATGCCGTATCATGCCCAACATAACATTTACTTATAGGTACATGTCTCATTTCAATGTTTAGCACCACATGGTTTAAATAGTAAATACATTTGCAATTGCTTGTACACCCATGGGTGTGTTGGTCTGAAAAGGATGTGTGTTAAGGCGTATTATTGGCGAGTTGCAGTTTTGAGAAAACAGAAATAGACAGTAACATTGACCAACTAAAAGCTGCTCTAAAGTCAATGCCGCAGGATTTTTATTTGTTACTTAGAGCACGCTAGTGTTTTGAGCCTATGCTGGTCCAAAACGCACAAACACATTGCTTATTACACATACAGGGATGTATTGCAGTTAGGGCTGTGTATTGGCAAGGGCCTCACGATACGATACATATAGCGATACATGGGTCACGCTACAATATATCGCGATACAATAAATATTGTGATATATTGCAACAGTTTGTATTAGTGTGTCACATTTTATTGACAACTTGATAAAGTCGGCAGACAAATTAAAATTCCAATTCCAATTTATTTTCCATCCATTCCAATTCATTAAAACTGCACAGTGTGATTGAACAGAGAACTATATATATATTGCAAAGCCTAAATGGCATTTATTTTTTGTCTAATTCAGTACTCCCTGGTATAGCGTTTAGGGTTGGGCTATGTTGACCAATTTGGCATCGTACAATGTCTAATGTAAAACATGGCGATGGACCATGGCATCGTCATCATAGGGGAGATGAATTAATTATTTATGAGTAATTAATAAATTCATAACTAATTAATTATTTGTAGCCTACCGTTTCAACTACCTGAACCGCATGGCCTTTGTTTTACTCATAACCAAATCATAAATAAATAAATAAATAAATAATTAAAAGATAAGTTACACACAAATTACCACCTGTCAATCACTTTTTTTCCGCGGGAATCTGGCATGACCAGGCAAAGTAAACTGTGCCATTATGGTGTCCACACACTTGATTGGTAAAAAAGCTCACAACCAACAGGAACTAACGAACAGTATTTGAGGTTTTCACTAAAAGTGTGTGTGTGTGTGTGTGTGTGTGAGTGTGAGTGTGAGTGTGAGAGTGTGTGTGTGTGTGTGTGTGTGTGTGTGTGTGTGTGTGTGTGTGTGTGTGTGGTCAAGTGATGTGCGTGTTCAGAAATGCTTGGTGAAACGCCAGTTTGGATGTGGATCATTTTCGTTTTAAAATGCCATTTTAAAACTAAGCTGTATCAGTGTAAACGGGGCCTGAGTGTGTGTTTTTCACGAGCGCGTTTGCAACGGAGGCGGGGCGGAGGATCGGTGATGCCGCCTCGTCTATCGACCCAACCCTAATAGCGATAAAAACCAAAGTGCAGCCACATGTCAGCTCTAAAAGCTGGAGGCACCTTTATATTTGGCACTTGGAGGCACTTGATCCCGTACTACTTGGCGTTTTGTTGATCGAGAGTTAGCGACATCTACAGGAGCGGAGAAGGAGGTCATTTGGCACAACTTGAATCAATACTTGAGGTTGGACAATCGATACACTATCATAAAAGAAATTATCGATATTATTATTATTAGATGTATCGATAATTTTGCACAGCCCTAATTGCAGTACACAAATATATTTAAATATGAAAAATTAAAGGAATAAAATGTGAAAAATGTATCTTTGTCTACATAAGGCTCGTTTCCACTGACTGGTACGGTACGGGTCGGTACGCTTTTATGGCCGTTTTCACTGTCGAAAGGCGTACCGAACCGAGCCGTGCCACTTTTTCTGCACCCTTTCGAAAGGGTACCAAACACGAGAAAGGGTACCAAACGGGTCCCAAAGGAGGAGCTAGACGCGCAGCTGAACGCTATTGGTTTACAGAGACACGTCACGAGCTCACGCAACAAGCCAGAATGAAAACAAACAAGCCGCCATGTTTTCATACACAGCCGAGAGACTATATGTCCATATAATAACATATAATAATGAGCCCTGTTTGATCTGGGCTCAAATGAACATTGTCGTCGTCTTGATGAACAGCCACAAAGCCAAAAAAAGAGCTGATTTTACCCTGTGCCCTGTAGTTTTTTTAACAAGCCAGTCTGAAGCGCGAGCGGTTTTCTTGCTTGCGCTCGTCGCGTTTTTTTATTTGAAATAAAGAAATTTGCCCTGCGCGCTCGCGGTTTTTAAGGAAACTTTTTGGTGCGTTAATCAAGTCAATACTATTGTTCAAAATGGTAATAATTCGCACTCATCAAGTATTTACTTCGTGTTGTTTTTATTTTTACATTCCACGGGTGACTCATAAAACACAAACGTTTCGGCACAATGCCTTCCTCAGTGTGTAACACAATCCCCTTACTCCACCCCTTTATCCCACAGTCAATCACATTGCGTCATTAGACGACCACTCCAAAACAATCTCATTTTCATTTCGACATTCCATGATTAACCACATAGGGACTATTTACCTTCATATTCAAAAAAATCACTCCACAAAGAAACGAGACACCAATTATCATCATATGTCAAGTGTACATCAACACATTGTAAATTCGACAGTCCATAACATTAAAAAATACATTTGACAATCATTCAATGATTAAAGACAGTCTTACCTCCACACACATAACTAGCCACACAAAAAATATATATTTACCCTCACCTTCAAAAGACATCATTTCATAGGCAAACAGCATATTTACATCAATACAATGAAATTTCGACAGTTCAAAACATTAAAAAATATATTTGTTATATTGTATCAATTATCTAGATGGCTGTTTGATGATTACCAGCAGTCCCTTTTTTTCATTTCAATAATCACCATTAACCATACAAGAAATACCCTTACCTTCAAAGACATTATTTTATAAAATGGCATATCCATTATCATTATTCCCTTATTCAAGTCTACGTCAATACCGTGAAATTTCGACAATTCAAACACATTAAAAAACTATTTTCATCTCACTATTTGTGTCACTATAACTTCAAAATCCATGATTCCCAATGTTATAGCTAAACAACAGACTGTTAAAGAAACACAGAAAGGTCCAACTCCTCATTCATTCCTCTTGGTGCAAGTGATTTTAATTTATGAATCCAGAACGCTTCTCTTTGTAACAATCTTTTATTTAGATTACCTCATCTATGCGATTCAAATACTTATTCAATTCCTATACATTGTAGTTGTTTAACATCATGTCCGAAATCTATAAAGTGCCATGCTACTGCCGAAGTTATGTCTTGTCGTCGTATGCTTGATTTATGTTCGCTAATGCACAACTTCAACTGGCGTGAAGACTTACCTATATATATTTTTTGGCATGGGCATTTTAGACTACATTGCGAGTAGAGCAGGTAATACATGTTTTTACTTTTATATTTTTACCTGTTGCTGGATTTAAAAATTCCTTGCACCTTATCAAATTCTCACATGCGGCACAATTTCTGCATGGAAAATAACCTTGTATGAAAGTGGATTTCTTCTCATTTTATCAGATTTAATAATCATATCTGATAAATTTAGGGATCTCTTAAAAGTAAATAATGGATTATATTGAAATTTATTATTTAGAGATTCGTCAGAAGATAATATAAGCCAATGTTTATGGATCGTTGATTTAATAAACTTGCTATGTTTGTTGTATGTTAATGTACAGTTTACTGAAAACTTTTGATTTTTTAGTGGGTTTTACTGTTTTTAAAATATCTTGTCGTTGTAGTTCATTTACTTTACCTAGTGCATCATTCAACCAACTTTGTGGACGTCCTCTTAAACGAAATCTTTGAAATAGTGTGTTTTTCTGTTTGTCAAACTCTTCTGCAGTACTACAATTACGTTTCAGTCTATGTAACTGACTCACTGGTGAGCTCCGTTTTATGTGGACTGAATGGTAACTGTCCATAGATAATACCATGTTTTTATCCGTTGGTTTTCGATATATTGTTGTTTGCAATGTGTTATTTACTCTACTTACTTTTACATCCAAGAAATTTACCGAATCTGTACTCTTTTCTGTCGTGAATTTAATAGAAGGAATTTTCGAATTTATAAAAGTCGTGAATGAGTCTAATTCTTGTTCTGTGCCCGACCATATCATAAAACAATCTATATATCGCATCCAAACTTTAATGTTTGATTGAAATAGATTATCTTTAGAAATGTAATAGTGTTCAAATTTTCCCATAAATAAGTTTGCATAATTTGGTGCCAATGGAGTACCCATGGCTGTCCCTTGTACTTGCAGATAAAAGTCTTTCTCAAACAGAAAATAATTTTTGGTTAAAATCATTTTTGTGAGATCTAGTATATATTGTGTTGGTAATCTCTCATCATTGTTAGCACATTAAAATTTTAATGCATCCAAACCTGCTTTGTGCGGTATATTCTTATATAAGGAAGTCACATCAAGTGTTACAAGCCAGTCTGTAGTATTTATATTATAAATTTGGTTCAATGTTTAAAAATATGGTGGTATCTTTTAGACATAGACATATACACTAGATATCACATAGGAACCCTGAGCATGCATCAATAGCGCCGCCACATTGGTACAGTGCTCCTAGGACAAACGTCATTCAACCGCACTAGTCAAGACAGTGTGCCAACGTGAAGATGCTGGACTTAAGCGCTGTGTACGGGTGTAATAATGAGCAAACAAAGAAAACAAAGCAGAAAGTCATCACATTTTATAGGTTTTTATGTTTTTGTATGTTATGAACTTTTGTGCTTAACAAATAACGTTATTGATGATAATACAGTCTCTTACTGCAGTGACCATAAGGCAAAGTAACACCAACTCGCACTAAATTCTAAGCTTATGCTAGTTTTGTTAAATAAAATAAGCAAACAATGTTATGAAATATGACAAGACGCTGCGCTGCCAGAAACTTGTATTATTGTCAGCTAAGTGAACGAGGGGATTCATTCACAAAGAATCGCTCCCTCCGTCAGAATAAGAGGAGAAAGCAGGAGAGGGGGGGTGTTTCAGGACATGGATTAAACCAAATAAACAGGGAAGGAGGGTAATGCATTTCCATGCACACAAACACTCACTCTTTGTCAGGAATGCCCGTGCGGTCACAAAAGTGATGTTAAATTATTAAATTTCGTAATAAAAAAAAAATATTGCATACGGACCACCAGGGAAAACTCCCGATCATAGATATATGTGTATATGTGTATTTCTCTGGCTTTGGATGGCCACAGTCCTCCACTTCACCTTGGTCCTGCATTCATTTCAAAGGAGCGCTACCCTGTACTAAAATGGCGGCTTTATTGACGCATTCCTTCTAATAGACAACAGTAGGGTAGGCAACATCTAATGTATAGATCTATGTCTTTTAGATATGATGGTAATTCTTTTACTAGTGGTTGAATTAATGAATCAATGAATTTTGATATAGGTTCTGTCAATGATTCATTTCCTGAAACTATAGGTCGCATAGGAGGGTCTTGTAATGATTTATGGATTTTTGGAAGAGTATATAAAACGGGAATCCTAGGATATTCATTTTTTCTTTTTCACTGATCCATTTCATATCTAGTCCTTTTTGTAAAATCTCAACAATTAGTTTTTTATAAGACCAAGTCGGATTGAAAACAAGTTTCTTATAAAAAGTCTCATGCTGTAGCATTACTTTTACTTTCTCAATGTATACATTAGCGTTCATAATCACAATTCCACCACCTGTATCTGCTCGTTTAATAGTCAATGTTGCATCATTGGTTAATGTGGAAAGAGCATCTTTTTGTTTTCTAGTTAGATTTTGTTTTTTATACGATGCTTTTTCGGATTTTTGTAACATTTTTTCTACATCATTTTCAACAAGTCTACAGAAGGTGTTTACTGAATGATTATGAACTACTGGAGTAAAAGTGCTCTTAGGTTTAAATTGTTGTGTATATGGGGTTCCATTTAGATTTGAATTAAAGAAACTCCTCAATTTTACATTCCTAAAGAATTTAAATAATTCGACTTTGACCATTAAAAGGGTCTGATGTATTATATGGCACAAATGATAATCCTTTACTCAACACTTTAGTTTGAAGTTTATTTGAAATAACAAATTGAGCTGATGATAATAATGTGCGCTTGATTATTGACATGCTTTTGAAACCTGATCCTGTCAGAAACTGACAAACGCGAGAGTGACGCGCCAAAAAACAAAAGGAGAAGCTGGAAAAAAAGGAGCACATTATTTTTTCAGCAAACGTGAACAAACTGCTATGTTTAACCATCACCTTTTGGACTATTATGAACTAAGAATGATGGAATTACTTTCTAACAAGAGGCTACACGTGCTGCTGAAGATTACAGACACATTTAATCATGAGAGGTTTGCACTGACTGGGCTATATTTCGTGTTGTTTTGAACCTAAAAAAGGACTAAATGTATGCTGTGTGTAGTTTTTCTGTAAGTGGTAACATATCGGAGACTGTAAGGGTCTGTATGTGGTCATATATGTTGCATTTATTTATTTATTTTATATAATTGCAGACGTTACAGTAGGCTATTTCGCACTGTCATTGATCTGCAGTTATAATCAACTCATGTTCATAGAAAAGTTAGTAATAAACATTTATACACAAGTATTTATGTGTGTAAAACATCTGTTTTGTGAGAAGTCCTTCTCATATGATATGTGAGCGACCCGTACAGCTTTACTTTAGGCATTTTCTTGAGCGAAAAAGACGTCGACTGCAACTTTCTGTCGTACACCACGCCCACCAAAAGAGTACCATTGGTACATTTTTAGCAGTGGAACCGCAAGCCTGATAAAGGTGACCCGTACCGACCCGTACCGTACTGTACCAGTCAGTGGAAACGAGTCAATAAATTTAAAAACTGCTACCCCCTACAACATGCCTTCTTCCACACTTGAACAGAATTAAAAAATATGTAATGGATGTTTATAGTCTACCACCATCCACTACCTGAATCTATGGTCGAAAGTAAGAGGTTTAATTTGCAGATAGACTTTAACTGGTTTCTTGTTCATGAAGCATTCAGCTTTGTGCATACAACATGCATCATATAAAAAGATAATGCGCTGTTGTGCGTCGCAACTGACTCTTAAAGGAATGGAAGATGAGACTTGAGACCAAAACACACCCAGAACTTATTAAGAGAATAGGGACAACCCTTTTAAACCATGCGCCTGGAGCACAGATCGTTTTTCCCACTTTTGCACCATGTGCTTTAGACCTTGCACTTAGATCATTAAAATAAAGCCCTATGTGTTTAAAATATTTACCTTGGAGTTTCCCTGAGGCACCTTGAACTCGTTTCCAGCTCAACACCAAACCGCATTTCTGAAACACAAGCAATCTACATCAATACTGTCCTGGTACAAAAGCACTATTTTAATTATAATGAACTGAGCTTTAATTAGATACTCACGGCCAGCAGCTGTCGGATCAGCATATCAGAGGCTTTTTCAGAGATGTTCCCTACAAACACAGTGGTCGTGGGGCCGCTGCTGTCGTCATCTTTTGCATGAGCAGCTATGTTTTCCTTCCTGGGAGCAGCAACTTTACTAACCACAGACATCGTCGTGGGCACAAGAACCTGATACAGCACATCCCAATTAATATGTAGCATGTGTCAAACATTGGATACAAAAAGTACTTTTCTCTGAACATCTCAGGGAAGAAAAAAAGTAATATTAGATTTTTTTATAGTGGAAATATAGTTCTCCCAAAAATGAGAGTTTACTCATTATTTACTCTCCTTCAAGTGATTATAAACCGTTTTGTGGTTTTTTCCTTTTGCTGAACACAAAAGAAAATATTTTGAAGAAAGCTGGAAACTTGTAACCACTGACTTCCATAGTAGAAAAAAACAAATACTATGGAAGTGAATGGTTACAGGTTTCCAGCATTCTCCAAAATATTTTCTTGTGTTCAAGAGAAAAAAACTTCTCTCTCGAACTCGATCTTTTATTCTCTCTCTCGAACCACTTGAGAGAGAATAAAAACACTACCTGGCAAAAGTCTTGTGGTCAATCCAGCAAATAATAACTTGACTTCTAGTTGATCATTTGGAAAAGTGTCAGAAGATCAATTTATCCCATAAATCATTTGCTGAACTGCATCTCAATCATCACAAATACTGCAGAAGACCTACTGGAACCCGAATGGACCCAGGATTCTCACAGAAAACAGTCAAGTTTGGTGAAGGAAAGATCATGGTTTGGGGTTACTTTTAGTATAGGGGCGTGCAAGAGATCTGTAGAGTGGATGGCAACATCAACAGCCTGAGGTATCAAGACATTTGTGCTGCCCATTACATTACAAACCACAGGAGAAGGCAAATTTTTCAGCAGGATAGCGCTTCTTCTCATACTTCAGCCTCCACATCAAAGCTCCTGAAAGCAAAGAAGGCCAAGGTGCTCCAGGATTGGCCAGTCCAGTCACCAGACATGAACATTATTGAGCAAGTCTGGGGTAAGATAAAGGTCCAAAATCCAAAGTTTCTTGATGAACTCTGGGAGTCCTGCAAGAACGCTTTCTTTGCTGTTCCAGATGACTTTATTAATAAGTGATTTGAGTCATTCAGAGATGTATAGATGCAGTCCTCCAAGCTCATAAAGGAGTCAGACACAATATTCATTCTGTTTCTACTGCAGCATGACTTTATATTCTATACTGGACATTATTTCTGTTCTGTGATGAGACTTTTGTCTAAGCAAAGTCAGACCTTACTGTCCTAATGAAATCATTCAAAATCAAGAATCATATTTTATTTTGGTCAAATAAGCATAATCTAGAGGCCTTTGCCTTTCATTTAAGCTACTTCTGACACCAAATTATCAACAAGAAGTCAACTTATTATTTGTTGTTCCTAAAACTTGGATAGGCGACAAGACTTTTGTTAGGTAGTGTATTACAGAATTGTAATTTTGGGGTGAGCTACACTTTTAAAATGGCTAAACTAATACATTTTAGTAATTATTTGACTTATTTAGAATAAGAGAATATTACCGCAGGGGCTGGAGCCATAATCCCCATGTGGACAGGAATCATTGGGGTTCCTAAAGAGGACAAACACAACATGCTTCAGTGTAAATCACTAATTATATTATGCGATTTGCATTATTATAAGACAATTCAACTTATTACCATAAATATAAACTAGGGATGCACAATATATAGTTTCAGCATCAATATCGCAATGTGCGCAAAAATCACAGAAACTGCAATGACCAATTGAGATAGCAGTTGACCAGGAGCCACAGTTGAAAACTCTAACAATTTGCAGTCATTGCAAAGTTTAACCATAATGTTAGCAAAATTTTTTACATTTGCATGTGTTTGATAGGCCTGTGACTGTGAGCATTTCAACCAAGTTTAAAATATTCAGGCACAAAAAATTATACTTGTAACTTTAGAAAAGATGAATTGTATTTATGTATATATAACATGAAGACTATACAGTGTTATTTTACATTTAATTTTACATTTGTGTACCTGAATACTGCAGATTACTACAATGTCCATGTTTTCTAATATAGTGCAGCTATTATATAAACCCAAGAATAACTAGCCAAGAGAAAAATTAATTTAATCCCGCTTGAAAAAAAACGACATTAAAAGCGTCAAACAACACATTAATTTCATAATGGCCCATTTAGCGGCATGACAATACATCCATTACACAGACTTGAATATTCAAGCAACACCTTGCCATTAGAACTGACAAAACCAATCACAGCTGATAGTTTAATAACAGCTTACTGAATACTTCCCATCAATGCTTTCATTGGAATCAAACTTACATATATGTTTTTGCTTGATGTGATCATCCAAACAACTTTCACAGGGACATTTCACATATTGCGTCTTTTGCAAACACAAGTTTTTTGTGTTCACATTATTTCCCATGGAGGCGTGCGGCTTGCTTTTTCCAGGCACACCAAGTTGAAAGGGGTTCTCAAACTCGGTCCTGGAGGGCCTGTGTCAACACACCTGCAAGGATGTTTCTAGAAAGTCTAATAAAGCCGCAGTCACACATTCGCTGCATGGCAAAGTTCAAGCTTGGAGAACTCTGACCTGCAAAATCTGATCACGTGACTGAACGAGACCAATCGAAGATCAAAACATGACCTCTCTAGACAGAAATGTAAAATATGAACCAATCACTCGCTTTTTGAAATATCTAATCATCTTGTTTAATCCTGCCACTTTTCGCAGCGCTGTACAACAAAATTTTGCATGCTCAAACGCTAGTGTGACCATAACAAAATAGCTTGATTAACTAGCCCAGGCTTGTCTGATTAAGGTTGGAGCAAAAAACTGCAAGACACCGGCCCTCCAGGACCAAGATTGAGAACCACTGGTCTACATGATAGGTCTAGTTGATCATAATTACCGGGAGGCATCGACGGTGGAAATCCAGCAAACTGTGGTGGAGGGATTCCTGGAGGCAACGTTGGGATGCCTATTTGTGGCCGGTTGAGATGAGGAGGGAAAGACATCTTGGGCAGGACACCCACCTGAAATGGAGGAAAAATTTATTATGTGATGTGATGTATTTTTTATTTATTGCCATGTCAGCAACCAAGGCTATTTTCAAGGCAGAAACATTTTAATAACAAATATACAATTAAAAATCAACAAACGAATGAATACATAAATTAAATAAGATTTTTTTGTGTTAATACATGATAAAAATTCTAAAATCTTTTCTGGTGTCACTTTGCTAAAAATGTCCTTAAGAGAGTTCATTTCATAAAAACGTTTTCTGGAATCATTAAAAGCAGAACAGTCCAGTAAAATGTGTTTTATAGTAAGGGGAAATGTGCAGCACAAACACTAAGTAGGGTTTTCACCTTGGAGCAAAAAACCATGGGTCATTCTTGTATGCCCGATACGACATCTGGTAAAAACCCCTTGATGAAATCTAGTCTTAAAATTCTGCAGGGCTCGACAATAAGGACTGCCCGATGGCCCGGGGCCATCATGCGAGATGCTTGGGCCAGTGTACAGAACAATAACTGGCCCGATTGGGCCAGTGCTGCCTTGTCAAAAAAGTTTATTTAGGCTGTGACTGTCTGTCAATTGCGTGCAAATACAATCTCAGGGTGCTTTCACACATAGACGTTTGTTTCGGAATCTGTCTCGTTTGCCCACTTAGCACGGTTTGTCTGGCATATGTGAATCAAGCATTCGCAATCTGATTAGGCATGGGCCGGTATAAGATTCTGACGGTATGATAACCTTGGATAAAAATATCACGGTATCACGGTATTGTGATTACTGCTCTAAAATATATTCTTTTTAAATGTCTGTGTAAAAAAAATTAAAGTTTTTCCCCCTTTGAACACAATATATTTTATTTTGCAAAACATTTATAATATTTCGGAGCAGTAAACGTGCCAGGCCAAATAATGAAAATGAATCATTGAAGTCTGCTCTCTCTTTATTTGTTTAAAAAAACACAGATTTATTTACAATTTAAAATGGCATCTTTGGATATATTTTCTGCTGGAGATGCTGTTGTAAAAAAAAAAAAAATAAATAAAAAAATCTTACACATACTTTAGGAACAGTATTAGAAAAAATTTGCCGGTATGAAAACCTTGACTTTTCCAAACCGCAGTATACCTTAAAAACGGTTATTGTCCCATGCCTAGGTCTGAATGAGGTGGTCTCTGCTCGATTGAGCAGATCGATGGTAGTGAGAAAACAAAACAATCCAACAAACTAACCACCCAGGCTATATCACAGTGTATTATGATTGTGTAATAGCCATATACACAGCTATATGTAGAGAGAATGATGAGCAGGGCAAGATGTCATTCCTACTGGCAAATGTGCATTTCATGTCTAACGCGAAAGTAAAAGCATGCTGCAATATTACCGAGAGCTGTTTATCCGTTAGGCAAAATTGGCTGAAACTAC
>CAIGQZ010034990.1:3934403-3956487 GCA_903798205.1 Danio tinwini | reverse complement strand
TTTTTCTCTCTCTCCATTTTGTTTTCCACATTGCATTGCAAAATTTGTAGTCTTTACCATAAATGTGTAATTATATCTTTAAAGTAATCTGACTATTGGATTACATTTTAGATTACTTTTGGGAAAATACTTGTCTTTTGATCCACTTCAAATGTTGACAAGAATATTGAACACCACCCATTCTTGTCTTTAGGATTGTTTATTGGATTCACTTCAAATGCTGACTAGTGTTAGCAAGAAAGTAATCAAATTACATTGCTGTGAATGTGCATTTGAAGATATTGTTAATGTAATAGGATTTAATTTACAAATTGCATTGCAAAGTTTATAGTCTGTACCATTGTGTATTTGAAGATTCTTTACTTTAACCGGACTACTTTTGGATTACATTTTAGATTTCTTTTTGGGCAAACGCTTGTCAGCATTTGAAAGTAGATCAAAAAAGGGTTTTCAAAATTGTGAAATCCAAAAATGGGTGTTCAATAGTTTCAGGGCAACTTCTGAAAGGTTTTGATCTTCAAATGTTGAAAATAAAGTAGGATTAATTAGATCAATAAAAAAATTGTGACTTTTACAAAAAATTGAAAATGTAATTTGCAACGATATCGCTGCCACTATAAAATGCATCTAAAAGGTTAATTTGAGTTTTATTGATGGAAACTTGAAACGAGTATTATAGTGAATTAATGATTAAGCATGCCGTTTATGGACAAACGTAAAAACAAAAAAATTGGGTCAATTATTTGTGCAAAACTTACTATCATTGTGGGTTTGTATACATGCAATCCCAAAAGTAACTAGTCCGAAAAGTGTCTTTTAATTTTTTTTTAAATAACTTGCTCTAATTACAAGTACCTTCAAAGTGTTTTCATTAGAAAATCTTGTCTAATGGTCCTAAGTTCAAGACCTATTTCTTAAACTATTGTTTGGTTTTAGGTATTGATGAAGATGAAGACGTGCCTGTGGAAGAGCCGAGCTCCGCTGCCGCTCCTGAAGACATTCCCCCTCTGGAAGGAGACGACGACGCTTCTCGCATGGAGGAAGTTGATTAAATCCATCCATCCGTCTGTAAATCCCTGATCACTTTAATTTCCGCAATCATTCCTTAATACCCTGTTCTCTTTGACCCTGTAGAAAGGTATACCTGATATCTCTGCAATGATTCCTGAAAGGATCATAACGTGTAACTGAAGCATACTGTCAACTTTTTTGCTCTGTTTTGAGCCATAATGTACTTTTTTGTTTTTTTACGTAACGTGTTCATGGATCTATGGGTTGCTACAGTATTGTCTGAGCACAATGAGCACTGTGTTTCACTGATACTGAGTCTGTGCTGGATTGAGTCAAGCATGATTTTATTCTGCATGGAAAAGGGGGAAAGACCTTTTACCTGAGTGCTGGCCTGTGTTGTGTTGGTTTCCAGAAATTAAAACACATGGTGAAACCTGAAGTTTGGCGTCCTGTCGTTTCTATGGAGTCTTAAAATGGTTAAAAGCTACAACTTTTAACTATTACAGCCATTTGAGTAAGCGAACACAAATTGCAACCTAGAATTACAAATGTTGCATCCATATCACCCTGCAGCCCAAGACTGGTTATTCACTGAAGCGATGCAGGGCTGAGCCTGGTCAGTACCAGGATGGGAGATCACATGGGAAAACTAGGTTGCTGTTGGAAGTGGTGTTAATGAGGCCAGCAGGGGGTGTTCAACCTGTGGTTCGTGTCCTCTAATGCCCCAGTAAAGTGAAGGAGACTTTATAGACCATTTTAATGTGGTCATTGGCCCATGAACACTTCCTGCTTATCAAACTATTTAATACCTGTAACAATTCGATAACTTAATGTTAAAACTGCTATCATAACATTAGCAATATGTGGCTGTAATTCTCTGAAACTATGGAAATTAAAAATGTAAATAGGAAATATGTTGGGACCATTGTTTTTGTTTACATTCCTCAATGGTCTATAGACCAGGGGTGCTCAAATTCGAGAAGGGGTGTAGGTTCATTGTCCTGGCTGGATTCCCTTCATGGGCCCTTACCCATCATGGCTTCCCAATCATCACCATCCACCAAATTGGCTCTATCCCTGGCTCTCTGCTCCACCTATAGCTGGTGTAGAGCGAGCGCACTGGTGCCATTGTCCTGTGTCTGCCGTCGCATCATCCCAAGTGGATGCTGCCCACTGGTCGTGGTGTGGAGAGAGACCCCCCCCCATGATTGTAAACTGCTTTGGGTGCATGGCCATGCATGATAAATGCACTATAAATACACATGGATTATTATGAAATTTTTAAATACATTTTTTTTTTACAAATGATACTAAATATGGCCTTGTTTTAAAGTGACTTTTGTTAACAAATTAACAGTTTAACCCCCTAAGCACCCATCAAAAAAATTCTGTAGGAAAATTGAGGCAAATAAAACTGACCAAAAGGGCTATTTATAACACCAGTGTCAAAGTCAATCCCTGGAGGACCGCAGCTTGCACAGTTTAGTTTCAACCTAATTAAATACCTGATCAAACTGAGGCATTCAGGCTTGTTTGATACCTAAGCTGCGTCCCACATGGCACACTATGCACTTACAAACTCAGAGTAGAGTAGTAACACTAAGGCCCAATCTTAGCCCTTCCCCTTACCCCTACCCCTCGTTTTGCGAGTTCATGTGAAGGGCTAGTGGTGTCCCAATTCTCTTTAGCTTTAAGGCGTAGGGCTAAGGGCAAGGGGTATACACCCCTTCGAACGAAGATTTTTCAGGACCACACTCTAAACCAAGGGGTAAGAAAATTTCCCAGAATGCACCAGCTACAGCTACAGTTTCGCTGCACCCGGAAGATCCACAAATTAGTATTTTTTTGTCATTACGAATTTTTACAACAAACAAACCGGTTCATGTTTTACCGTCATTCTTTTATAAAAAAAACGCTAAAATAACCGCTAAATTTGGCGATCTATAATCCCTAATAACTCCTGTACAGCATCGCACAACATTCTGACACTCGAACACCCTGTCAGAAAAGTCTAGTGGCTGAGAATGAGCGTTTTACAGTGTCTGCTATAACGTTAATGTTGTTTTTGTGTGTTTACATAGATGAATACAGCCACTGTGTAAATACACAGTATAGGTACGATCTTATTGCCACATTAGATCATTATAACATAATATCTGCCTTCAGTGATCTCCTGAAGATAAACACCAAAAAAACAACACAACTGGTATAACTACAGCAGTCGCCATCGTCTGATCTCATATGAAGCAAGAGATCGCGATGACATTGATGACGTGTGCTGGTGCTGTCCCAATTCTTAGGGGTAAATTTTGCAGCCCTTTCGCTTCACACTCGTTTTTAAGGGCGAAGGGAAAGTGGTACAAAAACAGAACTGGGATTGGGCCTAAAGCTGCGTCCCAAACAGCACATTATGCACTTACACACTCAACAGAGTAGTGTATGTTTGTAGTGTCGTCCAAAATCGAACACCAATGTTTTTTTTGCTAAGCGGAAGTTCAAACCGTTTCCCTGATGACGTTTGCCAAATTAGTGAAATAAATGACCAAACTACCAAAGAATACCTGTCATGAGTATAACCGCATTCACCATCGGGAGGCGCTATAATCACTCTCGTAGGAGAATTTTGCTTTCACCCTCCAAAATTAATAGTTATCCAACATGTGCGCACGATAGCTCCGCCCCTTCCGCTATGTGAGCAAAGCTGCAGTTAAGTGTCATAGATATTTACATTAGATGTCGCCTGCTCTGTTATTGTCTATTGGAAGGAATGCGTCAATAGAGCCGCCATTTTAGTACAGGGTAGCACTCTTTTGAAATGAATGCGGGACCAAGGTGCAGTGGAGGACTGTGGCTATCCAGAACCAAAGATAAACACATACAGTATATACACATATATCTCTGATCAGGAGTTTTCCCCGGTGGTCAATATGCAAATTATTTTTTAAATAATGAAAATTATAATTGAACATCACTTTCCTACATTGATGGATAAGTGACCGCACAGGCGTTCCTGACAAAGAGCGTGTGTTTGTGTGCATGAAAATGTATTGTTCTTACTACCTGTTAAATCTGATCTATTCCATGTCCACACCCCCTCTCCTGCCTTCACTTCTCATTCTGACTGAGGGAGCGATTTGTTTGTGAATGAATCTCCGTTATGAACGACTCGTTCACTTAAGTAATTAGCCGACAATAATACACGTTTCTGGCACTGCAGCATCTCTTTGTCATATTTCTTTTTTCATTGTTTGCTTATTTTATTCAACAAAACTAGCATAAGCCTGGTATTCAGAATCAGTTTTATTGCCAAGTGTGCTTCACACACACAAGGAATTTGTTTTGGCAACAGAAGCTTCCAGTGTACATAAAGTGACGAGTGACAACACAAAATTAAATACAAGAAAAGAAAAGACAATAAACATTAAACAGAGATGCAGTCAGTCAAAAAGATCTGGATGTTGAATGTATGTACAGATATGTTGTAAATATACAGGTTATAAGGTGCTGTGTACAAGTGCGTATGAGAAAGTATTGCACGTTTATTGCACAGTAGGGGAATATTTAACTGTTCATGAGGTAGATGGCCTGAGGAAAGAAACTTTTCCTGTGTCTGGCTGTTTTTGTGCTTGGTGCTCTATAGCGCCGACCAGACGGTAACAGTTCAAACAGGTAGTGTGCTGGGTGTGAGGCGTCCAGAGTGATTTTACGAGCCCTTTTACTCACTCTGGAAGAGTACAGTTCTTGAAGTGTGGGAAGGGTAGTGCCAGTGATTCGTTCAGCAGTCCGGACTATTCGCTGTAGTCTACGGAGGTCGGTTTTGGCAGCTGAGCTGAACCAGACGGTGATTGAAGTGCAGAGGATGGATTGGATGACAGCTGAGTAGAACTGTATGAGCAGCTCCTGTGGCAGGTTGAACTTCCTCAGCTGATGAAGGAAGTACAGTCTCTGCTGGGCTTTCTTTACAATGGAGTCAATGTGAATGTCCCACTTCAGATCCTGAGAGATGGTGGTGCCCAGGAACCTGAATGACTCTACTGCAGCCACAATGCTGTTCATGATGGTGAGTGGGGGGAGTGCAGGGGGGTTTCTCCTAAAGTCCACTATCATCTCCACTGTTTTGAGCGTGTTCAGCCCCAGGTTGTTGTATTTGCACCATAAAGCCAGCCGCTCCACCTCCTGTCTGTATGCAGACTCATCACCGTTCCGGATGAGGCCGATAACAGTAGTGTCATCCGCAAACTTCAAGAGCTTAATGGAGGGGTCTTTTGCGGTGCAGTCGTTTGTGTACAGGGAGAAGAGCAGTGGGGAGAGAACACATCCCTGGGGGGCACCAGTGCTGATGGTGCGGCTGTCGGATGTGATTTTGCCCATTCTGACTAGCTGTTGTCTATCTGTCAGAAAGCTGGTGATCCATTGACAGACAGAGCTAGGGACAGACAGCTGGGTCAGTTTGTTCTCGAGCAGTGATGGGACGATGGTGTTAAAGGCAGAACTGAAGTCCACAAACAGTATCCTTGCGTAGTTCCCTGGTTGTCCAGATGTTCTAGGATATAATGCAGTCCCATGTTGACTGCATCATTTAGTGCAAGTTGGTGTTACTTTGCCTTATGGTGAATGCAGTAAGTGACTATCATCAATAATGTTACTTGTTTAGCACAAAGGTTCATAACATACAAAAAAAAATAAAATAAAAAATAAAAAAACAATGAAATTTTTTGCCTGCTTTGTTTTGTTTTCTTTGTTTGCTCATTACTACACCCGTACACAGCGCTAAAGTCCAGCATCTGCACATTGGCACACTGTCTTGCACATGCACACATTGGGCTCAACCTGTGCAGTGTACATGCCCTTTTGGGTCTGGGATATAAAGTGCACTTCCCTCCCCCCAAACCTCCTTACCGTGAAAACATGCCCTTTGGAAAGCCTCTGCACAACGTCACAAGTGCGGTTGAATGACATTTGTCCTGGGAGCACTGTACAAATGTGGCGGCGCTATTGACGCATGCTCAGGGTCTAGTGTGATATCTAGTGTATATATCTGTGGTTGAGTGCGAAGTGTCCATCATTCCATACTTCATTTTACCGGTTGAATGAGTGCATCATCCGGGTAATTAAAGTGCACTTATTATTGTTAAGAGTTTTCAGTGTAAACGCACTACTTACACTATTTACACTATTAAATAGAGTAGAATGGTGCATAAGTATGCGATGACGCACCTCATGACAGGTGTGTTGTAGCAGGGTTGGAACGAAACTGCAGGGCTGTTTCACAGGTTTGACACCTGTGATTTATAACATTATTTGATATAAAACCCTTCTTTGTGGAGGATCTGTAATGTGATGCACCTAATATTGGGCATTTATGGTAAATATTTTAATTAAATTTAGAAAATAAATGCAAAAATAAATACATTAATGTATCATAAGACTGGGTCTTTATTTCTAATTTTAAAAGACATTTGGTTATTTTTTCTTTCCCTGATTCTATTTCCCTTTCCACAAAAATGCATCAATTACTTGTTTAAAGAGATAAAACAACTTAATGTATTGCCTGAATAATAGTTTTTGCATTTTATTTGCTTTGAGGCAACATTAAATGCTTATTACATTTTAACTCATTCATTCATTCATTTTCTTTTCGGCTTAGTCCCTTTATTAATCTGGGGTCGCCACAGCGAAATGAACCACCAACTTATCCAGCATGTGTTTTACGCAGCGGATGCCCTTCCAGCCGCAACCCATCTCTGGGAAACATTCACACACACTCATTCATTACGGACAATTTAGCCTACCCAATTCACCTATACCGCATGTCTTTGGACTGTGGGGGAAACCGGAGCACCCAGAGGAAACCCACGCGAACGCAGGGAGAACATGCAAACTCCACACAGAAACGCCAACTGACCCAGCCGAGGTTCAACCTGCGATCCAGCGACTTTCTTGCTGTGAGGTGACAGCACTACTTATTGCGCCACTGCGTCGCCCACATTTTAACTCATAACACAAAAGTTCTAGCATTTTAGGTATATGACTTTAACAAATTTTTTTTTTTTTTTTTTATCAAATGTGCAGACTAAAAATAAATAATTTGGAGGTCTATGTTAGGTTCAATATGTGGAAAAATATATATAATTTTAGTTATTAGAGGATCCAAACACCCCTAGAATGGTATTCTACACTGCACATTTTATATAGTAGATTTAACTACCTTAGAGTTAAAACTAACACTCCCTCAGAGTTTATATGGGAAACACTATAAAAGTGTTAAAATAACACTTGAAAAAGTTAACATTATCACACTCAGAGAGTGTTAATTAGCAAACTCTTATAGTCAAATATTAACATCACAAAGGATCTGAGGAAACGTAAGTATTTTCGTTTTTTGTCAGTTTAGTGGCTAACTTGTACAATTCGTACCAGTTGAGTCGTACAAAAATGTACGATTTTAAAAAGGAGGCGTGGCACCTAACCCCAACCGTCATTGGGTGATGAGCAAATCATACTAATTTGTACGAATTAGAACGTACTAATTCATACGAATTAGCCACTAAATCAAAAAGTTACGAAGATTGCGTTGAAGGATCATATGAACACCACTCTGTGTTATGTGTTAACACTCTTAGGTCAAATTTTCAACATCGCACAGAAATAAAAAATATGTCTTGTTTAACATCAGCTACACTTTATTAACTACTTAGTTAATGTTTAGGGAAAACAATTCAAAACACAAACCGTATTTTCTCGTATTTTAACAAAAAAGGAGCCGTTTTAAGCTTTATTTTCTTTAGTTTTAATGTATAGTTAGTACAGAACAAAATAAAGATGAAAAATTATGCTTTTTTTGGAGATATTTAAAACTAACGTATATATAACGATTTGGATGTCAAATGTCTAATACAAACATTTTAAGTACTTTTACTCACCAGTTGCGTCTTCTCATTGCTCCTTGTGGCAAAAGAAAATGGCGTCTGCAAAAAATCCTCCAGGGATATTGCTGCATAAATTCCCGGATGTAGTAGTCAACACTGCATTAGCGTTAGATACATGTAACTGTATGACAAGAAGGCAAATCAGCTTCTAACACTGAGAGGGTTATTTTATCTTTATCTAACTCTAGAATTTTAACATTTTACTCTGAATTACCAGCAACACTCGAAATTTAACACTAAGGAATTTTCTGTGTACATATCCCTGACTTGTATACTGTGTCCCAACGCAAAAACATATGCAGAGAAAATCCATCTTAAAGAGCCCCTATTATGGGTTTTTGAAAATGACCTTCCATGTAGTGTGTAACACAGCTCTTAGTGAAGTGAAATATCCAGCTAAAGCTTAAATCTGAAGGTGGACAGTTTTTAAAACTATTGATTCATCTATAAAAGAGTCGACTCATAGTGGTTTAAATGAATCGTCTTCATAACGAGTCCTCAGCCGTTTCGGCGTGACGTCGTTACGAAACATAATGGTTGCGCGCGCAGACCCGGCAAAATTCAAACCTGCGGCCTCGCCCACTAACACAGCACCAAGACGCTCATGAAGACGCTGTGTTTACCTGGATATTATTGGAAGTGTGAGGGAAAGGAGTCGTTCAGAAATCTGCACGCTTACAATGGGCGATCTATCACTACACAGCTCATGCATTAGTTTCTTCCTTCATCTTGTAATGGACAGACAAGACACCAGGGGTGCAGGAAAAATAAGGACAAAATATTAGGTACACCAAGAGGCTGCTGAACGCTGGGCTTCGGGCTGGTGAGCAGCACTGAAAAGGCTTGCGAATGGAGAGCGGGAGCCCGCAGAGATAGCTTGTCAGAGGACAGAGGATGCTACAACCTCCTGGCTGGGGATGTGATCGTTTAGAAAAGCAGAGTACAGGTAAGCACTTAGAACATATAGCAGTTCACGGACGAGGTGCCACAGCAATGATTGCAAATAGAAATGATCTACATGTTTTGTTACTAGTAACCGCGTGTACTGTATCAGGTTAACTCTTTATATTCTCATATCGCGTCTAATGCCACGTTGTAAACGCGACGCGTGCTGCTTTGTTTAGAGATTTAAATGCTTTCGTGAGCTCGTTCCACTGCCGTTTGTCATTGCTATGGCCACTGTTAGCTGATCCTGGATACGCGCTGAGGTGTCTGAATAACACTGTTGAGAACGGGGTACTGTTTACTGTGGTGTTAGTAGGTTTACTTTGAAGCGTGTTTCGGGCATCTGCTGCGATCGGATCCTATACCAATGTTGGCGACCCGGGGGCTTGATAAACCACGTTGGGCATTTTACTGTCTCGCGCTGAACGCTGTCGACCAATCACAACAGGATGTAATCGGTCCATTCAGCGCAGATTAGCTTCGCGCTAAGCAGGGGTTTGGGAACAAATGAATCGCTGAACGATTCATATGGGAGTCGCTGAGATAATTAGAAAAAAATACATTCATATTATAAGACCATGAAAGAAATATGACCCTTTTCAATGTGTAATAGGGGCTCTTTAACTAATGAAACTGAGTTTTTAAGACGTCATTATAAGCATGAACACACAATGCACACTCCATTTCCAGTTTGTTTGTTTTTTCACTCGCTTTTTTTGTAGACATTATAACAGAAGCTTAATGTATTTAATCTTATAACTGCTGCTGCTTCTACATCTGATCACAAGTTGAAGAAGAGGAAGCGCTGGACTGGCATTGTGCTCGTCTCATCAGCATTTGCTTCATTGTTTTGCTTCTACAGCTTTCAGTCTAATGCTGCAGTCAAACAAGAGTTTGAGCATGCGAAATTCTGTGGTACAGTGCTGCGAAAAGGGGCGGGGTTATACAAGATGATTAGACATTTAAAAAAAGTGAGTGATTGGTCCATTTTATAATTTCTGTCCAAGAGGTGATGTTTTGATCTTTGATTGGTCTCACGCAGTCAATGTGATGCGATTTCGCAGTCCACCAAGCTTTACTTTGCAACGAAGTGAACTAGGAAACTTGTCGCGTTCGCGTGCGTATGAATGGAAGTCTATGGGGCGAAAAGTCCAGTGTGACCGCGGCTTTACTCTGCTTCATACTAGCATGATGTAAAATATACAGGGCCTAAGCAAGCCGAACTGCCGCTCTAGGCAATGGACTAGCACGCTGCCCTCAACCCGAAAGAGAAAACGAACCTGACCAGTTCATAAAGTGAGGACGGGGGGTTGATGTTGCGATGAGTCAGTACGTTGGGTTGGGCGGGGGGAGCGTTTGCCGCCCTCACTATTATGCCAGACCCCTATTATGCAAGTGTTCTGCTGATGTTGTGGATGAAAGTCAGTACATTGGGTTGGGCGGCGGGGCGCGTTTGCCGCCCTCATTATTATGCCGCTCTAGGCGGCTGCCTAGGTCGCCTCTATGGATGCGCTGGCCCTGATAATATATAATAAGTGAAGACTACAACTCCCATGATTCCAGACTGTTACGCCATCATCAATATATGCCTTTGTTTGTTGTGAATACATTGGTGAAAATAACAAACTGTGTTTTTTTTTAAGATTTATTTTGGCCTTTCTAGACAGGACAGTAATGAGACAGGAAGCGAAGTTGGAGAGAAAGAGGGGGGTAGGGTTGGGAAATGTCCTCGAGCTGGGTTTTGAACTCAGGATGCCCTGACGTGCTGCTGCACCATATGTCGGCATGCTAACCACTAGGCTATTGCGCTGACACAAACTGTGCCCTTTAAGTTTATTGTAATAACGTACTGCATTAAAATGTGTATTTTATTTTAAAAATACATAATTTGGTTGACCCTGAAAATTATGTGAAAGAATTTATTCAAAAATAAATGCAGTGGTGTAAAGTAACTAATTACAAATACTCAAATTACTGTAATTAAGTAGTTTTTCTCAGGAATTGTAATTTACTGAGTAGTTTTAAAGATGTGTACTTTTACTTTTCCTTGAGTACATTTTTAGTGCAGTATTGGTACTTTTACTCCACTACTTTCCTTCAACCTGCAGTCACTACTTTATTTTTCTTGTCTATGGGGATTAGAATAATCAGTTCTGAGATTCCCGTCCAATCAAATCGCACATACTGTAGAAGGTAAATCACATCATAATGAACTACCTCAAGACGAGTGCACTTTATAACTGCAGCAAACTATTTGGAAGCATTAAAAGTGTCCATGAAGATGTTCAAAATCTTTACGCGCATTGACCAATGCATTGCACCACTGATGAGATGACAGATGTTTACTGTATGGTGACTGACATAGCCTTAAACACCCAGCAGGCACAAGACGTCAACATGACGTCTGATTGACGTTGTACCATAACGTCATGGGGACTTTGCATTTTGTTTGGAAATGAAAATCGGGTTGACGTCAGAACTCAACGTCAGGTCAATGTCAATGTCCAATGTCCAACCTAAAACCAACCAAATATCAACGTCTAATGATGTTATAGCTTGACATTGTGTGAACGTTACCTCTATGACATCTATCAGACATTGGATTTTTGTTTCCGTACCTGATGAATAAATGTCAGTATTTGACGTCATATGGTTGACGTTGGTTTAAGATGTTGGCTCAATGTTGGATTTTGGTCACTTTCTAACAACTTAAAATCAACCAAATATCAACGTCATTTGACGTCATTATTGGACTTAAAAATAACATCCTTAGCTGCTGGCTTGACAATTAATTTTAAATGTAACCTAATATTAATGTCTCATGATGTTGTGTGCCTGCTGGGCAATAACTGAATGCACTACAGAATGTTACGTTTACACACATGCACAAATTGCATGTAAACACATCAGCTTTTTACAGCGTAATACTCACGACTCTTGAGTACTTTTAAAAGGGCTAGTTTTTACTCATACTTCGAGTAATATTTACAGCAGTGGTACTTTTACTTGAGTATGATTTTTCGGTTCTCTTTCCACCACTGAATAAATGTGATGCTTTGGTCTTGACATTCTTCAAATCCTGTTTTCAGTTATTTTACAGATACAAAATACTGATACATACTATTTTTGTATGCTATTTATAAAAAAATAAATATGTAAATCTGTCCATACAATCGTGTACACAGGGTTTAATTTGTGTCGGAACACGCCGGAACCGGCACCTCTGAAATCTGATCTTGCACCTCTTTCTACTGATCCCCCGCCTCTCCTGTCTGCTGTTCACTTTCTCTTTCTTCCACGACTCCCCAACCCTACTCACTTTCGTCTACCACGACACCCCTCTAACATACACCGCCCGCCCCTCCTGCTCTCCACTTTCGTGTGCCACCTCTCCATTCTCGGGTAACGTTACCGAGTTCTGTTCCTGGAACTCGCAATTCACAAATTAAGCACTGCATGTACGCAATAGTTTTTTACAGCTTTGTTAATTAGGAAAACATATTTTTTTTATACTTTATTTATAGGAATTTTTTATAAATTTGCACAAAACAAAACAAAAACAACAACAACAAAAACACAAAAAAAACAAAAGAAAAAACAAATATACAAACAAACATCCCCAACACTAATTTCCCTTTTGTGGCTTTAACAGAAGAAACACATAGATAACAAGGAAAACATTTTTAAAACGAATCAAGGCTCCCTGATTAATGCTGCGTTCACACCAGACGCAGAACGCTCGTAAATAGACGAGTGAACATTTGGGTTTACTTGCTTCATTCGCGTGTCAAAATCCGCTTCATTCGCGTGTCAAATTCACTTCAGAACTGATGCCGATTCGCGTCATGGCGAATTTGACTGTAGCATCATTGCTAAATGGCTAACATGGATTTTATTGAGAAAATAGCAGTGTTTATGTGCTTCATGAAGGCTGAAAAACAGCATTGATACGTTTGGAGCAGTGTCTGAGTCCACTAGATCCTTTCAGAGGTGCACCCAGTTCTGTGAGCTAATAAACTCCTCCAGAAACTGAACCTGGATGACGGAGGCTTTCAGCGGTGCTTCTGATTGAGCCGAGCCCAGTTTGATGAACTGTTGTCGATGTCAGCTAGACGATTTTCCCCCGGGACACCAACAACAGGTGCTACGTCACAATCATGCTCCCACAAGAGCAAGAACCAGATTGGTTAACGTGGCGCATCCGCGCCATTCATGCCGCAGGATGTCTAATCGCGTCCTGCATTGACTTAACATGTAAATCACTCGCACTTGATGCTTCTTCAGCGTCTGGTGTGAACGCAGCATTAGAACCATTGCTCTGTCTTTGCAATACTATATTTTGCTTTATTAAAATTTTTTACTCTTGTTAACGCATAAAAATAAAGACTAATTGTAAAGTGTAACAAAGGTTTTGTACATTTTTGTACTTTCAAATATAAGAAATTCTAGTGCAATACCAAATATTTTAGTTTTCAGTCTTTATTATGGTTTTTCATTCTTAATTGTAATATAAAAAAAATAAAGCTCAATTTTGTGCTAAAATATGATCTTCCGTGTTACAGAAATGTTTAAATCACAGCTGAATTGTACACTTCAATATGAATAATACAGCAATATTCACAGTAAACATATATTATTTAAAGTTTATCTGTGCTCCTGAACTTAAATTATCTTCCTTCTCTAATGACGTGTACACTGGCGGGAGGGCGGGATCAACCTGTCAATCACAGTAGATCCACCAATAGCCAACCAAATTCTTTAATCTATGTTTTTAATTGATCGATTTTGACAACACAACACATTTCATAGCAGTAGAAAAGAAAAGAAAAACGTTTTACACATAGGCTACTCATTTACTTGTGTATATTGAAAACCTTTACTCACCCTCATGGTGTTTTTCTAGCACTTTCCTCCGTAAAACAAAATGGCGAACAGCGTCTTCAGAGTGTAAGTGAATGAGGCCTGATGCTGTCGACCTCCTACAAATACTTAAAAACTTATTGTAATGTCTGTAAATACATTAAATGAGGAATATTATGTCATTATTTATGTCAATCATGTCATCATTATCTTTACGTCCCGCCTCCACATCCAATAAAATTGCTATTAGGCAAACTGAAGCGTGTTTTAAGCCTCCTGAAACACAGTTTAAATAAAAGTGTCGAGTTAACGTGAACTTATATTAACAAACGCACCGGAATAATGTTAGCGTCATATGTATGGACCAATCACAAGTCTAGGCAGGATTAGCATAATATTTTTCTTTTTTTAGACGATTATCATAATCATTTTGTATCCCTCTGAGGAAAATAAAAACACAACGTGCTACCGATTATGAATTTATAGTCAGAGACTTAAATGAAGTAAGCGTATTATAAAAAAATTAAATAAATGAAATCAAATAAAGCAACAGTTCCGCTCTTACCCGCCAGGTGTCTCTGTTTGACAATCTAAGACTCTCCCCTCCTACAGAAAACACACGGTCACTACTGATTTGTCAGACACTGAGATATTGAATTTATTAATATTTTGCATTTGTTTTTATTGCTACATATTATGTTTTCATTTATATTTAAGTCATTTGGTTGTGCGTTTTGCCATTTTTGTTATTGTTATTTGTAACACCACCCTGGTATTGTTTATTTAAGAGTCAAATAAAAAAAATTGTCACATACAAATATAAACTATTTAAAGACTTTGATATAGAGTCACGTTTGTAGTGTTTGCAGTCAAATATCGATATGTACATTCCTAAAATATTTGTCATTTTTAAAGAAAATACTGTATTATTTTGTCATTTCAGTAATGAATAGACTCTCCCAGTGTTTGTTTTCGGTCTGTATTTCTCCCAAAAATTAAAATAGGACAATATTTTGCATAAAGGAAGCGGTTTAATTGTACAAACAGTGCTTTTTCTTTTTTTATTGCAACATTTTCATGAACTTAGACACACTTTGCATAAAGTTTTGAATACAAAAATTATTAGCCCCTCCTTTAATAATAGAGATTTAATATTATATATATATTTTCTGTTTCTGAATAACTTTTCTTTTGCCATAATGACAGTACATAACATTTTACTAGTTATATTGCAAGATACTTGCTAGTATTGGGCTTAATTAGGCTATATTAGGTTAATTAGGCAAGTCATTGGTAGGGCCAGACGGAATCTGCGGACGTTTTTTGCTATTTCTGCTGAGAATTTTGGTAAATTCTGCGGATTTATGCTGAATTATTTTGTGAGTATCAAAACCTTAATATGTAAAATAAAAAATTATATATTTTTAACTACTTTTATTTAATGTTTACAATGCAAATCCAATTAGATCCACTTTATTTGGTAAACAAAGCAAGTCTCTCATATAATATATCCACTAAAAGACTGAACATGACTTTAAAAACTGCATTGTACATAAATCAGATGAACATTTTTTATATTAGTCAATAATATTACTGTAATTACTTTAAAAACTGAATAAATGTAGATTTACACATATTTACTCAAGTAAATAAACAAAATCAATGATGAGCTAAAAATCTGTGGAAAATCTGCAGAATTCTGCGCGTGCAGATTCCTTGTGGGCCTAAACACTGGATAACAGTAAACATTAAAAATAAAATTCTTAAGGCAGCTAATAATATTGACTTTAGGATTTTTTTAAATTAGCAGTTTATTATTAATATTATTATTATTGTTTTTAATCTAAAAAAAACTTGTGCACTGTTCAGATTTACTAGCCTTTTGTTGTGTTCGTGATAAAAACATCCACTGAATTAAACTGCTGTAAAAATGTATAAGGTTGTGTATTGGCAAGAGCCTCACGATATGATACATATCACGGTACATGGGTCACGATACAATACATAACGATATATCACGATACAATAAATATTGAGATATATTGTAATAGTTTGTATTAGTATGTGTGTCACATTTTATCACAACTAGATGAAGTCGGCAGACAAATTAAAATTCCAATTCCAATTTATTTTCCATCTATTCCAATTCATCAGAACTGCACAGTGTGATTGAACAGAGAACTATATATATATTGCAAAGCTTACAAATGGCATTTATTTGTCTAATTCAGTACTCCCTGGTATAGTGTTAAAACCTAAGTGCAGCCACTTGTCAACTCTAAAAGCTGGAGGCACCTTTATATTTTCCGCCATGCTCACTCTTGCTTCTGATACCGTACTACTTGGCGTATTGTTGATCGCGAGTTAGCCACATCTACAGGAGCGGAGGAGGAGGTCGTTTGACACAACTTGAATCGATACTTGAGGTTGGACTATCGATACACTATCGTAAAAGAAATTATCGCGATAGTTAGACGTATCGATATTTTTGCACAGCCCTAAAATGCATCAGATTTATATTTTTTCAAAACATTTTTGCATAAATCTGTTAATCAACCTCAATCCCGATCAACACCACTGAACTGCTTAAGAAATTACAGGATTTTAACTCTTCAATTGCCAAATTCATAAATAATGTCACAGTTTTGGTGAAAAAAATCACACAAAATGATGTATTTTCAATATAAAAAGTAATTGTGGACTGGATTTTTCCCCCCTTTTATCACAGTCTTGGACATGTGAACGATTAGTAACAACATTGCATTTGATGCATTGTTAGATTTTTTTTCTCCCTAATTTACTGTTGGTGGCTGTTTTTGCCATTTTGACTTCCATTATAACCACATTTGATGGTGCATAAATGCACAGTCTTTGTTTTTGTTTACTCCATGTAGTTCTGAGAGCTGATATGCATATTTTGATTTTCTCAGACTCCTCAAGGTAAGTGCGTAAAGGTCACACACACACATACACACTTTAATTTGCTGTTATACTCCATGTAAAATCCAGAAACTAAGCTTTTTTTTCTGCACAGGCATATCTAAAGGGTAAACGCTGCCAACTCATGATCAACAGTAAAAATGACAAATTTTACCTCCTTCCAACAGGAAAAACCACCAACAATCAAAATGCATGATTATATGCTTTCATGGCTTTCTAATAAAAATATGTGATTATAATGGAAGTCAATGGGGCTAAAACAGCCCCCAACAGTAGATTATAGAGGAAAAAAAAGAAAATCAATCAAAAACAATGCACCAAAGGCAATGTTGTTTCACATGTCCAAGACTGTGATAAAAGGTTAAAAAATTCAGTCCACAATTACTTTTATATTGAAAATACATCATTTTGTGTGATTTTTTTCACCAAATCAGTGACATCATTTATGAATTTGTCAATTACAGAGTAAAAATCCTGTAATTTTTAAAGCAATTTAGTAATTTTGATCAGGACTGAGGTTGATTAACAGATTTATGCAAAAGAAAAAAAAATCATCTGATGCATTTTTACAGCAGTTTAATTCAGTGGATGTTTTAATCCCAAACATGACAAAAGGCTAGTCAGTTTTCCTAGAGTGTATCCTTGAGCTAAAAAAAAAAAATCAAAGTATTTTTTTTTAAATATGTGTCAAAGTGAAGTTTATTTGCAAGCTAGTTTTGAGAGGATCACGTGCTTATGATTTACCACAGCCGGTCCCGCATTAGCTAATCATGATCTCCCAATCATATGATTCCTAAGTTACTGTAAATAACCACAGTCTTCATTCCACATTTATCTTCATCTGAAAAAAAAACCCCTCTTCCTCCTCCTTTTTTCTTCATAGATGGGTGGTTAGCACTTTAGGCCCCACAGCAAGAACACTGCCAGCCCTGGTCCTCGCTGGGCCGGTGGCAGGCACGTGCACACATAGGGCTCAACCTGTGCAGTGTACATGCCCTTTTGAGTTTGGGATATAAAGTGCCCTTCCTAAATAAACGTAAGTGCCCCATCCTCTCTTCATTCCGCGATCGCCTTTCTCAGCCCCGCTCATCATTTTATGATCTCAACCCCCCTCCCCCCTCCCCCTTCAGTTCGCAATCTCACCAATATTCAATTCTGCACATGCCCTTTGGAAAGCCTCTGCACGGGCCTGGCCAGTGGGCATTTCTGTGTGGAGTTTGCATGTTTTCCTCATGTCCATGTAACCCCACCAGTCCTACACCACCCAACCCTCTCCGAGCTGGTATCTAACCGGCAACCTTCCGCATGGGAGTCAGTTGCTCTATCAAGGAGGCTAAAGACCATGGCCTCTAGTGTCTGTCGTTTATCTGAGGTTTACCTGCACAGCACTTCACAAGCAGGCCTCCGTTACATCTGCGTGGGTTTCCCCCGGGTTCTCCGGTTTCCTCCCACCATCTAAAGATATGCATAACACATAACAGACTAATCAAAGCAGGCACTTTGTCTAGCTCCCTTCCTTCCCAAAGAAGTTTACCTTAGCCACTTCAGCCGGGGAGTTGTTGAGATCTACCTGAGCTCTGCAAACGGGAGGGAGCCCTGGGCTTGAGGATGTCCTGAGCTCAGGGCTCTCTCTGACAGCATGCCAAACAAGCTTATAGTCGATCATCAGCTAAGTATGAACTCTTGAAATAAGATTTATCACCAAAAATCACACACAGAGAAAATTACGGGCAAATTAAGACACAAAATCACCCCAGAGTGAATGGAAACATCCCTAACAGCAGACAAGGGTTGAGTTAGTCTGAAATACTGTAAAAAATGTCCGTGCAAAACTTAAAAATATAATAAATATTTCACAGGAGGGTTAATCATTTAGTCAGGTCATACACATAAATAAATAAATCAGATTTATTACTCTTAAAAATTCCATTGCAGCTTCATTCATTCATTCATTCTCTTTTCGGCTTAGTCCCTTTATTAATCAGGGGTCGCTACAGTGGAATGAACCGCCAACTTATTCAGCATATGTTTTACGCAGCAGATGCCCTTCTGGCTGCAACCCAACACTGGGAAACATCAATACACACTCTTTCACACTCATACAAACAATTTAGCTTACCCAATTCACCTATACCACATGTGTTTGGACTGTGAGGGAAACCGGAGCACCCAGAGCAAACCCACACCAACACAGGGAGAACATACAATACCATTGCAGCTTTGAACACTTAACTATAATCATTATCGTATATATTTTTGATTGTGCTAAAATAATGGCAATGGCAATGCAAATAACTGTCATAAAAAATGTGTGTATATGTGTGTTGGTTTCTCTTATAATGTGGTGGACCTTACAGTAAAAACAAAAGGTGTCCTTTGCTAACAGTAAACTCTGTGTTTTACTGCATGCCACCAGCAGAAACGCTTAATCACTGGTTTAAATGCATTTATTGGAAATGCTCTGACCTGATTTGTTAATACAAAACCATCCGAGATGAGTGTCATCTGAGTGTCTTTTTGCTCTCTTGGTATTAAGGAAAGGTTTAACCTTTTCGGCGCTTCTGCGGAACCGTCCAAACACTCAGTCACTGCATCTCGATTTCTTCTAAGTCACATGTGTTGCAGTGAAAGAGTCACTCATTTCAGCACAGGTGACTGTGGATGTCTGATAATGGCTCTGTGTGTATGTGTGTGTGTGTGGGAGTCTTACTACAGCGCTTCACTTTGACTCATTCAAAGAGATACCGCAAAGATACTGATCAACCTGGAAACTCGACTGCAGATGCACAGCAGCACAGGCTGTTCGCATACAGTTCAAGACAAAATTATTCAGCCTTTTAAATATTTCCCACATGGTGTTTAACAGGGCAAGATCATTTTCACAGTATTTCCTATAATATTTTATCTTCTGGCACTGAAAAAAATGATTCATTGGATTTACTTTTTTTTTAAGGTTGCTTACAATTTATATGGACTGAAATTAAACAAACAAATGAAGTTAAACATTACTAAATTTCATTTGCTTGTTTAAATTCAGCCCATATCAATTATTTGCAACCACTTGTCTTAAAAAAAGCATTGTAAATGCAATCTTTTTATTTCAGTGGGAGAAAGTCTTAATTGTTGTCATTTGGATGGAATCAAAGCAGCTTTTAACCCATTTAAAGCTCAATATTATTAGCCCCCTTAAAGGTGCAGTATGTAAGTTTGACACCCAGTGGTTGAACTAGGTATTGCACTCCTGGATCAAAACAAACGCAAGCGCGGGTTGCCAGATTGAGTACAGGAGCGAGTGATTTACACTGTGTTCTAAATAAAAGCAACGACACACGATAGAGGGAATATTCTCCATATTAAAAGGAGTTTTGGTTCTAACCAACACCTCGAATTCATATATTAGAAACGGCTTTTATTTCTCACAGCTGAACATGTGAAACCTATGACAATGATCACCTCAGGTAAACCTCATGTGCTTTATTCAGTGCTAAATGCTAACAATGTGAGTTTGAATGCCATTTTACATGACATTTAATGCCATAAACTGAAAGCAGCAGCAGATAGTTCACCTCAGATCTGGAAAATACAATAAACCGTCTGAAATTGAACTTTAGAACTAAACACATATGAGTGATTTAGCATCTACATTTAATGATGTTAAAGAGGGTTAACATGTATTAAACACATTATAAACCTTACCGTTTCATGAGTGAGTGCATATTCTGTGCTTCTGAATGGCTGTATTTACATTTCTGTCGTGTTTCGTCTGGTGCAAACAGTTAAATTGTTTATCACTGCGTATCTCATCATGAAACGTGTTGTAAGGACACACAGTTACAATATAACCTGCTCATCTAATGTTTACGTTCATAATATTTGTATAATTTGCTATTTAATAACCTCATGTGGATCTGAATCTGTCTCGTTTCGACGTCTGCTATGTCCACCGGAGGTCGCATTATCGGTCACAGACGCATGCTTTCAGAGCCTTCCTGAATGAATGAATGAAATACGCTGTTTTCCAACAAGGCAACCCGGGTGCTGAATTATAATTGGCTAAACTGGCATTGTGCAGGTTACAGTTTTTCTCAGTGGCTTTGGTGCATTTCTCACAACACTATTTACATTTGCACAACAGTTCATGCATTTCTTAAAACAATTAGTGCAAACTGCAAAACCTAGTGGATAACCTGTAAAAGCGAGTCACTTGCTCAAAATGGAGAGCTCATTCCTCAAAAGCAAGTATTGATGTCAATAAAAGTGTCAGTGTCATCAAAATGAAAAGTCCTGCCACCATTGTTTATGAACATTATAGTCAAATGTCTTTGTCGTGTTTTCATTATGACACTTTACTCTGTACAATTTTTCCAATGCAAAAAAGTCAGATTTTGGTGACACTTCCTGAAAATGCTCAAGACAGCACTATATACTATTAGCACAGCCATTTGAAAACTACAGTAAAGTTAGACAACACTGCATTTAGTGAGGTATCTGAGTACAAGACACTGAATATGTGTGTTTCACATGTTTACTGCAGATGCTCTTTTTAATCTTTTTTTTTTTCTGAAAATGTCTTCTAAATTGAACAATTTGATGAATGATTTACAGACCTGTCTATGTTGTAGGTTCAGTTTCAATATGTACTGCAATATGGTCTTCAGTTGTGCACAGCTCTACCCAAAGGGAGTTTATGTTAGTTGTAAATAAGGGTGTATTTATTCTTTTGCACAATGCTGTGAATAAATTAGAATAGTAAAGAGCATCTGCAGTAAACATGTGAAACACACATATTCAGTGTCTTGTACTCAGATACCTCACTAAATGAGTGTTGTCTAACTTTACTGTAGTGCTGTCTTGAGCATTTTCAGGAAGTGTCACCAAAATCTGACTCTTTTGCATTGGACAGAATGTACAGAGTAAAGTGTCATAATGAAAACACGACAAAGACATTTGACTATAATGTTCATAAACAATGGAGTCAGGACTTTTCATTTTGATGACACTGACACTTTCATTGACATCAATTACTTGCTTTTGAGGAATGAGCTCTCCATTTTGAGCAAGTGACACACTTTTGCAGGTTATCCACTAGGTTTTGCAGTTTGCACTAATTGTTTTGAGAAATGCATGAACTGTTGTGCAAATGTAAATAGTGTTGTGAGAAATGCACCAAAGCCTTGAACCAAAGTGACTGAGAAAAAGTGTAAATTTACCTAAACAAAGACAGCGCTCCGGCACGGAAAAAACATTTTTAAAGCAGAATATCTGACTTCAGCATAGTTTTTCAGTTAAACAAGTATGTTCACTTGGGATGTTTCTTAAATATCTGCACACATATTATGGTATTTTTATGCTTTAGAAAAGTCAAAAACTTTAGATAAATAGATAGATAGATAGATAGA
>CAIGQZ010034990.1:3919843-3934003 GCA_903798205.1 Danio tinwini | reverse complement strand
GTGTGTGTGTGTGTGTGTGTGTGTGTGTGTGTGTGTGTGTGTGTGTGTGTGTGTGTGTGTGTGTGTTCTGCTGTGACCAAACACATCTGCATCATTAGATTGGCAACAAAATAAGATCACAGCTGATAATAATATAGCGTTGAACAGTTTAATAGAGGATGTTTAATATAAAAGTGCTACTGAAGTGTTGCTAAGTCTTTGTTATTATTTAGGAAATGTTCTCAAATGTCTGAGTGAGATTAGTTTGTGCGTGTTTCTCAGCGTACGTCAGCAGACATGCACAGACATCAGACACTGGCTGTGGTTTTGCATGTCTGTGTCTTTTATCATAATGAATTATGCATAAGGGAGACAGATTAAGGGCAAATATGACCCCCCCCCCCCCCCACCACCACCACCATTGAGCTCGGGAAATACGAATAAGACTCACATTCCTGAACACTATTGATTAGGTTTAGGGAAGGAGGAGGGTGGGTCAGTCGTTCGGTCAGTCAGTCGACAGCAGCCTCTTGTGGATGAACGTGAAAACAGCAGGCGCGAATGGCAGTCACGAGAGAAACTTGAGATCTGAAAAAGCATACACAGTGGCCTCTGGTGGATTCGCGAAAACACAAACTCCAAAAAAAAAAAAAAAAACGTAGCTCCTGGGGCGTATTTGGCGCTCTCCAGAAATGTATATATCGGTACATTTTCAGAATGAGCCCTGGTTGAATTTTAGCATGAACTAGCCCTTTAAGAAACTGATCTCGAACTCAATACAATGAATAAGATCACAAGGAAACACAAATCATTTTGGTGGTTTGATTAAATAAATTTAATCTAATCAGGGCTCGAAACTAACTTGGCAGCACCAGTGCCCCTAACTTCAAATATTTAGGAGCACCAGACAAAAATTTAGGAGCAGCAGAAAAAAATGTAGGAGCACCCACCAAAAATGAATGAGCACCACTGCAAGTTGTATATTAAGGGATTTATTTGAAAACAACATCAATTAGGACTACCAAAAATCAGAAACAACTCACTAATGCTGTGATGACTTAATATTTGTGCAATAATTCCAAAATGAATGTCTAATAATTATAAAATATTAATGTTGACGATGATGACAATAATACTAACAATGAATTACATTTCTTATCATCATCATGCTGCCTTGAATGTGCTTGAATGTAAGTTATGTGCTACAAAACAGTCCTGCTGTTACTTTATGAAAAATACATTTATGGTTTGCATCAAATACAAATGAAGCATTGCAGTAAGTAATATTTATTTTGCACTATTGTTTTAATATGCATGTCAATTTAATAAATACTATTTCTGCTACAAAACAAACGAAAGATTATAATAAATCATTCAATTCAAGGCTGAAAGCTGCAGTCATCAGTAAATAAATAGAAAAATAATATGCATCAAGAAAGAAAGGAAGGAAAGTCTCACTTTTAGTTTGGGTTTGTGTCATTGTAAATGCTCAGTCTTGTTATGCGCTGATTTTCATTTTTTCTGTGTTTGTGGAATAAAGCAAGCGAGTCAGCCGAATATATGAGGGGGCAGAGCAGGATTCTCACAATGACCACCGGCGCAAATACCGTTCTTTGTTATAAACCGCATCAGTTTAAACTTAGTAAATCAAATCAAATCAAATCACTTTTATTGTCACATCATCAGCAGCACGTGTGCTATGATGAGTGAAAAGCTTAGGTGCTGGCTCCAGACAGTGGAAAATACAGATAGTGCAAATACAACAACAGTGCAAAATACAGACAGTGCAAAATACAGACAGTGCAAAATACAACAACATACTCACAAAAAAACAAGACAGTGTAAATTTGGCAATGTTGACAGTGATGCGTACGATGGATAGGTGTACACATAGTTGTAGGCAGTATTGTTTAAGTATGGATTGGTTAAAGTGCAGTGCATGCTACATCTTTATGGTGTGCAGTGTGGGGTATGGGAGAGTTTGTGTGGGGTGTGTTAAGTGTTCATCAGCCTGATAGTCTGAGGGAAGAAACTTTCCTTCAGTCGGCTGGTGCGTGACCGAATGCTGCGGAACCAGCATTAGTAAAGGCGAGTGTCTTTGGCGATGGTGTGTACAGTGTTAGATTTGACATTTAGTGGACATTTGCGCTGAACACGAATGCAACGCTTGAGATTCGGTGTACTTTTCACTCTTCAGCTCTTTGCATTTCCCGCGGTCACAAAAGCTCCCTGTGTCATCTGACAGCGGAAAGCCTTGAGTGATTGACAGCTAATATGAACCAACATAGCGGCAGGGAAGACCGATTCAGCAGGTTTTTAGAAAAAAATCAAGACAGATCGCACTACAATTATTATTATTACATTCTCTCTTCACTCCATTTGTTGTACTTTTTGCTCTCTCCCTTTTGCTCTCTTCCTACATCTCTCTTCCTGTCTTATTGATGCCATTTTAATCTGCAAATAGCTTAAATTAAGCAAGGCTGGTTAGGATTGTCATTTATGTTCAAGGCAAAACTTACTGTTAGATTTGGTGTGTTTATTAGGGCTAATTAGCACAGCTAGCTATTGCACAAACCTTTGATAGCAACATGAATATGGTGTACTACTGTAAGGGGGTTGCACAAATGTGGAGGCATACAGAGCATACACATTGATTTTCTATATAAAGCTTGATCTTTTTCTTGATTAGCATAGCTTTTCAGCACTGTCCCAATCACCCAAAACCATGCTGGGTGGATGGGACAAAATAAAAACAACCTAATACTAAAAATGAAAACATGATATTAACAAACGTTTTACTAATTTTGTTGCAGTAGTACATCATATTTCATGTTTCCATCAAAGGTTTCTGTAATATTTTAGATATAACAATTTTATTACCGTATAATGAAAACTAGCTAAAGCTTATGTCATTTTCCTCACCTCATGTGCTGCAGCATCAACTTCCTTTTTAAGGCTTGCCCCACCCAGTGAGATGATGTCACACCAATGAGGGCATGCAATATTGATTAAATAGTCTCAAAGCAAGGACTTGGCCAAAAAAACATATATTTTTCACTCATCAGGCAAAATTTTTTTATCTGTATGGCTATACTGTCCCATTCAACCTTATATCCCAAATCACCCTTAATTCACCCTATATGCAGTCGCACAAAGGCTCCCAAATATATATAATGAGGTTGCAGAGATTAAATGTCGGGCGCATATGCGACTAAAATGGTCGCAATTTCAAGCCCTGCTAATATAATATTAACAAAGAACCCTAAAGAAAAAACAAAGGTTATTAAGACTACATTAGTTCGGTAACTTCTGTTGCTCAAGCCCTTCACATTCCCTCAGCCAACACTTAAAATACAAGAATAGCGTTATGAACAGTCAGACTGACAAATGATTCAGTGTCATCAGTGACAGCTTTTTTTGCAGAAATTTATGACACAGAAGACAAGCACACAGAAAATAAAACCGATCAATCTCCACATTCAGCTCAACTTGCACTCCCCAAAAACATCAGCAAAGCTTTCCTGAAAAAAGATTAAACCCACACTTAAATGAGCAATAAATGACTTTTGGATTATGACACTGATTTCATGACGATATTTTGGTATGCAAATTGTTAGTTTTCTACTCAGAAAATGACTTTTGCTACTTGTTCAGATTACTTATTTAAATTGAGTTGAAACAACACAATTCTTAAGTTTTTTTTGAGGGGGGGGGCAACTTAGTTTTTTATGTTCAATGCACTTAAATTTGTTAAGTGTTGAATTTATTGAATTAATTTATTTATTCGTTTTTTTTTGGCTTAATCCCTTTATTAATCTGGGGTCGCCACAGTGGAATAAACCACCAACTTATTCAGCATTTGTTGCGCGCAGCGCATGCCCTTCCAGCTGCAACCCATCACTGGGAAACATCCATTCATCCATCCACACACTCATACACACACATACATTACGGACAATTTAGCTTACTCAATTCACCTATACCACATGTCTTTGGACTTGTGAGGGAAACCGAAGGAGCCGGAGGAAACTCACGCCAACATGGGGAGAACATACAAACTCCACACAGAAATGCCAACTGGCCCAGCTGAGGCTCGAACCAGCGACCTTCTTGCTGTGAGGCGATTGTGCTACCCACTGCGCCACCGCGTCGCCAACTTTTTTAATACTGAAACTAAAATATTATTTATTATAATATTATTAAAATTATTAATATATAACAAAAACATCATTTTTATTTTGAATTTACCATTAACTGTGATAAAAACAACTAAGATTAAAATAAATAAAAAAATTACATTATTTTTATTTCGAATTTACCATTTAGATTGTATAAAAATAACTCAAATTAAAGCAAATAATAACAAAATATTACAATTAATTTGATGTCATCAATCAATAAAAAATGCCACTTTAATTTAAATTTTACTTTTTATATTATTTATTTTTTTGCTGATTTAAGTCATCTTTGAGAATAAAGAAAACATATGCAATACAAAAAATAAATATTAATATCAATGACAAACATTTTCATGCATAATACTTTCAATCACACTTTCCATTAATAAGCTTGCATTAGTTCATGCATTCACAAACATGAACAAGTACAACTTATTACAGTATTTATTATGTTTCATTAAATATCAAATACTGTTATAAAATAGATATACTATTTTGTTAAATGCTAACGTTAACAAGCACTATAATTGTGAATTTTAATAATGCATCAATCATTTATTAATTTTCCTTTGGCTTAGTCCCTGATTTATCAGGGGTCACCACAGCGGAATGAACCGCCAAATATTCCGGCACATGTTTTACACAGCGGATGCTCTTCCAGCCGCAACCCAGTACTGAGAAAAACCCATACACTCTCACACTCGTACACTACGGCCAATTTACTTTATCCAATTCATCTACAGCACATGTGTTTTTACTGTGAGGGAAACCGGAGCACCTAGAGGAAACCCACGCCAACACATGGAGAACATGCAAACTCCACACAGAAATGCCAACTGGCCCAGCCGGGACTCGAATAATTCATTAGTAAATGTTAAACTATGATTATTGCTCATGTTAGTGAATACATCAACTAATGAAATCTTATACTGTCACATATGATGCTAATTTACTTTCATTGCCATGAAATGAGAGTCATTTTCATGCAATTCAGCAACTGATGCTTTATTAATCATAAAAACAACACTAATATGACGAGCCGATGCTTATACCAAGACGAAAGCAGGGATAATTTGTGCATTTAAAAATAAAAACAACAAGTTAAAGCAACTAGTGAACTCATTAGTCATAATTAGTGATAAAAAATGTAGCCGCTGCAATAAACGCAAAACATTAATCAAACATTCAGTCTGAAAATATGAATAAAACCCTAATCAATCGTCTGTGCCGCTGCTTTAAATGCCATAAAACTCATCCAAGGCACTCCAAAACCATAACAGAAGGCAGATTATTATTATAATTATTATTGCACATACAAATCACATGAAAACAAAACCAAACATCCCATGAAGATGCCAAAAGAAAAAAAATAATGATTCTCGGTTACAGCATTTCGATTTTCAGTAGATTTGATCATACAGTCTGAATAAAATGGATGCCAATAGTGGTGTGTGCATGAGCTTAAAGAAAATCAATAAAATAAAAATCCATCCAACCCCTAAAACATCTGAACTGTTTCACCAGATTAGACTGATGTCTTTACGTTTTGAATGGTAGATTAAAAACAGATTAATTAAACACTCGTTGTCTTCTAGAAGACTTCATTCAGACAAGACCAGGAAAAACATTATTATTACTATTAAAAATACCCTAAAAGATGAAGTAATAAGGGCTTACACTCAAATACAGTAGTCAACATTTCAAATCTGTCATCAAATTGGTTTTACGATAACACACACTACCTGACATATCTAAGTTTTAGGAACAACAAATAATAACTTGACTTCTAGTTGATCATTTGGTATCAGAAGTGGCTTATATGAAAGGCAAAGGCCTCTAGATGACGCTTATTTGAGCACAATAAAATATGATCATGCCTTGATTTTGAATGACTTCATTAGGACAGTAAGGTCTGACTCTGCTTAGACAAAAGTCTCATCACTGAACAGAAATAATGTCCAGTATAGAATATAAAGTCATGCTGCAGTGGAAACAGAATGAATATTGTGTCTGACTCCATCATGAGCTTGGAGGACTGCATCCATACATCTCTGAATGACTCAAATCACTGATTAATAAAGTCATCTGGAATGGCAAAGAAAGCGTTCTTGCAGGACTCCCAGAGTTCATCAAGATCCTTTGGATTCATCTTCAATGCCTCCTCCTTTATCTTACCCCAGACATGCTCAATAATGTTCATGTCTGGTGACTGGGCTGGCCAATCCTGGAGCACCTTGACCTTTGCTGTCAGGAGCTTTGATGTGGAGGCTGATGTATGAGGAGCGCTATCCTGCTGGAGAATCTGCCCTCTCCTGTGGTTTGGAATGTAATGGGCAGCACAAATGTCTTGATACCTCAGGCTGTTGATGTTGATCATCCACTCTGCAGATCTCTCGCATGCCCCCATACTGAATGTAACCCCAAACCATGATTGTTCCTTCACCAAACTTGACTGATTTCTGTGAGAATCTTGGCTCCATGTGGGTTCCAGTAGGTCTTATGCAGTATTTGTGATGACTGGGATGCAGTTCAGCAGATGATTCATCAGAAAAATTCTCCTTCTGACACTTCTGTCAAGTTATTATTAGTTGCTCTTACAACAGATCGACGACAAGACTATTGTCAGGTAGTGTATATATTAGTATAATATTATTTACTAATACGTTTGTTTTATATGCTTTATCTACTTATTAATTACACAATTTTTGGCTACACTTCAAATGTTGACTTCTGTACATATTTTATGGAGAGTGCAATGAAATAAATGGTTTAGGTTTCTGTAGTTTTTCATTTGTCCACAAGAGGTGAACAAAACCCTGCCTTTTCAAACGGAGAACAGAAACGGCGCACGTTTACAAAAATCTGCCTGTATTTTTTTTTTTCAATGTGTAAAATATCAGGCAGGTTCAGTGTTGATTACTTCTGGATTACGTGTGTGGGTTGGATTTAAAAGTAAAGTTCAGAAAAAAACCCAAATATGACGATTTTTCTTATCAATATTTATCCTGATGTCATTCTAGACCAGGCGTGCCCAAACATTTTTTTATGAAGGGCCAAAGACTAAGGCAAGGCAAGTTTATTTATATAGCACATTTCATACACAGTGGCAATTCAAAGTGCTTTACATAAACAAGAATAAAAAAGAGAAGTGTAAGAAAAGAATGAAAACAGATAATAAAAAAAACAGATAAAAACAGATAAAATATGTTAAAACAGGTTGTAAAAGAATGGAAAAGAAGAGAAAAACATAGCAGTGCGATCTGTGGGACGTAGCACAGTGCTCATTCAGTAAAGGCACAGCTAAACAGATGTGTTTTCAGTCTGGATTTGAATGTGCCTAATGTTGGAGCACATCTGATCATTTCTGGAAGCTGATTCCAGCAGCAGGGGGCGCTGTTAGTAGCTGAAAGCTGATTCACCCTGCTTTGATTGAACTCTTGGAATTTCTAGTTTATATGATCCTAGAGATCGGAGTGATCTGTTAGGTTTGTATTCAGTGAGCATATCTGTAATGTATTGAGCTCCTAGACCATTTAGTGATTTAAAGACGAGTAATAATACTTTAAAATCTATTCTGAATGTAACTGGGAGCCAGTGTGGGGACCTGAGGACAGGTGTGATGTGCTCTGATTTCCTGCTTCTGGTCAGAATCCTGGCCGCAGCGTTCTGGATGAGCTGCAACTGTCTGACTGTCTTTTTGGGAAGGCCCGTGAGGAGGCCGTTACAGTAATCCACCCTGCTGCTGATAACAGCATGAACAAGTTTCTCTAAGTCTTCAGTGGAAACAAAGCATCTGATTCTTGCAATGTTTTTGAGATGATAGTATGCTGATTTACTAACTGCTTTGACATGACTATTGAAACTCAGATCTGACTCCAGAGTCACACCAAGATTCTTGACCTTATTTTGTGTTGTTTAACCTTTAGAGCCAAGGTACGCATTCACCTTGAGAACCTCATCTCTGTTCCCAAACACAATGACTTCAATTTTCTCTTTGTTTAACTGAAGAAGGTTTTGGCACATCCAGCTGTTCATTTCATTAATGCATTGGCAGAGGGTGTCAACAGGGCTGTAGTTATTAGGCAGTAAGGCTAAGTAGATCTGTGTGTCATCAGTATAGCTGTGGTAGGAGATTTAGTTCTTTCTCATTATTTGGCTCAGAGGGAGCATATAAAGGTTGAACAGGAGAGGTGCCAGAATCGAGCCTTGTGGGACTCAACATGTCATGGGTGTCCACCTTGACCTATGGTCACCTATACTAACATAGTAACCTCTCCCATCAAGATAAGATCTAAACCATTTGAGAACCGTCCCAGACAGCCCAACCCAATTTTCCAGCCTATCCAGAAGTATGCTGTGATCGATAGTGTCAAATGCAGCACTGAGATCGAGCAATACCAGCACTGTTAGTTTGCCTGAATCTGTATTTAGGCGGATATCATTGATTATCTTTATAAGAGCGCTCTCTGTACTGTGATGTGCTCTGAAATCAGATTGAAAATTGTCTGAACATCCCTTGGAGTTTATGAACTTGTTAACCTGGTTGAAAAGAACTTTTTCAATGATTTTTCCAATGAAAGGGAGATTTGAGATGGTCAGTAGTTGCTCAATAGTGTGTTATCCAGGTTGTTTTTTTTCAAGAGGGGTTTAACTACTGCAGTTTTAAGTGAGTTTGGAAAAATCCCTGAGAGAAGTGAAGCATTTACCACTTTTAGGAGATCCATTTTTAAAGAGTTAAACACCGTTTTGAAGAATGATGTGGGGAGTGTGTCAAGACTGCAGGTTGATGTTTTCATAATTTGCACAATCTCCTCTAAGATTTTACAATTAATTTCCATGAAATCATACATAATGTCTAATTTCTTAAGTTGTGGTTGAGCTTGTCTGACGTCGACACAACTTGGCTGATTGGATGAGCTGATTGCCTTTCTGATATTATTGATCTTATCAGTAAAGAAATGAGCAAACTCATTTTATTTACTTTCCAAGAGTAGTTCACTGGGAATCCTACTGGGGGGGTTTGTGAGTCTCTCTACCGTTGCAAAAAGTGTACGCGCATTATTTAAGTTGCTGTTTATAAGGGTTGAAAAGTAAGTCTGCCTAGCAGTGTTTAGTTCCACATTAAAAGTATGAAGACTGTCTTTATAGATATTATAGTGGACTACTAGTTTCGTCTTTCTCCACATACGCTCAGCTTTTCTGCACTGTCTTTTCATCATCTTTACCGATGTTGACCTTGACCAAGGCCCTTTCAGTCTGCCAGTTCTCTCCCTGACTTTAACAGGAGCAAGATCATCTATGACATTCTGAACTTTAGAGTTAAACAAATCAAGGAGAGAATCAACAGAGTCTGCAGATATGCTTGGTGCTAGCGATATGGCCTTCATAAACTGCTCACTAGTGTTCTCATTTATGCATCTTTTTCTGACAGAGACAGATCTGTCTTCAATGGCTGGAGTGATCAATATATCAAAGAAAATACATAAATGATCAGATAGTGCAACATCCTTAACAGTAGTCGATGAAATGTGTAGACCCTTAGTTATAAGTAGATCAAGAGTGTGTCCACGATTGTGTGTGGGTCCTTGAACATGCTGAGTCAAATCAAAAGTGTCATGAGTTCTTTTACAGCATTGATTTCTGGATTATCAATGTGAGTATTAAAATCCCCAGCAATAGTAAAATAGTCAAACTCAGAGGTTACTATTGATAACAGCTCTGTAAAATCATCAATAAAAGTTGGAGAATATTTTGGAGGTCTGTAGATAAAGATCAGTAAAATGCGTGGAGCACCCTTTAGTGCTATACTAAGATATTCAAAGGACAAATAGTCACCAAATGGCACTTGTTTACACTCATAGACATCTTTAAACAGGGCAGCGATGCCTCCACCTCTCCTATTAGCTCTGCAAATACTCAAATAATCAAAGTTTAAAGGAGCTGTTTCATTCAGAACTGCTGCGCTACAACTGTCATCTAGCCAAGTTTCATTTCAAGAGTTCCCACTTAGATATGCTTAGCATTTAAGCAGGTTTGGCATGCTGTCTCGGGAGAGAACCCTGAGCTCGGAGATACTTGAGCTCAAGGCTCCCGCCCGGTCAATAAGCATATCAGGGGATACGAGATCAGGTAGGTCTTGAGAGCTCGCCTTAGAAAAGGGAGGAAAAAGAGGAGATGGGGTGGAAGGGGGGATTCTTCCAAAACGAAGATAGAGCAGTAGGGAGAAAATGATCCATTTATAGCAAGCTTGGATCATTCTAATTGGATTATTACTGATTACAGATGAGAAGCCAGACGTGCTCAATCATATCACGTGCTCCTCTCGAAATTAGTTTGTGAAACTTCACTTAGAAGCATAAAATCAAGGCAATTTGTGCTGATAAAATCATTGACTAAAAGTGACTTATTGTTAAGTGATCGGATGTTTAAAAGTGCTAACGTAACAATTTTAGCTCTTTTCCCTACAGTAGTCTCAGATTTACATTTAATAGACACCAGATTTGAATGATTTGCTATACGGCCTGAAGAAGTCTTCGGTTTTCTGTCACATAATACAACACATATCTGCGAAGAGAAAGCTACAGGCACACTGGGTTCCTGCTTGTTCTGTAAACTTCTGATAAAGACACTGTTATCTAAGCAGGCCCCAGACACACATCACTGTGAGCTGTTGTGTTCATCAGCTGAATGGGGCGTTGTTTGTGCCCCGGTAAAAGTCGGAGGGCTCTTCCAAGTGGGCTCCGAGGCGGTTGTGGAGCAGGCCGCTTTTTTTTTGATTGATAACTGGGGGCTTGCAGCAATGGAGTGTGAGAGTTTAGTTACAGCAAACACCAGTTCCTCCATCTTTTTTGAAAAATTCAAGAGAGGCGAGCAAGGTGACAGTGAGAATGTGTCTGGTGACAGAGGCTGTGGGTCTGGGGTTTCTGGCTGTTGAGATATGTTGACCTGGCTGTTTTGCTGGAGATCATCCATGAGTGCTGAGAGTTGGTGTTGTTCTGGTGCGTCACAGTCTCTCTGTGTTAAACTCTGTGTGCAGGGCTCAGACAGCAGTTTGTCCGTTATCAGTGGTTGTTGTGTCTGCGTGGTGTTATCGCTGTCCTTGTGGGATGCGTCAGCCACAAGTCCACTCAGGAAAATCCTGTGGTCATCCGGACATTTGCTAGGTGTGTGTGTGTGCCATTTGGGTTGAGTTCAGTGGCACACACAGCCGATGGATGATGGAGGGAGAAATAGATGTTGTCCTTCAGCACTTTTGCACCAAGTTTGTTTGGATGAAGGCCGTCTGATGTAAACAGTTGTCTTTGGTTCCAGAAGAGATTGAAGTTGTCACTAAAATTCAGTCCTTTCCTGTTACATGTTTTCTGCAGCCATACATTTAGTCCAAGAAGCCGTGAAAACATATTTGTTCCTCTTGCAGGGAGTGGTCCACTGATGAATGGCTGAATCTTCAATCTTTCAACTGTTTCCAAGAGCTCACAGAAATCTGAGCAGTTCCTTCTGAATATCATTCTTCCCCACATGGATGATAATCTGTTTTGCATTCTCATGTTTCCTTAATATGTTCTCAAGCTCTTTGTTTATATCAGAAACTGTTGCATGAGGGAAGCAGTATGTCTTTGTTGCTCTGCTTCTAAAATGTTTGATTATTGAATCTCCAACAATCAATGTTCTCATCTCAGCTGCAATCGGAGCAGAATGCTGCTGACTAGTCGGCCTTGAGCCTCTGTTCCGTGTAGAATTAGCTGCTGAGTCATGCGATCTCTGTCTAACTGCATTTGGGGATTCTTCTCCCATATTACTGAGAACTTCATATCTGTTCTGAAGCTGTATTTGAGTCCGAGCTGTATTTGGGGTCGAGGACGCTAATGCAGCAGCGTATGATCTTTGTGATCTGACCCAGCGAGGACCCTTTGGTCTCGCACCTTGTTTTTGCCATTTGTTATCACGCTCATTTTCAACAGTTTTATTCTGTTTTTCTGAGCTCAAAACAGTAGCTGGAGTAGATTTATGAGGCTCACCGGCTGTATGTTGTGAGGGTCCACAATAAATCGGTCCTGTATGTTCAGGCAGTTCTGGTCGGATCGCAAGTAACTTTGTTTCAAGGACTGCAATCTTTTGTAGAAGTTTGTGGCAGTTTGCGCAGCAGAGAGATACTAAATCAATACGCTCCAGAGCCATTTTCACAGCCGTGTTTTCCCGTCTCAGGAATGTGAGCGGCTGGTAGCGGGAGGATTGTTTAGACGATAATTCCCCTCTTGTTTGTAAAGTTGTATTCCAGAAAGTTTGTAGATTCGATGTTGATCTTCAAGCTGTGTTTTTTGAGCACTGTGCTGATAGGCTCATGTTAAAATTAGAGTATAAAATATAAAAACAAGAGTGCAAGGAGCGGAGCAGTAGGCAGAAGCGTCCGAACAGTAGCAAAGCAGGAAGTAGAAAAAGTCCTTGATCACTAAACCTGATCAAGGGCTGTGGGCCGAAGTTAAATATAGCAAGCTGTATTAAATGAATACATTCGCCATGAGTAATTTCCCAATTTCAGTCATTTTCTTTTCAGCTTAGTCTTTTTATTCATCAGAGGTCGCCACAGTGGAATGAACCGCCAACTCATCCAGCATATGTTTTACATAGCGGATGCCCTTTCAGCTGCAACCCAGTACAGGGAAACACCCATACACACTCATTCTCTCTCTCACACACACACACACACACACACACACACACACACACACACACTACGGCCAATGAACTTCATTAATTTAGCTATAGCGCATGTGTTTGGACTGTGGGGGAAACCGGAGCACCCAGAGGAATTCCACGTCAACACGGGGAGAACATGCAGACTCCTCACAGAAATGCCAACTCATACTCGAACCAGCGACCTTCTTGCTGTGAGGTGACAGTGCTAACCACTGAGCCACTGTGTCACCCCACTAATATTCATATATGGATAAAAATGGATCCTAACTCCAGCCAGGACTCGAATCAGCAGCCTTCTTGCTGTGAGGCGACAGTGCTAACCACTGAGCTACTGTGTCACCCTACTAATATTCATATATGAATAAAAATAGATCCTTACTCCAGCCAGGACTTGAACCAGCAGCCTTTTGCTGTGAGGCGACAGTGCTAACTACTGAGCCACCATGTCGCCCTTAGCTTTTTTTCGTAGCTCAACAATAACATAAACAAACAAAGGCTTACGTTAAATTAGAAATGACAGTCTCTATTAAAGACGTTTCATTCTCCCTATGGGATGGCGGGCCAAATCAAAGGTTATCATGGCCCAACTTTGGCCCGCAAGTCCTAGTTTGGGCATCTGTGGTCTATACCAGGGGCGATTTTAGGATTTTCATTTTAGGGGGGCTTAGCTAATTATGAGGTTAAAGTAAAAATGATATATATATATATATATACAGTTGCAATCAGAATTATTCAAGCCCCTGATTTATTAGCCCCCCTGTTTATTTTTTTCTCCCCAATTTCTGTTTAACGCAGAGAAGATTTTGTCAACACATTTCTGAACATAATAGTTTTAATAACTCATCTCTAATAACTGATTTATTTTATCTTTGTCATGATGACAGTAAATAATATTTGACTAGATATTCTTCAAGACACTTCTATACAGCTTAAAGTGGCATTTAAAGGCTTAACTAGGTTAATTAGGTTAACTAGGCAGGTTAGGGTAATTAGGCAAGTTATTGTATAATGATGGTTTGTTCTGTAGACTATTGAAACAATAAATAGCTTAAAGGGGTTAATAATTTTGACCTTAAAATGGGTTTTAAAAATTAAAACCTGCTTTCATTCTAGCCAAAATAAAACAAATAAGACTTTCTCCAGAAGAAAAAAATATTATCAGACATACTGTGAAAATTTCCTTGCTCTGTTAAACATCATTTGGGAAAGATTTAAAAAAAGAAAAAAAATTAAAAGGGGGTTCAATAATTCTGATTGCAACTGTATATATATATATATATATATATATATATATATATATATATAT
>CAIGQZ010034990.1:3894027-3913023 GCA_903798205.1 Danio tinwini | reverse complement strand
GTGCTGATATATCGCACTGCTACTCATGTGATATTGCTCATATATATGGGGATTGTGCATGAAGGAATTAAGTTAACTTATTAGTTTTATTAAATTTAAGTGGATTGAACATGACCAGAGAGTTTGACATAACTCAATTCTTGACGTTTTTTTGTGTCAACTTAATTGTTTTGATTCAGCTCATTTTAAATAAGTTGTTCAAACAAACAGCAAAGGTCATTTTTTTGTGTTTTTTAGGAGTGTTTTGACAGGCTTATCAGCTGAACAGACCTGCAAAAGCAACACGATCACAGAAATATGAGGGAAAACCGGCTCAGCAGACCTGCTCAGTGAGTTTTACTGCCACAGATGCAGATTCAGTTTTACATGATCATATTTGTGGAGAATATATCATGTCTAGCTCATATTTTACACTAAAGCAAATGCATATGGTTTCCTTCTCTTTTCATGCCATATTTGTTCAGGAAACAGAGCAGAAAATGTTTACTTTTCACTCAAACAATGTCATTATGGAGAGAGAGAAAAAAAAAGAGTGAGTGTCTGATTTCATTTGATTATTAAAGCATATTTGTTCGTTGTATTCTCTAATATGAATAATAATAATAATTGCAATAACTAAGAAACAAACTAGTAAATAAGAAAAAAAGTAGCAGTTCTTTAAGGCTAGTGCTTTTAGTTTATTATTGTAATCTTGCACTGTAAAAATAATCAATTATTTGGATTATTATTATTATTTTTTTAAAGGTAACACTTTCATTCATTAGTTGTGTATTTTATTATTGCATTGTAACAATAATAATTAGTGCTGTCAAAATATTAATTGATTCATACAGTTATGTGTTTGCTGTGCATATTTATTATCTATATGTCAATATACACATATATATATTTGATAATATATTAGTATATAGACGAATTACGTCACACATGACATCACACTGGTCCCCGGTTGCAGAAAAAAACCGGCTGCAATAACAAACATGTGGTGTTGTGCGGTAGGTAACTTAAAACTTAACTTTTACCGTACACCACACTGCTTTAATGCCGACTGCAGACGTCTTTGTCTAAAAGGGAGCTGAATGAAGTGACGACCTAATTATAAACGCTGGACTCTGCAGTTCTCATGTTATATCAGGTCAGTTCAGGCTATGCTGACATTACTTGTTTGTGATTGCAGCAATGATTTCAGCATAAACTGTTAAACATGGTTAATTAAACTGCGGACACTGAATGCTCAGAATGAAACGTGAAAGTGTAAATTATTAAAGTTGGTTTTATATTCACACATTCATTCAGTGACAACTTGTGTCACACTCCCTATATTGTTTACCACGGCACTTTGAGTATTCGGTCTGAAATATCCTGCAAGTGTGACTTGAAAACAACATGAACACTGTTTATTTGACTGTGAACAATGTTGTACTTTGACAGTTATTGGCTGCTAATATGATTTCACTATTTAGAGTTTGTAAATAATACTTTTATGAAATTATATTATTAAGGAGAAAGTCTGAATGTGCGAATATAAAACCAACTTTACCTTTATGTGTAAGTTCACATACCCTGGGCCTGCCGTACAGGTGTAGTTCAGTCAGAATGCAGTTTTGCTGTTGATGATCACCCAGGCCTTGTATAACGTTAGCTCCGTCTTCTATCCTTGTCTTTGGCTTGGCAGAACCTCGGTTTTTAACATAGTTTTGAATCTGGTAAATAGGGAACATTATTTCTTGCACATGACCACACATCTTGTTAAAACACTTGGAATTTCAATGAGATTGTATATTTCGGGCTGATGATTGGTCATTTCGTCTTATTCAATATCCATTAGGAGGGTGCTATCGCAAATGGACCTGTCAGACGAACGCTGCTCAAATAAAATTTTAAAGTTGCCAAATCACTGTGCGACGAGCTGTTATAATACGCTGAAAGCATTATGTAAATAATATATATACTAAGTATTTAATATATCTTATTTCTAAGACAACAACAAACTCTGTACCGCATTGGATGTCATTCCCCTGTTTTTTTCCCCGTTTTTTTGTTCTGCCACCTCCCTGCGCGCGCACCCTGAATGTTTAAACTGGTAATCCGTCTATACATTTATAAAAAATATTTATTAAAATAAAAGTGTATATATATATATATATATATATATACACACATACAGTTGAAGTCAGAATTATTCGCCCCCTTTGAATTTGCTTTTCTTTTTAAAATATTTCCCAAATGATGTTTAACAGAGCAAGGAAATTTTCACAGTATGTCTGATCATATTTTTTCTTCTGGAGAAAGTCTTATTTGATTTATTTCAGCTAGAATAAAAGCAGTTTTATATGTTTTAAATAACATTTTAAGGTCAAATTATTAGCCCCTTTAAGCAATTTGTTTTCGATAATCTACAGAACAAACACAGAGTAGAACACGGAAGCAGCTTGAAGCAGAAAGCGAGTATGTCTGTGGTCTGGAGGTATTATAAAGTTGATGATAACAGCATTGCCATAGCGAACTGTGAGATATGTAAACCGGTCTGCCGGCTGTTTTAAGTTGAGGTGCTGTTTGTTTTTATATTAGATTTGTTTTTATATTTACTGATGCGCTAAAGTCCAAAAGTGAAGAATTGATGTGATTTATTACTTGATTGTTCAAGCTTCCTCACAGAAGTGCTCTGCTTGTTATAGAGTTGCTGAATGTTAAAATAAGGTGAATTAAATAAAAAAAATAAGGAACATCCTGGATCTGTTTCTTCGCTCCTTATTCTTTAAGTATTATAGAAGTATCGGATCGGGTTTTGGTAGACACGCAAAATCACTCGGACTCGGACACGAGGGCAAAAATACCTGATCGGGACATGCCTAATAGTAATAATAATAAATCATGAAAAAAAAATCAAAAATCACTAACATTTAATTTAAATAAACAATCAAAAAGTATCTGCAGATAAAATATATAAAAAAAATAATAATTATTATGCAGAAAATGTAGTGATTGTGTAGTGAAGGCCTGCTAATAATATTGCTGTAAAGATATAACAGCCAAAAAAAATAAAAAATTATTAAAAGTAAAGAGGAATTGGCCAGAAATTGTGCTCATTAAAACAAAATATGCTACTTATGCTAATTATTTTGTCTTATTTCATATTATGTCATATTTTATTGTTTAATTGTAATAATAATTATAACAACAAGACAAAATATTAATAATAACCATATGGGCTGAAAAGGCATTTCATTTTCTTATTTTAAATAACCTTTTTTAACCTCATTCTATTATTAATAATATATTTTTCTCTTTTGATTTTAGTGTAACATATGAGCCAGACAAATATGATCCGAGACACTCCTTTAACTTCTCCCTTAAAACAATAAAATGTTTTCATTCTCCCATGCAGAGAGAAAAATAAAAAACGGCATTTCAGTACCAAATATCAAGCAATCTCTCCCAAACGGCCTGTTTCCACTCGTTCAGCTACAAAGTCACATAAACTCCCTAAAAAATACACCAGAATACTTTTTCTCCCAAACAATAGAGAATATTAGTAAGTTCAGAGTTTCCCGGGAGTGAGTTGCTTTAAAAACAGCTTTAGAAATTTAAACCGTGTTCCATTTTAGTTTCCATGGCGACATTAAGAAGAGTGGCTGATTTGGAATTCTGGCAGTTCCATTCGAAATTCTGAACATTCTAAATCCCACATGTGGGACGGAACTGCTCAAACGGTTAAAGAACGAAAACGCTGTCTTCATTTATTATTAGTTGTAGTTTTCATTTCTTTATTGCAACAAAAATAATAATACTCCTGAATAATAACTAATATTCCATGATAAGAAAGAATCAAACAGGGATCGAAATATAAAATATGAAAAAAATCTATAGATTTTTTAAAAAGCCTCCTAGTTATATGTATGCATGTATGTATGTGTAATATATAACATATTACACATGTAATTAATATATATATGAGCAATTCCAGCGTTATGGATGTGACATTTGCAGTGAAAACTCAAAACATGAATTCACATAGAAAGTATACGTTAACATTATATTGACGCATCTGTTTATATTTTCCAAAACAACTAACTACAGTTAGTCCCTCAGTTATAGGATCAGAAAAATATCAATCTGTAAAAAAATTTTATACTTTCAATGAGGAAAATAAACATGCCTTATGGACGTGACAAAAAAAAGTATGTGAGTTTTCAGTCTACAACATACTTTGTAGAAATTCTGTCAATTAAACTGCACAACCCAAAAGAAACAATGCTTATCAGATACGAGTCGGCTCAATAAAGTGTCGTTATGGATGTGACACCTGTGAAAATGCCACTTGTGTAATTTTGGCAAATATAATAGTTTTTAACACTGACAGATACATTTATGAGTATTTTTAAATACTTGCTTACACAAAAAGTGCAGAAACGGTTTATTTTGGTGAAAACTTTCATGGCAAGGTTGACATTTGCATGGAATTGCTCATATATATATATATATATACACACACACACACACACACAACAGTTCTGTCTGGTTCTTGAATCTGATTGGTTGATAGCTGTGCGATATTCTGTAATAACAGCACACATACAGCCTCTTCACCCTTCTGTATTATTCCGCCCACATACTGACAGCAGATTAATAAACTCATATTGCAGCTGTTGGACAGCACAATGTACTGTTTAGGTGAGAATATAGTTGTTTAGATTGCAAATATGCAGTTCATTTTAGATATTTATAATTTCTATGAGACAGTACATCGGCAGTCATTAGCCTGTCATTGAGCTGAGCAAAGATAGTTGACGTTCCGCCAAAAGATCGCGACAGTGAATGCATAATAGCGACATAACACAAAGTCCTTAGAGGACAAAAACAGCATCTTCTCTGTGCACGTTTCAAACCACAGCTGAAGAAATGATTACAGAACAGGTAAGTGACACTCTAAGTCCATCTCTCTTTCGTATGTTGTAGTGCTGTATTTATACCATAGTAATCTGCTAGTGTTTGCTTTGGCTTTGTCAGGGTTAATTATTGGGATCTCCCGATTGCAACAGAGAAATACTGGGAAATCTCTGTAGACTGATGGCATTTCATGCCGTTCAGCCTTATAATCTTAAAATGTGAGCAAAATCAGCTGTTTTGCATCACTTTAGACATTACACTAGAGAATCATTCAAATACTAGCTCTAAAGTCACGTTGGTGAATGAGCAATGGTTTCTGCTGCAGATGTGAATGAACGGCAGAAGTAGTTCCAAATACAAAAGGGATTTTTGAGTCTCCGTGTTTAATTTTCTGTTTTATACACAATATTATGCTGTCAAACTGTTGTATAAAAGCAATATCACATTAGTAGCAATGCGATGTAGCTGTATATCAGCACTGCTGGGGCACTAAGAACAAGGCACACCTCCCACCAGTGCCAATATACAGTCATATCGCACTGCTACGAGTGTGATATTGTTCAAATATATATATATATATATAAATGATGAGGAGTTGGGTCAAAATCTTCCTCCCTTTGCTATATGATATTGCTGACTATGCAGAATAAAAAAACTAAATGGTCTTAATGTGTTATTAACTATGTACTCTATTATTAAATTTTTACAATGATAATGATAATAAAAAAAAATAAAAACAAAAAGTAAAAAGCAAATGGGCTGAAAATGTTTAATTTTCATGAAAATATTGTCAAGATGCAAAAAAATAAGGTTATTTTCAAAAAGGTTAATGCTAAATAATCTGATTATATTCTATTATTATTATTATTATTATTATTATTTTCAGATTTTTCTTTTGAATGTTTTCAATGCAATATGACAGAGAGACTCAATGTGAACAGACTGACATGTTGACACTCCTTCAACTTCACCAGAACCACAAAACACCTTCATCCTCCTCTTTACCAGCACACTTAAATAGAAACAAAAATAAGTACCAAATTGCAAAAAAAAAAAAAAAGCAGAGCGATCTCCCAAACGGCCACTCATCCACCTCACAGAGTCACAAAAACTCCCTTTTAAAATACCCCAGAATCTTTTTCTCCAGAAAAAGAGAGGAACAGCAGCACTGAGTTGTGTCTGATATCCTGCAGCGTCTAGACTTTCTGCACAGGCGTCTGTGCGGGCCGCTTGCTGCTTTTCTTCACACGACTACGAGCGTAAATGCGCAAAAACAACGCCAGAAAAACCACCCCAACACCCAAACCTCCGGTCAGAGACACCGGGTGCCCGTAGAGGAAGCAGGACAGCAGGATGGCGAGGGCCTGCCGGAGAGTCATAATGATGGTGAAGACGGCGGCACCAAATTGAGCGATGGTGAAGAATATGAAAAGCTGACCGAACGCCGAACACACAGATAGCAACACGGCGTGAAATGCAAACTCAGAATGGCGTGTCATGAACGCCAGCGAGTTAAAAAAGGCCCCCTGCTCCAGCAAAGAGCCCACCGTGAAGAGACAGGAGAACAGATTGACGCCGAACATCATCTGGACTGAAGACATCTTATATTTAAAGAGGTTGTCCTGCCAGTTGGAGGTGAAGCTGTCGAAAACGATGTATCCGGCGAGGATGAGGACGCCAGAGAATGTGGTGACGGTGGATGGGTGTTTGTCTGTGGAGCTGGACAAGAGGAACATGCTGACACCCAAAGAGATCAGCACGGCGGTGAGATATTCCCAGTATTCGTAGCTCTTGCGGGACACAATCTTGCCCATAAGCATCACCGGGATCACCTTCGAGGCTTTGGCCAAAACCTGAGGTCACAAAACACAGAGAGATTATAGTGCAGCAATGCTAGCGGACTCATGTCAATCACATATTATTTAATAATCAAAAACAGTGGGTCAGATGTTTGTGTCAAATGTGCGTACATATCATATCTAAAAAAAGACTGATTGCAGTATAGATAATAATCATCATGGTATTATTATGATCATTGATATATTGATAATTCACACAAGATGTCAATGCAGCATTTTAAATTGCAAGTGAAATAATGAATCAAAATGCTATAATGTTTAATCTACAAACCACAAGTATATTTAAATACAACTAGAGAGGATGACTTTGTTTAGGTTGATGTAATAAAGCAAAATGTGATGAGATCTAATTTCAATATCAGCTTCATCAGACCAATGCTAATGTTTGAAGAATGAAAATGCACACATTGTGGCAGTGATTCAGTTACAGATATACGGAGTAAAGCTTGGACTAATCAAGAGTCATATAGAGAATCACTTCATTGAATTGATTCACTTGCATGAAAAGGGGCATTTTCACATTTAGAACTCAACATTAATCAAAGAAAGAAAGAAATAAAGAAAAAAATATAGAAAGAACAAGACAGATAGATAATAGATAATAGACAGACAGACAGACAGACAGACAGACAGACAGATAGATAGATAGAGGAAGAATAGAAAGAACAAAAAAGAACAACCAAAAAGGAAGTAAAAGGAAATAGAAAGGAGAAAGAAAACAAAACAACAAACAATGAAAAAATGACAGAAGGGATAACATGAATAAAAATGAAATAAGAAATAAATAAAGGGAAAAGGAAAAGAAAGAGAACAAAGAAAAAGAATGACGAACAAGAAAGGAAGAAAGGGGAAAAGAAAAAAGAGAGGAAGAATAGAAATAACAAAAAAGAATGAAGTGCAAAGAAAAAGAATGACGAACAAGAAAAAAGAGAGCAAAGAACAAGAAAAATGAAAAGAAAGAAGAAAAAAGAAGGGAAGAAAACAAAAAAGAACATTGAATAAGGTAGTAAGGAAGAAAAGAAAAGGGGGAGGAAAGAAAAAAGAACAAGATAGATAGATAGATAGATAGATAGAGGAAGAATAGAAAGAACAACAAACAAAGAAAGGAAGAAATAAGTAAAAAGAAAAAAGAAAGAAAAAGAAAAGAGGAAGAATAGAAATAACTAAAAAAGAATGAAAGAGAACAAAGAACAAGAAAAAGGAAAAGACAGAAGGAAAAAAGAATGGAAGAAAAGAAAAAAAAACAAAAAAGAACATAAAACAAGGTAGAAAAGAAGAAAAGGAAAGGGGGAGGAAAGAAAGAAAAAACAAGCTAGATAGATAAAAAAAGAAAACAACAGAACAACAAACAAGGAAGAAATGAAAGAAGGGAAAACAGGAATAAAAGGAAAAAAAATGAAAAGGGAAAAGAAAAAGAACAACGAAAAAGAATGACGAATAAGAAAAAAAGGAAGAAAAGGGAAAAGGAAGAAAAGAGAGGAAGAATAGAAATAACAAAATAAAAATAAAAAGTATGACAAAGAAAAAGAATGACGAACAAGAAAAAAAGAGAGCAAAGGACAAGAAAAAGGAAAAGAAAGAAGAAAAAGAAGGGAAGAAAACAAAGAAAACAAAAAAGAAAATTGAACAAGGTAGAAAGAAGAAAAGGGGGAAGAAAAGAAAGAAAGAACAAGATAGATAGATAGACAGACAGACAGACAGACAGACAGATAGATAGACAGACAGACAGACAGACAGACAGACAGACAGACAGATAGATAGATAGATAGATAGATAGACAGACAGACAGACAGACAGACAGACAGACAGACAGACAGACAGACAGATAGATAGATAGATAGACAGACAGAAAGAAAAAGGAAGAATAGAAAGAACAAAAAAGAAAACAAAAAAAACAACAAACAAGAAAGGAAGAAAAAGAAAAGAGGAAGAATAGAAATAACTAAAAAAGAATGAAAGAGAACAAAGAAAAGGAAAAGAAAGAAGAAAAAAGAGTGGAAGAAAAGAAAAGAAAGAACATGACACAAATTCCCATTAATATAATGCACACTATAAAAATACTGAAATCTGAACTCTAATGCTTCAGTATCATTCATTAAGAGCAATAAAAGAATTATGGGCAAGTAGGCTGCTGGTTCGAGCCCCGACTGGGTCAGTTGGCATTTCTGTGTGGAGTTTGCATGTTCTCCCCGTGTTGGCGTGGGTTTCCTCTGGGTGCTCTGGTTTCCCCTACAGTGCGCACAACTCTATAAGTCCTATAGGGGAATTGATTAACTAAATTAGCTATAGTGTATGTGTGTGTGTGTGTGTGTGTGTAAGAGTGTTTCCCAGTACTGGGTTGCAGCTGCAAGGGCATCCGCTGTGTAAAACATATACTGGATAAGTTGGCAGTTCATTCCGCTGTGGCGACCCCTAATAAAGGGACTAAGCCGAAAAGAAAATGAATGAATAATAACAATAAATGTTCTAATTAAAATATTTAAAATGTGAACAAAAAAGGAACAAAAACATTATAAAAACAGTGAAAATACACTTTTATTTTTATTTTTTATTTGAATGTGCCTTGCACTGTTGATTGCTCCCTGCTTTATTGTGTAAAATTTGGATTAAAATAAACAAACAAATAAATAAATACACGGATATTTAAATTAATATAATTTGCATAATATACATATACATATCACCACAGCCATATCACCCTGCAGCCTAAGACCCTGGATGGGAGACCACATGGGAAAACTAGGTTACTGTTGGATGTGGTGTTAGTGAGGCCAGCAGGGGGCACTTAACCTGTGGTCTGTGTGAGTCCTAATGCCCCACTATAGTGAAGGGGACACTATACTGTCAGTGAGCGCCATCTTTTGGATGAGGCGTGAAAGTGAGGTCCTGATTCTCTGTGGTCATTAAAAATCCCATGACACTTCTTGTAAAGAGTAGGGGGTGTAACCCCGGTATCCTGGCCAAATTCCCTCCACCGGCTCTTATCCATCATGGCCTCCTAATCATCTCTTTCCACCTAATTGGCTCTATCACTGTCTCTCCACTCCACCTATAGCTGGTGTGTGGTGAGCGCACTGGCGCTGTTGTCCTGTGGCTGCCGTTGCATCAATCCAAGTGAATGCTGCACACTGGTGGTGGTGTGGAGAGACCCCCCTCATGATTGTAAAGCGCTTTAGGTGTATGGTCATACATGATAAATGCGCTAAATAAATACACACATTACTTTACATTATATTTTATATCTAAATAAAAAGCCATGGGGCTGTTCTGCACCTGCTGATGTACCCAGAATGCAGTGCGTGCCATACCTGTGTGGGAAAGCTGATGAACTTGAGCGCCTCGTACTGGCACCAGCTGCTAAGGATGTTGGAGAGCGAGGCGAAGGAGTATTTGTACATGGGCGCTCCGTGCCGTGGCTGCTTAAAGAGGACGCACCACAGGCCCGACACCGTCAGCGCCAGGATACGGTTCATGAACACCAGGAACTGAGAGTCTCTGAAGCGTTCGCCACTGCCCTCTGCCTCACTAGCTCCGTATGAGCGCGTCATCACACGCTCCTGCAGGACGCCCCATGTCAGGTACGACACCTGAGGGACACAAACACACATACACATACAGCTGAAGTCAGAATTATTCGCCCCCTTTTGATTATTTTTTTTCTTTTAAAAATATTTCCCAAATGATGTTTAACAGAGCAAGGAAATTTTCACAGTATGTCTGATAATGTTTTTTCTTCTGGAGAAAGTCTTATTTGTTTTATTTCGGCTAGAATAAAAGCAGTTTTAAATTTTTTATAACCATTTTAAGGTCAAAACTATTAGCCCCTTTAAGCAAATATAAAAATGGCAGAAGACAGTACATTCGCGAGATGGACGTACGTGCATATGCCGTTATTTCACTGACAAATGTCATAAGTGCAGTATTACAAGTCGACAGCGCATTTATGTAATACGAGCGAGCGAACGTTCTGTTCGTGGACAAAACTCCTCGCGTGCGAATGATCTGCTCTCGCTCCGTCAGATGATGCAGACTCGCAATGTGTGCCTTGTGTTTCCTCCTCTTTTTGTGCTTTTGCTCTCCTGAGATCCTCCTGTTAAATTGTTATCCCAAGAATGGTGATATGGTTTATATATTGCTACACTATTTATCTACAGGTTAAGGTAAATTAATAATTACTAGTGTTTTTGAGTGTTAGGTATACTGCCTATGTTTTAGGCTAGAATTATTTACAATATATAGTCAAGCTATTCACAGATATTGCCAGATAACCACTTTACCTCCACCATTCTTTTAACAGATCGTTTGTGAATCTGACTGTCATCCTTTCTTGCTTTATCTTGAGCCTTCACGTTGCTAGTTATATACTATATTGTTAGTATCCTGGATAGGTCACAGTCATTCAGCTACATCATATCGCTTTCTACTGGATGTAAAATGCTCTGCAGTTGATTTGGTGGTTTTACAATGTTAAGTTCTAATTCTGTAGTTATTTTGGTGAAAGTAACTAAAAAGTAATATAAGAGTCATGTAACATATTACAATTCTGAGACAGTAATATTGTAATGTAAGGGATTACTTTTAAATACAGTAACAAGTAAACTGTTATGTACTACAGTTTGGAAGTAACTTGCACAACACTGCTGATAGCCATGAAATATTCTGCAATAACAGCCCTTGTACAGCCTCCTCACTCTTGTGTATTACTCTGCCAACAGACTGACAGCAGATCAATAAACTCACTACAGTTTGACAAACATTGCAGCTGTTGGACAACATCATGTACTGTTGAGGCTTATTCAGGAAAAGAATGTACTTGTTTAGATTGCGACTATGCAGTTTATTTATAAGGATAGTGCCTATTTAAAAATATTTAGAATTTCTGAGAGCGCGTCGGTGGCTGTCAGCCTGTCATTGAGCAGAGCAAAGTTGGTTGACTTGCCGTCAAAAAATGGTGACAGAGACGGCATAATAAGCTCTAAGAGAAGACAAACTCAGCGTAATTTCAAATGACATCTGATCAAATCATTATAAAACTGGTAAGTGCTATTCTAAATCGATCTCTCTCTATTGTATGTTGTATTGCTGTATTTAAAACATAGTAACTGTAGTGTACAGAGTTTGAGATAGGATTTTATTTTTCTCTTGAACTTTACGCTTCCATAGACATTTTAAACCGCAAAATATATCTTCTTTAAAATGTCTACTTTTAAAAGAAACCTTTCTGACCTCACAGTCACTTTTAATCAAAGTCCCTTTAAGGGTTCATTTATACTTCAGCGTCAAGTGATCGGCGTGCATAGTCATGCATTTATACTTCTGCGTGCTGTTTGTGTTGCTCTGCAATAACAATTCCCAAATGCTAGCTGGCGGTAGGTTTTTATGTTCCTCTGTGTCGAGTTTCTTTGTGGGTGTTTTGTTTTTTCTGAACGCTACCTTAATGTACAAGTAGCTCAAACTCGCTCATTCAGATGTGGAAAGCAGCAGACGTGCAATGCTGTGTGATGCTAGACGTGTCTTATACCTGGAGTCCAGCGGCACAGAAGATCAGTTTGAAGGCCTGTCGAGCAGATGAACTGGACTCAGACTCATTTCTGCCTGCTGGTGAAGCATCATCCAGCAGTCCAGTCTTAGACTCGTTCCCAAACACACACGTCTTTATGAGAGGGAAACAAAGCCCACGACCTGCACAAACATCAGCAGCGTGTACAGAAGCAGGTTTGTCAAGTGACTACTGTAAATACTGCATTTTTCAACACGGATGTGGTTGCGACAGCAATTACTACGTTAAATACTGTGTAGAAATCTCATGCAGCTCAGATTGCAAACGTACTGTTGGATAGAACAATAGGCAAAAGAAAATAGAAATAGATGGCTTTGCTGCTGAAAAAAACAAGATAAAGAATTGGGAAAAAAAAATCAATCAATCAATATAAATATAAGGACAAACTGTATACATTGAATTATGAGCAGAAAAAAAAGTTGCAAAAACTCTAATGGTCATAAAAAAAACCTGAATTAAGTTATAATAATATATTTTATTTTAAAATAATACATTTTCCATTGTCTCCATATATATATATATATATATATATATATACTGGCCATTTTACTGTACACCTGTCCAACTGCTTGTTAACACAAATTTTTAATCAGCCAATTAGATTGGCAGCAACTTAATGCATTTAGGCATGTAGACATGGACGTTTTGTGTGTGTGTGTATGTGTATATATATGTATATATATTATTATTATTTTTTTAGATAAATGTAAATTTTCCCCAGTTGTTGCCTATGTATCCTTTACATACACTCACCGGCCAGAATGGGGAAAAAAAGGTGCTTTGAACATGGCATGATTGTTGGTCCTAGACGGATTTCAGAAACTGTTGATCTACTGGGATTTTCACGGACAGCCATCTCTAGAGAATGGACTGACAAAGAGAAAATATCCAGTGATATTTAGTGAGAGGAGAATGGCCAGACTGGTTCCAGCTGATAGAAAGGCAACAATAACTCAAATAAGCACTCATTACAACCGAGGTCTGCAGAAGAGCATCTCTGAACACACAACACGTCCAACCTTGAGGCAGATGGGCTACAGCAGCAGAAGACCACACTGGTGCCGCTTCTGTCAGCTAAGAACAGGAAACTGAGGCTACAATTCACACAGGCTCACCAAAACTGGACAATAGAAGATTGGAGAAACGTTGCCTGGTCTGATGAGTCCCCATTTCTGCTGCGACATTTAGATGGTCGGGTCAGAATTTGGCATCAACAACATGAAAGCATGGATCCATCCTGCCTTGTATCAATGGTTCAGGCTGGTGGTGGTGGTGTAATAGTGTGGGGGATATTTTCTTGGCACACTTTGGGCCCATTAGTACCAATTGAGCATTGTGTCAACGCCACAGCCTACCTGAGTAATGTTGCTGACCATGTCCATCCCTTTATGATCACAGTGTACACATCTTCTTATCTTCTTATGGCCACTTCCAGCAGCATAACGTCCCATGTCATAAAGAGCAAATCATCTCAGACTGGTTTCTTGAACATGACAATGAGTTCACTGTAGTCAAATGGCCTCCACAGTCACTAGAACTCAATCCAATAGAGCGCATTTGAGATGTGCTGGAACGAGAGATTCGTATGGATGTGCAGCCGACAAATCTGCAGCAACTGCGTGATGCTATCATGTCAATATGGAGCAAAATCTCTGAGGAATATTTCCAGCACCTTGTTGAATCTATGCCACAAAGGATTAAGGCAGTTCTGAAGGCAAAAGGGGTCCAAATCGGTACTACTGTAGTAAGATCTACCTAATAAAGTGGCCGGTGAGTGTATGTAAAGTATATATACAATTGGGAAAATTTACATTTATTAAATACAATACATTTATTACAGTATTTATTCATCTTTGTTAAAGTTAAAGGAAATAAGGTTCTTTTTTACTTCATGTTAACTCACTGTGCATCAACTAATGTTAACAAGCATGGATTTGAATATTAATAATGCATTAGTAAATGTTGAACTATGATTAATAAATACTCTACAAGTATTGTTCATTATTAGTTCATGTCAATAAATACATTAACTAATGAAGCCTTATTGTGACCAAAATATTATAGTAGACTTAAAGTGATTACAAATGTTGCAGTAAATAAGTGTAAATGGAAAGAAATTAAAGAATATAAAGGACATGTGTAGGACAAGCATGCAGTAAGTGACTAACAATGTGCATATGGAAAACGTGTGTGTTTCTCTGTTGGCTGAACTTGAACAAACCTGTTTCTAGATAGTTGACGCGTTTGAAGTAGCTGATGAGAAAGTATCCGGGGATGATGATGGTGGCGTAGCCCAAAACATTGAGGAACAAGCGGAAGAGCCAGACGTCCTGCCAGCTGCCCAGCAGAGAAGCGTCTACAGCGTCTGCATTTACCTCCGGCAGAAAACACAGCGCCGCACACACACAAACGCTGAAAAGGAGACACACAACACCATTAATAACACTCTCTTACAGGACACACAGCTCCATCGGTCTATATAAAGACTTAATTATAGTGGACCACACATTTATATTACACTTGAAGGCAAAATTATTAGCTCTCCTGTGAAATATTTAATCTTTTCCAAATTATCTCTCAAGCGATATATTATGGAGCAAGGAATTTTTCACAGTATTTCCTATAATATCTTATTCTACTGGAGAAAGTCTTATTTGTTTTATTTCTGCTAGAATAAAAGCAGTTTTCTAGTTTTTAAACCATTTTAAGGTAAATATAATTAGACCCCTTAAGCAATATTTGCTTTGGATTGTCTACAGAACAAACCTGTTATACAATGACTTGCTTAATTACCCTAACTTTACCATAATTAACCTAGTTAAGCCTTTAAATGTCACTTAAAGCTGTATAGAAGTGTCTTGAAAAGTATCTAGTAAAATATTATTTACGGTCATCATGGCAAAGATAAAATAAATCAGTTATTAGAAATGAGTTATTAAAACTATTATGATTAGAAATGTGTTGAAACTAAATCTTCTCTACTTTAAACAGAAATTGGGGACAAAAGGTAAATGCACAATGCTTTTTTAGATATGGAGTGATCTTAAGACAGTGTCTGGTGTAAAACTGGTGCAGGTGTCAGTTAAAGTGTCAGAGGTGAAAGTATGTGTTTTTTTGTACAGGTGGTTTGTCAGGCCCACTCACCCATGTGAGGCACACTCAGAATTGCATAATGTTTTGAGACTGTCATGTGGTGTGGTGGTGGTGGTGGAGAGAAGAGGGGGTCCTGGTTTTGTTCACTGGGATTTAGGTGATCGTGCAAGTGGGTCACCTCTTCACCACAAAAATAAATAAACGCATATATACTACCTGAAAAAAGTCTTGTTGCATATCCAAGTTTTGGGAACAACAAATAATAACTTGATTTCTAGTTGATCTTTTGGTATAAAAAGTGGCTTTTATGAAAGGCAAAAGCCTGTAGATTATGCTTATTTAACCAAAATAAAATATGATCATGTCTTGATTTTAAATGATTTTATTAGGACAGTAAGGTCTGACTTTGCTTAGACAAAAGTCTCATCACTGAACAGAAATAATGTCCAGTATAGAAAATAAAGTCCTGCTGCAGTGGAAACAGAATGATTATTGTGTCTGACTCCATCATGAGCTTGGAGGACTGCATCCATACATCTCTGAATGACTCAAATCACGCATTAATAAAGTCATCTGGCATGGCGAAGAAAGCGTTCTTGCAGGACTCCCAGAGTTCATCAAGATTCTTTGTGTTCATCTTCAATGCCTCCTCTATCTTACCTCAGACATGCTCAATAATGTTCATCTCTGGTGACTAGGCTGGCCAATCCTGGAGCACCTTGACCTTCTTTGTTTTCAGGAGCTTTGATGTGGAGGCTGAAGTATGAGGAGCGCTATCCTGCTGTCTTGATACCTCAGGCTGTTGATGTTGCCATCCACTCTGCAGATCTCTCACACGGAGTATGTTACATTCATACATACTGAATGTAACCCCAAACCATGATTGTTCCTTCACCAAACTTGACTGATTTCTGTGATAATCTTGGCTCCATCTGGGTTCCAGTAGGTCTTCTGCAGTATTGTGATGATTGGGATGCAGTTCAACAGATGATTCATCAGAAAAATCCACCTTCTGCCACTTTTCCAAATGACCAACTAGACGTCAAGTTATTATTTGTTGCTCTTACAACTGATATCGACGACAAGACTTTTGTCAGGTAGTATATATCTGGGTTTCATAGCACAGTGCTTTTTGTGTGTTGTGTGAAAGCTGCTTCAATCAGCACAGTCACTATGGCTGAAGGGAGAGTGTAACCAGCACACAGTGCAGCCCTTTTTTTGCCTCATATTTTTGACAATTTCTCTATCATACAAAAATAAAAAATGCCATTTTCAGCCGATAGTTTCAGTAAATATCTTTAGTGCATCTCTATTTATAAGCTGCTAAAAACAGTAGTGTAGTTTGCACTGCACTCTTTAATTACTACTCTTTATTTTGTGTGTGAACTTGTTTCAAGAAGTGAAATGCACTCTTTAAATATGTCCATTTTGACATACTTTACATACATTGCATTGGCTAACAAAACCACAAAAGGGGTTTGAGCCTTTCTCAGTGTGTTGGGAAGTTGCTCATATGCTGCTAAGCAAACAACCCAGAACATGGGTCAAGTATAGAGAGGAGGAACTATGACGTCAATTTGTTTGCAAAAACCTGGAAGCGAGTTAGCATTTTAGCAGTTCCGGTTCCCTCATCCCAAAGTCAATGGGTTTTTTGAATGGGATTTTAGTTAAATCGCTTAAATAAGGTCTGTGGCTAACACAAACTCAAGATACTTTCACGTTTTATTCTACGACATAAAACACATCAGTTACATCACACTCTTGATTTATTTAATTGGTTACGCTTCTTTAAAACAGACAGTTGCTATCAAGTTGCTAATTGGGACTACATGTGGTGTCGGAGACATTAAACGTCATCGAGCTGAACTGCTCTGGAGCACAGCTTGCTTGTGTTGGGCATTTGGATTTGTCTGTTATTTGAGTATTTTCATAAATAGTATTTTATAGTTTGTAGTATTTCCTAATTGGGAATTTATATTGTGTGTAGAGAATTCCTTCACTTGTAAAGACCGTCATGACAGATTAATTTGTTGTTCATTTATTTTAATTAAACGATATTATGAAGATACTGCTAACCAGTGCATCCTGTCTCTTTCCTGCTCTCAGTAATGCAAACGTGTGAATAAATGTGTAATACATGTCAGATGTCACTTTAACGTGATCAATTGATTTTCGTCATTTATTTTCTTAATCTGAACACATTTAACTCTGTCATAACTGCAGTATTTACACTCTTCCTCAAAATGTATAGCATATGTGACTGTATGGGCTGCTTTTTCGTTGTACTTTGTGACAGAAAAAAAAATTGAATGTTGTTCTGTGTCCATGATAGAACTTGCAGGCATATAGACCTGTCCCTCACACTTCATTTCTGTCATCTGTTACTAAGGTAAGCGGGCTGTATGCACGCAAGCAAAACACTTATTTAAATGTGTCTTATGATAATACTATGTAGGCACATTTATACACAGTTTTAAAACTTTTACAACAACCAGAGAGTAAATCGTTGTCATGGACCATATTTCTAAAAATAAGCTTGAAGAGTTGTCTGTAGCAGGGTGGTGCTGACGTCACAGGCGAGCGCTCCCAGGCGCTGTAGTCCGTTTATAGCCTAATGTTAGCTTTTCAATTCTTGCGTTTGCATTCAAGCTCCAAAAGTGCTAAAAGTTGTATTTTCGTGTGAGGATTATCCGGCTGGACAAAATGTGTAAGTGTAATAAACAGTGTTTGAACACAGAGCTTATTATTAAAAATCTTCGAAGAGCCTATGGAAAAATCCTATAGTGATTTTGTAGAATGAATAAATTTTATGCTAGCAGCTGATTCGCCTACAAGGTGACGTCATAGTTCCTTCACTCTATAGCTGTTAGTAGTTTAACTGTTACAGCCCTTTTACTTAGACAGCAAGTATTAAAAATAAAATCAATCGACTAACAACCTGCACAAAGATCTTAAGAAAACATGTTTGTTACACATATTTTCATTTCATACTGAATCAATATACAAGTTTAAAAAAGAAAATGATAAAAATAACTGCGACTTGACATTAGCATCTTCATAACCTTGTTTCTGGGATTGTTTTAAAACTTCTGAATTAGTTGCTTAGAGGAGACTGACTGGAAATAACAAACAGCAATAAACTACTCGCTCTACAAACAAGTGTGTTCATGACAATACATAAAAAGCTGAACAATATAATAAGCAAATATCAGTTTGCAACATCGCGCAGCAAAGCGAGCTGCTTTTAATGCTTAAAAATCAATGGAAGTGAATGAGAGCGGAAGTCTCAGGTCATAAAGATTCCAATGGCTGTGTCTGCTTCTATGTCAAGAATAAGCTCAATACTGAAATGCTCTGATCGTTTGCTTCTTTTTCCTCACTTGTAAGTTGCTTAAAATAATGTCTGCTAAATGTAAATGCATAAATATTCTGCGTTCATGTCAGAAAATGGAGTGTGTGTGTGTTGTAAGCTCTCCTGGAAACCAGCAGGTCTCGTCCCGGGAGTCTGATCACATCCAACAGACGCTCTTTGTGCTTAGAGCTGAACGACACACACACACACACACACACACACACACACACACACACACACAC